>CM034155.1:434400573-435000573 GCA_019776745.2 Taxus chinensis
TATGGATTAGTGTACACCTTATTCGATTAACCAAGAGAGAATGACGTAAAGCACCTCAAGGTGATCACATTGTTTTCTATCTTTGGCTAAGATATCATCAATGTAAGACTCCACTATATTGTGAATAAGATCATGGAAGATATACATCATGGAGTGTTGGTAGGTTTCCCTGGCATTCTTGAGCCCAAATGGCATTACTGCATAGCAATAGGTTCCCCAAGGAGTGATGAAAGTTGTCTTGGTTTAATCCTCCTCAAAAATCCTAATTTGATTGTATCTCGAAAATCTGTCCATGAGAGACAGCAACTCATAACAAGTTGTCACGTCAACAATGACATCAATGGAGGAAAGTGGGAAATCATCCTTGGGACATGATTTGTTAATGTTCTGAAATTCAATAAAAATATGGATTTCTCGTTCTCTTTGAGAACAATAACAATATTGGACACCTATTGGGAGTAGTCAACCAGTTTGATGAACCCTACTTGTAAGAGTTTCATCACTTCTTCCTTTACTATGAGAGCCACCTTTGGCTTCATAGGCCTCGACTTTTGTTTAATCGGTTTGGAATATATCTTCGTGACAAGGGTATGGACCGCAACATCAGGGGAAATCCATGTCATATATGTGTAGTTAAATTTGAAATATTTTTAGTGTTCTTTGAGAATCTGTGTTTGTATTTTTATTTCCTCTAGAGTTAGAGAAGATCCGAGATTCAAGATTTTTTGTTCTTCCTCCATCCCGATGTTTATATCGATCATTCCCTCAATTAAGGAATTCTTTCCCTCCTCAAACTTGGGTGGAGCTAGAGGTAACTCTAAATCCCCCTCTTCTCCTATCTCATAAATTTTGAGATCCTTCCTTAAGGAATACTCTATCATGGGATTTCCAAAATAGGAAGAAGAATCTGGGATTAAGGAAAAATCAACCTTGTGGTGAGCAAGATGAAATTCTATATAGGCGTTTAGATATACAAAAATTTCTTCATCATTATCCACGTGGTCTGAGACAACAGACTCATTCTCGGCTTCTATGTACGTCAACATTGAGGTTATTTGTATTTTACAAACCAAAGGTTCAACAAAAACCAATACCATGAAATTTGTATCTTCCAACTCACTAATTTGAGTGAAGCATGAGGCACAAGTTGTTATAGATTCTGCGAGAAGATTTTTTTCTTGTAGAATTGCTTCGATCATTATGAAATCAAACCCTTTTGTTAGATTAAGCATTTATGTCTTGTAGAGTTGTAGATTCTCAGTCTCTTGTCTTATACACCTCAGACACTTGATATTCTGACCAATTGTGAATCACCTAGCACTCTAATATTACCAGCATCCATCCTTTTGGCTACAATGAGGCCAAGAAGAAGGGCTTCATATTCAGCCCCATTATTTATACATTTAAATTTTAAATTGAAGGAAAAAGGTAGAATCCTTCCCTTGAGAGAGGTATGGATCACACCTACCCTAACACCAAAATGACATCTGCCTCCATCAAAATGGAGATTCCAACAGTTACTCAGAACAATGGATGTTGGATCATTCTTTGTATCTTTTTCCTTTGCCTTAGTTATTTCTACCATACAAACTTCATTTGTTGGAAGAGAACTAAATCCTAGGGTATGTCCCATACCCAAAGAATCAAATGGAAGGAGAATAGGTAAATTCTTCTCCAATAACTCGAAAATCTTTGTTGTGGTTCCTAATGACACTATCTCTATGATGACAGTTTCATCCTTGACCATCGGAATGCCTTCAATCAAGCCTGTGATTTCTAATTCCAGTGTGGGCACTAGTTTTTCTTCTAGTTTTGAAGCAGCTAGTTTATTAAGCTATTTTTTGGGAGCTCAAAATTAGAATGGACTCTTGGTCTCTTCTTTAAATTTTCTAAGTGTATATCAAAAGTTTTTGGGTCACCTTACGCCACAAAGACTTTCCCTAAGTGTAGGAATCTTACTTCCTAAAATAATGTGGAGGGGATCACTTTCATGCAATGTATTCATGGGTGGTAGAGAATCATATTATAGTTGGTTTCCTGATCTATAATATAAAATTCAGTGAGAACCATCTTGGGTTCTAAGGTGACTGGCAACACTATGGTCCCTATCAAAGTTGTTTTGAGGCTATCATAACCCCTTAGTGTATTTTGTGTTGAGGAACAATTTATTTCTCCATATCCTATATTTTGATGGAAAGTGAAGGGGACTATGTTAACTATTGCACCATCATCAACCATCACGCATGTTTAACGTAGTTATTGTAGATCCATACCTGTAAATGCAAGGCTAGGTTACCTCTATACACAATTTCAGCATATGTTGGCTTATTACCTATGTCGAACACAAATATAGTATCCCTATCTGGCTTCCCTAGAGGGTAGACATCAAAATCTACATGGTTTACTTGTGCTTCAGGAGGAGGAGTGACGTTAATCAAATGACCAAGACCCAATGCTTCTAACAAAGTAGCTTTATGAGCAGGGGATTTCTTCAGCAGATCCAAGAAGAAAATGTGATAAAAGTTCTTCATCAAGTCATTGATTAAATTATATGCTCCTGCTAGTTTGGATAGAATCTGTTTGACATCCTCTAATACTGGTGGCTAAATGGGTGTCGAATTTTTTAAAATTTAGTTCTGGTGGCGGCATTAACCTAAGGTTTAGTGTCTAATTCCACCAATACCACAATTTTTGTTTGTTGACAACCATCCAAGGGAGGTGTCACTTGTGGGTTTGAATAACTTGAGGCTTCATGATCGTTAGTTCCTATCACAATCCCTTTGTTTGGACCATTGGGATCTACTTCTTCCATATTTTGGGCATGCAGTGGGGAGAGGATCATTAAAGATATTTATTGGTGTGTTTTAAGAAGAAACTAGTCCTGCATAAGTGTTTTGCATTGGTGTTGTTGGATTTTCCATAAACATGTCCACAAAGAGTTGTCTCTAATCCTTGGGTAAACATTGTATGAATTTTTGCAATCATAAAATTCTCTAGCATCATGCCCGTGGACCCTGTGAAAACCACAACACAAATCGAGATTGTAGTCCCGAGGTCTTTGGTTTGTGTTTTGCTGCGACCCAAAATTCCAATCATTGTTCATTTTTTTATTATTATAATTAAAAATTAGGAACCCTTTCCCTTCATTTTTTAATTGGTTCAGGATACGCGCCTAGGATATTGACTAGGGCCTTGGGTCTAGACTTGTCTTGATTATTGAGGTTGTTGTTGTTTTTGTTGTTGAGGATGATTAAAATCCACATCGTTGATTAAAGGTGAAAAGTTATTATTTCTTTGATTATTTCCATTCATACTATTGTTGTTATTGTTGGTAGTGTTCGTATTAGGAGAGATGATAACATTAGGTTTCTTTGGCTGATCAGTAACACCATCAATCATAACCCCACGATTTTTGTTAAGGACCTTTGGTCCCTGATTATTGTTCATGTAACTGGGGTAACCAAAGTTACCCTTATTAGGAGTGACTAACCTCCCATTTGTTTTGTAGTTCTTACGACCACTGTCTATGGCTGCTTGGTCAATTTGGAGAGTGCCCTCTAATGCCTCTTTGTAACTCTTTAGTGGGAAATTTTTAACTTCTTCCTTTGGTTCCCTATTGAGGGAGTGGAGGAATAAATCACAAAGCTCCATCTAATATATGTTTAGAGGGAGTGGAGGATTAGAGGACCTATTTCCACCTTTGAATAAAATGGGTTGTGGATTCGTTATGTTCTTGTTTGATATGAAGGAATTATGTGATTCTTGTTCTTAGAATTTTTTTCATATCAAATGCCTTAATGAGCTTGGATACAAGTTACTTGAAAGAATGTATCGAATCCTCCGGTATCCTATAATACTAATTGAGAGTGATGCCTTCTAACTTCTTAGGGAAGATATTTGTAACAACTACATCCCACAAGAGCAACTTTCTAATAGTTGTCGCGTAGGCTTTGATATGTGTGTTGGGATCTCCCTCCCCTTTAAACTTTGGAAGATCAGGAAAGGGTCTTGGGAGCATGATTTTCCATATGGAGAAGTCTAGAGGCTCCTTAAAATATTCAGAATACTTCCTCATTGTGTATGTTTCAACCATTGAAGATCCTTGTTGGGGTGGTAGAGGTTGCATTGGTTGTTGGAAGGGTGTAGTGTATGCATGCGTTGGGGCATAGGGAATCCCTTATGGCTGACCATATGGAATTGGGTAAGTCCACATATCCCCCTATGGTGATTTAGAATACATGTGCATGTAAGGAGGTTGACTGTTTTGATATGGAGTTGAAGGCACAAAGTCTAGGAAATGTCACATTTCCTCAGATGGTATGGCATTTGAGAACACACTTCCGACTGGTGCCTATTTTGGATATCCATATGTGGTATGGGGGGCATACCCAAGGTGCCCATCCCAGTTAGTAAATCTCCAATACTTGGAGCATTCATGTAAACTGGAGGATTTTTTGCAGTGAGGATTTGTTCCATAACTCTGTGGATAATGAGAAACTCTTGCTTGCCTAATATATAAATTTTGCATGTTTTGGGAAAGCTCTATCTATTTTACTTTGTCTATTAATGCCGAGATGAGCTCACCCATTGATGGGATAGTTTTTTTTTTTGTGCTTGTTACTGAACTTTTGGAGGTTGCTGAGGAGTGTGATATCCTACTATGAATTTTTCATTGTTCTGCCACCCCTCACTGGCAATATTTTCTGTTGTTAGAGGGGTAGTGTTATTTTTTTGGAGAAAGATGTCAACATGCCCTTGTAACCTGTCAAAATCATGGTTTATATTCTGGAAGTGTTGTTCACTTCTGGCATATCAGTCTAAGTAATCATCATCTAGGGGCGGGAGTTGGTCTGACAGCATACTAATGGATTATCTAAACAAAACCCGAGGAGACGAACCTATGTCTGTCAAAGTCATGTTGTTAGAGTTTGACTATTTAGGAGGATGTGTCTGTGGGAATTGGTCAACCTCCTCGATCCTTACTGAGGATCCAAAATTGGCCCCCTAAGGAAAAGGATTTTATGCCTGAGCAGTTAAATAGTATCTGCCCATGTAGAGAGTGAAGGAAATTTTTATTGTCTATTTGTTTGATAGTAGCACATATCAAAACCCGAGAGGGGTTGACCATATTCATCATATCCTAACATATTTGGGGGGTATAAGAACACCTATAGAATAATGGGAGAAAAGAAGATGGATGAAGAAAGTGGAAACATTTAGAGACTAACTCTTCACGTCGGGTTCACATATTTATACAAAAGAAAATCAACACATGACCTTCTTCACACTCGACCTCCCAAGGTCATGTCGGGACAGCTAGTGTAGAATAGAAATGGGCGTGCGTGTGCGATGGCAATGAAAACTCTAACGAGGAAACCTTGTGTCTTCAACACACAATATCGGTATCTATGAATCTAAGGCAAAAAAAATCATCCTAACCTGCAGTGGTGTAATGGAATGGTCAAATAGAATGGCTACTCAGAGGCTCCATTCGATATCAAGCTCTGTCGAGATTTTTTCCACTAGTTGTGGAACACGTGGAAAGTGACCTGCAAATGCCTCGTATAGACTTCTAGAAAAGGTCATGGAAGTAAGGACGAGAGGCGTGATGAATCCACAGGGTCTACGGGAGGTTTTCTGGTCTAGTCTAGAAATCCTTAGCCTGATTAGATAATATGTTCAACTTGGAAATTTGTGCAATAATGTCAGGTGGTAGTGGCAAAGATCTAAATACTAGTACACGTAAACCAGTGTCAATGTTTAATTGGTCAGCAGACCCGTTGGATTGTGAGACCTGGGGATCAATACCGTGAACTCGTCAAGGTTGTGGCCTTTGTATGGTCATATGGGTAATCAAGCCCTGTTGTCGGGAGTATTCCAATAATCGTAGGCTCGATCAGTTGCAATGTTTATCGTGTTTAATTTTTTTATGTTCTCATAATACCTAGAAAGTGTGTGTAAGACTAATAAGTGTAAACTCGTATCAATATCAGTCAACAAATCATGTCTATTGGGTTGTGGGACCAATGGATCACAACTGAACATTTTCTCTTGTTGTGGACCTTTGATGGTCATACGGAATGAATTGAATTGATCTTGATAAAAAAAACTAACTATCAAAGGAAATTTAAGCTATGTTTTTGGTATTTTCATAGTATATCTAAACAAAACAATGAAAGCAAACTAATCTAGCAAAAGTAAATATTTTTGATATTTTCTAAGATTTTAAACAATACTTCTAATCTAACGATTGAAATTAAATACAAGTAATCCGTCGGTTGGAGTTAATTACATGATAAAGTATGTGAATCCAAATCTAAAACAATTGAACTAATTTAATCAAAACCCTCTAAACCCTACCTCAGAGGTAGAGAACAAATCGTAACCTTAGAAGAGATATTGTCCTCCACAACTTCCTCGATAATGTCAAAGAGAAAACTTTCTAATGATTTGATTTATTTGTAATTATTTGATTAACTGAAATGAACAATTTGCTACTCTATTTGATATGGATTTGCAATGAATAATTCAAAATTGATAACTTTGAACAAATGAAGCAAATAAACTAATAACTCCAACCTGGATAAGCAAGAGCTTTGGAAAATCTAGTTGTATTTTTTCTTGTCCCCTCAAATTATCCTTTCTTTCTTTGTGTGTCCATATGAGTCCAAGGAATTGGGAATGTAAAGGCATCAGTAGGATATGGCACTTGAGCAATGGCAGCTTGAAGGCAGTCTGGTTGCAATGCATGTAGAAGAGAGATAGTACAAGATATCTGATCTTGGCTATGTAATTTCTATCATGATTGTGGTAGCAATACTATGCAAGATACACAAAATTCTCAGCCATTTTCTTGAATACAAGCATTGAATATATATATATATATATAAATTTAATGGGATGTGCCTTCATGCACAAAGTAGCCTTGGAGTGCCAAATCATTGGGTTAAGAGGTAGTTCAAACTAATTAAATCTATTTAAAAATAAAAGAGGGAAAGAATACTATATAATCAAGACTATTTTTAGGAAATTTTCTTCACAAACACACCTTGTAAGTCAAGTTAAGTTAAGAATCATGTGTTTAAATCATGCATGAAGAGTTTTGGAAAAAACACACAGGACCGCCACCCTGCCTAGGTTGCGGTTGTAACACTAAAAGCCAAAACATGCATAGGAAGGAGCGGTTAGCTAGAAGAAAGCATGGAAAAGCTACGTACAAGTATCTATTCTACAAATATAAATTGTGAATGAAATTAGGAACTCGAACACCTTCTAAAAGGACATGAATCATCATTGGGGAATTTTGTAACCATTTTCCGATAATGTAGCACATGCGAAATTGGGTGTGTACATATACCATTACATGAAATTAAAACTAATAGTGCAAATTATCTTGATTAAAGACGTGATGAGGATAGTATTGTGGATCATGAACAAGTGGAACTTGTATATAACTTCCACACAAAAATTCATGTAAACTCTCATCACATTGATCTTATCATTAAGATTCTTCTTGTTGTCAATCTTTCTCGAGATCGGAAATCCAATGAAACATCCATTTTGGGGTTTTAAGTTAACAGATATTTTATATTCCTCCTTCCACTATGCCTACATCTATGGAGGCACAAAATTCCCCAATGCACACTATTTCCATGACTACCTATATATCCATTACTATCCCTAATTATGGTCATAGTGGTTCTCATATCTTGTCTTATAGCATGTAGACTATTGAAAATCTTGTCCATTCTTTACAAGCTCAAGTATTATAACTATAAAAAGGTACATCCACTACTTTTCATACCATTGACTCTAATCAATTAATTCAAAATCCACTTACACTTGAGTAGCCTCTTATCCATTACATCTTGGTTTTATTTCTCCTAAGTCACCTATTTATGATGGAGAAGGTGACACCATGGGACATCTTTGATCATTTCTTGTGTCTTGCATTGATTACACATCTTATGAAAAAATTTCTTACCAAGATCTTCCCTAGAATTATTATATATTGTTCCTTACAATGGTTTTATAATCTCCCCATACACTTTTTGCACTCTTTCACTACTTTGGAAAATCAATTTTTTGCATAATTATCTATCAACATTGGGGACAAGGTTTCTCGTCCATAAATGTCTAAAATGTGAAAAAAAATATAGCGAAATTATCAATGATTATGTCTTGCATTACAAGACCATGCTTGTTAAGATAAATAATATCTTTTTTGATAGTGAATTACAAGATCTATTCACACAAATCTTACTTTCTCATTTGAAAGGATCAGTCATATTTATAAAAATCATTCATTTGACCATTTATATCACGTATGCAAAGAGCATGAAGCTAAGTTGTTATATATGAATAAACTCAAGTGTTTCGTTAGCACTCCTAATACATATAATGTAAATTTTCTAATTAAATATGCATTCAAAGGAAAGAATAATGATACTAAGAATTCTTATTATGTAGATTTGAGGTTGATGCAAGAATTACTGAAAGTAAACATTTACATGCTAATGCTTATGTATATGTGTGTGTGTGTTGTTTTCCTCACCAATCAGTGTATTAATATTTGTCACTTTATTCATTATCTTCTCGATTCCAATGTAGTTGAATGGGATGATCCCATTAAATCTTCTAAGCCATCCAATGATAATGCAAAACTAGAAATATTCAAATATCCACTTCCTAGGCATAATAATTATAAACATACTTCATAAGTGCACAATAATCATCATTTTTTTTCACCATCACCGTCTTATGATCACCCTTTGGATGTAATGATTGCAACACACACACCACCTCCTAGGCTAATTATCACTTTTAATAGCTCTGATATAGATGACACATTTATTTATGATATTTTGTTTATTCTTATCTATTAATCAAGTACATATACATGTTGTTCATATTGATATCCATAAAAATTATAATATATTCTCTCTCATGCTACCTCACTCTCTTGGAATTTATGCAAACAAACTTGCACTCAATTTGAATCCTCACTATCAACATATTACTCTACCTATTACAATTACTAATATTATTACATTGGTTTCATTCTTGGTTATTGCTACTCTCAAATCTTATACATTATATTTAATTATCCCTTAGCTACGTGATCTTTGGGATATCCCATAATTCATTCAAAAATGTGTCAATTTTATTCATAATCAATAGGTTATAAAAATTTGAGGTATTCATTTTGAGGCTCCTTCTCCTCATTTGCCTAGTCAATCTTCTAAATTTTATATCCCTACTAGTAATGCATATATATATATATATATATATATATATATATATATATATTATAATTATATATATTGGTTTTACACACTATTTTTGGTGACTATATTCCTCTTAGGTCTCCTAATAGGCATTTGGTTATACACCTTATCTCTCATGGCTCTATTTTTCTTGTGTTTCTTGATAGGCCTCTGATTGCACACACTTTTTCTCATGGCTCTAGGCATTTTATGTCTCCAGATATTCCTTTTGTTTTATGCATTGTCTCTAGTGGCTAAAAATATCATAATATACCATATAGGTCCTCAAGTTACCATTATATCTCTATAGTTTCTTAGAAGTCTTCTAGTGCATGTGGTATGTCTAGGATTACTTGTTGGAAGCACAATGGAATGGGGGGTATTAATCACTCATTCAAAACTTTAACTTTACTTACTTTATCTTTTGTGAACCATTAACATTCAAACATGCATTAATGTGAGATTAACAAGATGAAACAACCATTCATAGCATCATAAACCACATGAGATTACATAAGAACACAATATGTAATGTGGGAAACCTTAAGGGGAAGAAAACCCACTGAAATTTTGATTATATTACACAAACCAAAAGACTTTCATGAATATGACACATCACATAATACTTTTTTTGGTGAAGCACCCACTTCACAACGAACACCAACCCTATTGACAATTTTTGCACTCGTGCAAAAATGGGAAACTCGAAACTTTGTTTACGATAGAAGGCATTGATGAAATGGACCTAGCTATAGGGATGTGTTATAGTTTTATTGTGTTTTTAGTTGCAATAATTGATTAATTACATGTAATCTGCAAGCTATGTGTGTTGTTACAAAATGTAACACCTCACATAGGTTATCATTCTACGTTCGTCTTCAGAAAGGAAACAAAAAATCCCCAAAGGACTAATGTATTTCCTTGATAAAGGTGGGAATCACAATTTAGGTGAAATGTTAAATTCAGGAACATCAAACAGAGCTGCAATTTACATGAAAGAGATTTCATTATTAAGTTGTAGGTACCTCAAAACTCATTATTTATGCATGTTTAAATACATTTAATTATGTGATTGAGTTGTTTATTTCATTATACAATCAATATCCATCATAAAATTTGAATGCGGAAAGAAGTATACAACTCGGTTACAGAAATTAATGTTATTTATTCATGAAGAAATTCAATGTTTCCCACACAAGCTATGGGATGTAACTCATAACTATTGAATAAAGAAGTACATGTGCATAAAGTTAAAATTAAAAGAGTATAGAAGAAACCCATCATTGCCTTGGTTTTTTTTTTCTAATCTTCTTGACTCTAGTTTCATCTCCATCTTTCATCTGTTTTCCAAGTAGCTATAAGTGTACCTGAAAAATGAAAGAATAATGACATCAATATTGAGCTCATGGTTTGATCTATAGTCATGTACTATATACCTACATGCAAATGGATTTCTAAATATCAGAAGCATAAGGTACATCAAAGTCAGATATAGAATTGGTAAAGTAGTATTCTACAAAAACACATATGATTCCTAGTATCATTACAAAAGAAGAAAGAGAAAAGAAAAAATATGGAACATAAGAGAGGCCAAAAAGACTATTATTTTCTAACTATTTTTTTTAAGTGTGTAGGTACAAGTAGCGTCAAAAGATAAAATAAATCATTATTTAAATTCACGATTTATTTTAGTACATAAGAGTATTCAAGGCTATAAGAGAAGAATTCATTCATGTCTTTCACAATGATCAAGATACAAAAGTACAATTACTCATATTTTCCACTCAAATAATGAATGAAGGTACATGGTTCAAAGAAGATGCATTTGTTACATAACTTGGGAAAATTATAGAGTATCAGATTACAAGTTCAAATAGTACATGAATGATCTAAATATCATAGCTATCAAAGGAAACAAATTATATTTCAAAGGGTGACATTTTTAGCTTAGAAACAAAGCTAAATCATCAAATTACAGACTCAGATACAAGTTAAGACTGAAGCGGTAAAAGTGAAAGCACATGTTTAAGATTTTAACTCAAATTACTTATCAAGCTTCAAATATCATCAAATATTACAATCATGAGACACATTTTCTAGTGATATCTAAATGAGATCAAGCCTTACAAGGTGCAGAATATTGCAAGAATGAAATAGAGTCAAGTTTAATGGAGCAACAAGAGTTGAAAGTGAACCAGTGCAGATACAAGAGAATCAAAATACAGGTTCCTCATTCATGAAGATCAAACAACATCATAAGCATGAATATACAACTACAAGGAAGGATTTAAGAATGCTTTTCATTTACAAAACCTGATTTCAAAATTGATCAGTACAAAAGGTACATAAAGTGATGCAAAGTACAATTTTCATCAAAATTCCAATAATGCAAATTTTAAGAATGAAAAAAATCAATGAATAATTACTTGAAACTTATGATCAAAAAAAAAAAATAAAAATATAGATGCATCATTACTAAAATAGAAATGCCTTTTTACAATGATCAAGTTATTACTCAAGATAAAGTGAGCTACTATAATGTGTAGAAGGAAGATGTTGACATGATACATAGTAGTTCCTTTAGTCTGAAATAAATATCACAAAAGATGCACAATGGACTTGATGCATAAGAAGCCAATCAAACACACTATAGCTTCAATCATATGCAATATTTTTAACATAGTTCAAAGAACCAACTTAGCCATACAAAAGTTTTCCATGAAATAATTTCATAAATATATTCCAAGAAAGGAACTTTTCTATTCAAGGAAAGATGAAAAAGAATTAATCACATGCAGAATCTCAAGCAGTCATAAATTACAGATTTTAGAGCTTGCACCCAAATGAACCAGCTTCAGAACTTATAAGTATGAATCCAAGAGAAGCTGGTTAAGTTTCAGGTGCACACTTTTGTAAAGTAGTGAAGATAAAGAAAATGTTATAGCAATGCTACATTACCAATAGGGTACAACTATGACAAGCAAGATAGAGTAAATTTTCTGAATATGACTCACTAGTGTATCTATCAAAGGACAACATGATACAAATTTCATAAATACATTGCAGAATCCATAAAAAGAAAAATATTTTCTTTGATCATGAGTCCCAGAACATGAATGAAAAGTTATAGTTATAACATAAAAGTACAATGATCATTTCAGAAAGTACATGATAAAGGTAGGATTTATAAAATCATGATCATCATTGTTCAAGGAAACATTTCCAGTTTTCAAAGTTAGTGCTCATCAGGGAAAGTTACCACAAATTTATAGATGGATTAGATGAGATCAAAGCTTAGAAAAAGTACAAACTCATTGAAATATCCATATTCACATGCCACATGGAAAACAAATCACAAGTTTATCCTTAACTAATATCAATAGAAATTATGTTTTCCATCTTGCAGTCCAAGTATTTGAAAAATTCCAAGTACAATCATGCCATTCTTAAGGAATAAAATGTAAATCACTGACAATAGTATGTTACTGGAGGAAAGCATCTTAACTCAGCTTATAAGATAAAAGTTCTGAAATCAAGTAATGTACAAGGATATTTTTTAGGAAATGATAATCATCAACTATCAAAAGAAAGACAAGCAAACTATAAGGTCAACTATACAATTTCAATATACCAAAAGGAAGCAGTTTTCCAAAGTCCCCAGCATCTAAAAGAGCTAATACAAGTGAAGAGAGATTATAAAAATCAAAAACAGTGAGCCACATCATAAAAATTAAGACTCTCTTGTTAGCTCCTGAATATATAGAGTTTATGGAAACTGATTCAATTAAAAATGACCATGTTGGCCTAAGTTTCCGAAACAAATAAGAATATAGTTTACAACAGAGAATGTTAAATGTAGAGTTCTGAAAGCTTGAAAACCCATTTGAGAAAATAAAATTTTGAACACAGAGGTAATAAACAACAAATATATTCACATTGAGCTGCAAGATTATGTTATGCAAATTAAACAGTTGGGTTTGAAGCCTGAGATCAAAGCTCAGAAATATGCAGTAGAGGAAGTACGGTATAGGTCCAACTTTCTTCGAGTATGTAGTTGAGTAGTTAAATGGAGAAATAAAACTTTTTACAGTCAAATTCTAATACATCGATTAGATTTACAACTAGTGAACATAGAAGTAGCTTGAGAATTACAAAACTTAGAAGGATGATACAACTCAAATAACTTGTGGTAATCGGAATAAACATCCAAGCCAGATTTAATGCAAAAAGGGAGATAATGAGTAGTAGTGGTAGTATAATTCAAGAAAATATCATAAATTGTGAACACTATAAATCAGACCAACAATTTGAAATTAAACTACAAAAATGAGCTACAAGTTTCAAAGTGAGCTCAAACCAGACCCATATTAGAGATTTCAATAGAATGGCAAACAAATTTGTTGAATACCCATTACATAGTCATATTGTGATATCAACCAAGTAACATTTGAGAAAAATTAAAGTTCAGACCATAGTTTGAAGGAGTAGCAAATTTGAAAGTAAGAATAGATCTTTGAACAACATAATGGTGACAATAACAGTGCACAACTTGAAAATACCAAAAAATAAAAAAAACCTTGAGCTTACAAGAAAAATGGTGACATCCGGATTAAAAAAGATCAAAATATAAAGGCATAAATTCCATACAAAAATAATCTTTTAGTAGAATTGAAAACATGTAGTAGTTTAGAGCAAAAATGTTTCATTTTACACTCCATGGCCATCCCAGTTTTACAAATTTTTGCATGAAACTCGAAGAGGGAAGCGAAAACTTACCAATTCATGGTCAAATATTGAATGCAAAGCGAACGATGAAGACCCATAATGAGAATTTAAATTGAGGCTTGAAGTTCCCATAGAATGGAAAAATAAATCACAAAAATCCATAAATTTCAGGCATGTTTTAGTATAGCCAAAGAAAGGAATGAAAAAAAGTATCACAAGTTTAAAATACAACTGCCAAAACTAACCTTTTCAAAATATTAATGCAATAGAACCTCCCATAAGGTCATTTGAGAAAATTTTCTAGCTCAAAATCACAAAAATGGCAGAACTACAGGAAGAAATTTAAAAAACAAACAAAGTTGAAGCTCATCTCAAAGCTCGAACGCATAAAAAAAGAAGTTACGGAGAGCTTGAAGATTCATTGAAAATGGCGATGTCAAAAAATTAACAGTAGTTCCATACTTTCCATGGCGGCTTTAGAAAATTTTCAAATCTCGAATTCAAAACAAAGAGCAATGAGGAAGAATGAAAACAAACAATGTCATTCAAAGCTAGTTGCAGAAGAAGAGAGATCAAAAAATCATCAATGGCGCTAAGCAAAGAAAAATAGCCAGGGCTTCGCTGCTCGAAACAAGAAAGCAGAATGAAAAAATGATAAATTCAATGAACTTTTCAATCATACCTAACTCATCTGAGTTAGCATCAACAGCCAATATGATCTTCATACCAAGAGCAATGGTGAAGAATGGATCCACTGCCAACTACCTCGCTCACCATGGATCAAAAGATCAATGTTCCAAGTTTACAAGGGTACATATATCAAGGGCTGTAATTTAATTGCCAAGATCAAAGCCAAACTCAAGCTACCACGGTCAGTTCCTCACCTACCCTGGTCAAAATCAATGGCCGAGATCAAATTATACACAAATCAATGATTAGCAAAGCACCGACCGCATTGATTATGGATTCATAACCCTAGCCAAGGGTACAGAAGGATCAATAGTTGTTAATCAAACAAAAAAAAATCGACGTCCCTGATTAAAACAAGTAGCTCAACAAAGGTTCGCAAAACCTAACTGCAGTTACCAAATCAATAAATGTCATCGATAATTTGAATCATAGGGTGAGTCATCATGAAGAGGGGGAGAGCCCTATTATTCAAGAATTATTTTCATTTGACCATATCAAGGTCTAAACCATATGCTATATGTTTTGACAAATCTAAATGCCGACAATAATGATCATCTAATGATTATTCAAAAAATCCAAAAACTATAGTATTTGCAATGTCCAATCAAATTATTAATAAAAAAGGGTCCAAAACCATGTGTCATCAGCCAAGTAAAAGGTGGTCAACATATATGCACTGATGGTTATCAAAAGGTAAAGTTTTCCTTATTATGTTATGCAAGGGGTCTAATCAAAAGGGACCAAGCAATAATACAAGGATCAAGTCAAACAAAGGTGGATAAATAAGAGATGATCAAGACATTCTTTAAAATGCCATGATTACCTTAAACCCTTCGAATATACCTTAAACTTATCAAGAATCTCATGCTCATGGAGATAAATTAAAAGAAAGACGTGTATCTTTTGCATGTGAACAGAAAGGTGACAAGCAATTATTCATGTAGATCAAGACAAAAGTTGAGCATATGAATAGATGTCAATATCAGAGCCTGCAGGTGGTCCCCACACATTGGGTGAATGTTTTGATGTGCATCCAAGGGGTCATAATTAAATAATGCTAAAAATATCATTGTAAGTGGATCAAGTTGCAAGTTTCACATCAAGAAGAAGAAAAAAAGATTGCATGCACATTGGAAAAGACTTACACTGCAAGAAAGGGCTATTATTATCCAAATTATTCATCCAAATTTATTAAAAAATAAATCAGTCAACTGCACTTGAACTGAAATTTATTTTTGTAACTAAGGCTATTAATGCCTCATTGTAATCAGCATGTCTATCTTTTATTCTTTATTTATTCATGATAAAGCTGTAAAATTAGCATGCATGGGAGAGTACAAATTTTAGCCTATTTTTTGGGATGGGTTGGGTGAATAATTTTTCTATACATTGTGTGCATTGGAAAAGCACAAAGGAGAACTTTTTTGACATAAGAGTGCTGAAGCAATTTTGTGCCAATTTTTCCCTTGAATTAGAACTGATTTTCACCTTTCCAATTATTTGCAGTGGTGTGTATATCTTTATTAATTCTTGTGAATGCCAATTCCCTGATTAATCATCTTACCTTGCTGCAAATATGGTAATCTTTGCATAGTATTAGTGTGCATGTTTATCTTATTGTGTTGTGATTTATTCCCTCAATACATAAAGTGTTTTGCCTTGGTATTCTGCTAGAAACCATTGGTTTGTGCATCCAAAATTCATTCTTAATTTTATTTTGCATGTACTCAGTCAAATCCCTCAGGAAATTTGGTGTATCACCCATTTCAATTTCTGTTGCATTCATCTTTTTACCCTCAAAACCCCAAAAAAAAAGTTTAGGATACTTCAAAAAGGAACCGGTCTTGATACCGAAGACTCTTATCAACAATAGGTATACCCACAGACCTGAGTTATTTCCATTGTATCTACAAAAGTGACATATTCAAAGTAAGCTTAGAACCCCTGTTGTCATCTCTCAACCAAGGTGCACTTTTGAGAGATAACAAACCCCTAGAAACCTTTGTTTATATTACTCACAACAAAGTACTTGCATGAATATTACTCATCACACAATTTTTTAAAGAATTGTCATTGATGATATTCTTCTCACACATCTGATAGTGATACAAGTTTAGCTCCAAACACACCAAACCCTCATCAAACTTCTCTCTCTCCTAACTCGATCGATTCTTTTTCATGAGATGATTAGATCAATTTCCCTTGTTGATATACATCTCAACTATCATGTAGGATATTCATACAATCTCTTAGATATATCTTTATTCCCTCATACCTCTTTCACACTCACACCTAGCTCGCACTTTTCCCTCTTACCACAAGCTCAAATGAGCACACACAATGCACTTGTATACTTGACATGCACCTTAATTGACCACATGTTGGATAATAAAATTAATTTTGGTCATGCTGAACATAAAAAACACCTAAAAACTCATATAAATCAACATTAAATACCCATATGGGTCGGAAATGCACCAAAACAACCATAATTCCCAATTAGGCCTAAAAGGTTAGTTTCTCCTTCACCGAACACTCCAAGACTTCGAAGGGATTTATCTAGATTTTTCATGCCTCCAAAGTCTTAACACATATGAAACCATTCTCTCAAGGTCCTACACAAGTTTAGGAACCTCTTCACCAAGAAAATTTGTTGTGACAAAAAAATAATAGGTCAAAGACCTATCCATTCTGAACACTAGCAGAGACCAATCTTCATGAGTGAAGAAAAAACCACATCAGAAGAGATCAAATATGGAATGTATACACTTGATGGAAATCTAAAGACCTAAGGAAAACCATCAATCACTTTACAACTCATTACTTAACTCTTGGAGTCATCTAAACCACTCTCTTCTTTCTACAACTTGAACTGCCTAGAAACCAGTTTTAGAAGTAAAAATTTCTCTTGCCCTTTCTGAAACTTACAAGCTCTCTAAATGCATGAAATATGATAAAATGTATTCCCTCTTCACTCTCCAATGGATAACTATCATCATCTAAGCAAATATATTGGTCTTCTAGAAAAATCTTCAAACCAAAGCAGTTATGTCCTAAACCAGTCAAAATATGTCAACTTGTGACCTCAATCATGCCACCTCAACTTAATTTTAAAGTTAAAATAAAACATTGAACACATCACATTGTATTTCTAAAAAACCTCCAAGGCCATCAATCATCATCACCAATTCCATAAGTTCTCAAATACTTCTATTCTCCAATACTGTTAAAATTGTCCTTTTAGCCCAAAAACTAATCAACCTATTTTGACCTTTACAAGCCATAAAATGGCCTTACCAAGATATAAAATAACTTGAAACGTGTATCATGGATCCTATAAAACTCATAACACAAATTTAGGTGTAGGGTGTAATTTAAAATATGAAATTAAAACCTTCTTTCCTAAAAACATGTAAATCAAGGTGTGCTTCCCTCACTGTCAAGACATCAAACCACCACCAGCTGAATTATGGGTGATTCATATACATTCTCCAATCATCAAATTTTATGATTCAATCCATTTTAGGTTCAAACAAATATATTTTCCTCCATCACTATCACACTAGGGTTTTTAACCCATAAAAAGCAACTAACCTTATTAACAATCGTTCATAAATGTTAGGAACATATTTGATCTCATTCTAAACCTAAGATATTCTTAAATCAATACCTCAACATCCCTTAAAGGATCACGGTCCCATGCAAACATCACAAATGTCAATCAAGAATATTTCTCTCACTTCAAGCAGGAAAATGCACTCTCTTAAGATTGATATGACCAAAAACCCCATAACTTACAAAACTTTCTTCATATCAACCTGAAATTTTACCCACAACACTAAGAAAAAATTTACTAACATCTCCAAATATCACATTCTCATAAATATTTTTGTATCTCATCAACCACTATGACTTTCACAACTAGGTCTTAGGATTTAAGCATGTTTAGACCAAAACATAGTAGGACAACCTTATACCTCATCATGAAACCTCTTGAAAATGCCCTAATAATATTGAGAAAACATGTCTCACTCACCTTCATTCCCTCATGTAACTCACTTCATGCTTCATTAGGCCTCGAAGAACCTAGACTAGGTCTAGATAAGCACCTGTAAACCATACTCAAACTTTTACCTGAACTCTAAAACTCATTTGAGTGTCTCAAAACACTCTCCTCATGATATAAAATATTCTACCATTCTTATAAAACCATAATTTATCTCAAACCATCATGCTCTATCACCCATATAGACTAGGCCACCTAATTGGACCATCTTGACTAAGAAAATCTCATTGTTTCCATTAATACACACTTATGCACACCATACTAACTATACCACATCATCACATACCTACACAAGAATCTATCACATCATCATAAATCCTATAATATCACCATCATACTTATACAATTCATTAGCAACTCAAGAAACCATGCCTTACCAGGTGATTTAAATCATGACATTATGAGCTCATGTCGCACCTTATCTTGTCATGTAATCATAATTACTAACTCCCTCTAATGCTCCTATACCTCATACACATTTTTTCATTAAATTTCATTCACCTATGACATCAATGAAAACACTAACTCACTCATGCCAATAATATCCCCCTTTTTCATTGATGCAAAACAACTTAGTTCTTCTCCCCCTTTTTACATTAATGATAAAGCACATACCTGAGAACATATTCTTCACCTTCGTAGGAACAATAGGATACCTTATTGGTTGAAAACATCAACCAAACTTATCAATCAATCTCACACACTTGTTTCTCCTTCCTTGACTCTATTTTTGTCTTCATCATGTTATTGTTGCACTCCTAAGCATATGTACATCATATCATACTCATGCCAACAACCATTCTGAGCATGAAACATTATGGAACACCAGCCTTGATTCCTTTTAGGAATTATCTCAATTGAGGATGCCCACTTTCTCAATTTAGGAAATAAGGGATAAAATATGTTGAATAATCCCTTATAGAATCTCAACTGTAGAAACTAATATGTTGAAACTATTACAGATCTCAAATAAAAGTTCAGAATAAATTAACACAACATGAAGAGACATTATTTAACTTGGTTCACCCAATTTTGGCTACGTCCACAAAGAATCACTTGCTCATATTTTATTACAAGCCACCGCTCTCTCAATACAATACCCAGATCTGTTTGGAGCTATGCTCAAAAAAATATACAAAATTCACACCCAAATTCAGAGACATCTGCAATATTACATAATTCATACCATATCCACAAAACCACATAAGTAGACAACTGCTAAGTAGTTTTAATAAACAATGGGTATCAAAACCATGGGCCAAAACCATCCCATAAACCTATGGGTCAAAAAATCCCACCCATATGAGAAAAAACACATTTCTCGGTATATCGAGAACGTTTTGTTTCAAGGCCAAAAAAAATTTGGGTTACACCCATGAACCTCTGCTACCAGGGACTACAGCCCCCAGACCCCCACTCAGGGCCTGACCCAGCCCTGAACCCTGGCGATACAACTGTGGAAAGTGTACAGTACTCTTAGTGTACAATCTTCAAAACTTTCACACATGAAAACAGACTCGACAACCTAACATCCCACTTGAGCTGTCATGTACTGACTATTTAACAACTTTAGAATGTAAATCCCTAAAATTATTCTTCATAACAAATTAGAAGAAATTATCCTTTCTATAGAAGCACACTTATCACATAAAACTCTATATTATGACTCCCCCTAGGAGCATATTATCCTCCTCTAACTACCTAAGAAAAATAATCCTACATATTATGCATGTATGTCATGGAGAAGGATCAACAAAAATACCTTTGTCCTGAGATAACCTTTCAGTGTTTACAACCTTATTTTTATGTTATTGAGGCCATCATGATCATATGACTTACTCTTATCGACAATATACCTACAAACACAATTTACCCTACCGAACTAACCTTATTGACACCTAAAACCTTTGTTTCAGGGTCATTACATGTTCCCCCTACCTCAAGCAGCCTTATATGATAACTTGAAGCTGGAGCAAATAGAAATGGCGAAAGGAAAAAAATCATATTTTTGGGTACCCCCTTTGCTTTCCTCTAACTTCCCTATCCAAATAAAAATCCAAGGAGTTAGTAAAGATTTGCAAAAAATCCAAAAAAATGATGTCAAAGGTCTTCTTCAGTGCAAATCGGGTCTAAGAGCTGTGGATGGAACTAGTGTGGGTCACACCAGGGTCCAAAGTACCAAGTCTGGGGCCAAAATTCTAAGGAAACAATGCAATGCAGTAAAAGTAGAAAAATTTGTACCAGGAAGCACAAGTTCACATGGGACAATCGAGGCCCAAAAAGCCTGAAATGGCCAAAAGAAAAAGAAAATTCCACAAAAAAAGTCCACGGAAAAGCCGCAGAAAAAGCAGAATAAAAGCTGAAAAAAATCCGTAGAAAAAGCCAAGCAAAAGCTGTAGAACAAAGTCTGCGGAAAAAGCCGTAAAAAAAAATTCTGTAGAAAAAGCCATAGAAAAAAATATAGTGGAAAAACCCATGGAATCAGCAGAATCCATAGAAAAAAATCTGCAGAATGTTGCAAAAAACTGGAAAATCCATGGAACAAAGGAAAATGACAATTTTTTGCGCAAAACTTCGAACGGGCATAACTTTTGATCCAGTGCTCGAAATTTGACGAATTTTATATCATTGGAAAGGTATCAACACCCTCTATGAAATGGGAATTTTATTTCTCATTTTTATTGAGGGTAGGTTTGTGAAAATAGAATAAACATATCCAGCTCCAAAAAATTAAATGCTCAGTCCCGTGAAAGGCAAGAAATCTCTGGCAAACCCAAAATAGCTGCTCACACTCAGAAAGACATAAATTTTGCATTTCTCAATGGAAATCACACAAAATTGGTACCATTGGAATTGTGGATCTCCGAGCCCAATGCACAAAAATCAATGAAAAATATAAATTGATAAAGAATTGATGGTGATTTTGTAGAAAACGTGTCCAGGATCATAACAATGTTTTAATTGGTAGTTGGGAGTGTAATTAAGAGGCATGGTCATCATTCTTTCTCTCTTGCAGCACATGGGACAGCATGGGGAGCCTTTTTCAAGTAACATACCATCATTTCACTCCATTTATGACATCTTGCAAGTGGTGGAGATAGATTTTGGGATTTTCATTTGTCTCTCTCTGTCTCCTCTCAGAATTCTATAAATTGGAGTGTTGGGCTCATTGTAAGGGGAGATAGTTTTGAGTAGCAAAACTCTGTCAAATTGGTTTTTTGAATCCAATGCACTACAGGCCCTTGTAGTGGACTCCTTGCATGGTGATCCAGGCCCTTATTTTGTAATAGATTGAACTGTGCATATCAATGAAGCAATAGATACAAGTTTGTGGATGTGTCTTCCCCTGTTGTGTTTGTTTGCATTCTTCTTGCCTCTCCAACCTCATTACAAATATATTGTGTCTATTTTATGTTGTTGCAGGGATTCATTATCATTGTGTGTGCATGAAATATTGTTGTGAATGCAGTTGCTAGATTGTGAAGAATTGTTATCACCCCTTCTAGTATGCACTTTGCTTCTATTTTTCACACATTGGATATTATTCTCACACTCTTCTTTTCTGGTGTATCACCGCTTTAGTGTAGGATTTGTTTTCATGCATATCTCTCTCCCTAGTCCCTTGGAAATTTAGATTAGGATTAGATAGTTTTCCTGCATTAGAGTATATTGTGGCAGGTAGTTTAGGAGTAAGAACCAGCTTTCTCTGGAGGATCATCTCAAGCCCGCAAGTCCCACAGCTTGAGAGATGATCCAATGTTACACAAATTACACCAAATACCCCATTCAAATCTAAAGCCATTCGGGGGTGTTGTAATTTTGTGATAACAATTTTGGCATGCCTAGTGGGATAGAAGAAGAGGTCTTCATTTTAATTGCAGCAAGATTGATGTGCACTTGTTGTAAGTTTCCAACTTGTAAGAAGCTTTGAATTGCACATCTGGTGACTCCAAAAGGGAAAAATCCACTGGTTTCAGTAGTCCAAACTTGGTAGATTCATGAGAAGAATCTAAACAAGGTCAAGAACTAGAGAAGAGGGACTATTTGTCTATCTACACTTATCCCTAGATAGAGCAAGAAGGGGAAGAAGAGCTCAAAGGTCTCCATCTCTACCGAATAGAACCTTATCAACACCTCCACCTAGAAGGCCTTTTATTCAATCAACTAGAGTTCTCTGACCAATCAGGATGGTGTAACCCAATCCCTATGTCAACTTCACTAGCAACAGCCCACTTGCTCTCAATGCACAAAATCCAGTTCCAGTTGCAGCATTGAAGAACATTCCATATTTCACTGGAGAGAACCAAAAAACTCTGATTGACCACATCCAAGACATTGCAAATGTCTGTGTAATTCACGAAATTTCTGAAATGGACATTGTTGTTAAGTTGTTGGCATCCTTCTTTTAAGGGTAAAGCTTTATAATGGTTCAGGAGTCTAACAACAGGATCTATCTAGAATTGGGACCATTTGTGCACAACCCTCCATAATCAATTTGGAGAAAAGGGAGATAATATGTCTTTATTGGAACAATTGACAACAATAAAGAGGGCTCCTAATGAACAGTTGACCGACTTCAACTTCAGATTCCAGAGGACATGGGATAGGATTCTGTTGGTCATGAGACCAATAGCTGAAGGTGTTTTCTTATACTTCCTTAAAGCTTTAAATTTTGATATTTCCATGATGATACAATCTATGGGAGGTATAACTTTACCCACAACCTATAACATTGCTATTAGAGCTGAAAATTGTTTAATTCAAGCTGGAAAACTTGCACCTAGGCCACCTATGCCTCTCTATCCAGAAATAGGAGCTCCAAGCACTAGTCAAGCACCTACATTAGCTCCCATTCCTGCTCTAAGAAATTAGAGTTTGACTGAAGCTTCTACCTCATCTTCTAGTACCTCAAGTGAGCTCCAAGAAGTCATGAAGCAACTGAAAAAACTTGGGATAATGAGTTGGTGACACTTAAGAGGTAGCAAGATCAAAATTTCAGATCATCAGCCTCAAACTCAACCCAATATACCTCCATATCAACCTAATAGGCCACCAGTTCAAACTACAAATCAGAACCAAGTCAAACCTCCTGCTAATAGACCATTTTAGCCTTACAATCCTAATGTTGCCTCCACATCTAGAGCCTTGGTACCAGTGCAAAATAACATGGCTCAAGAGTATGACTAGTGTTTCCCATGTAATCAACCTCATAACTAGTCAATGTGCTTTAATGGTGCTTTGAATCAAGCAATTATGGTGACAACAATGGGTGTAGAACAAGAGATAGGCCAAGAAGGAAATCAACAGTAGGACGTTACTCAAGAGGCACCTCCGAATGAGACCACACTTGTCAATTGGCAGGATGAAGACTTCTGCATGGAATCAATCAAGCCCCTTCTCAAAGTGTATCAGCCAATACACGGTCGAAGAAAAGGAATATTGGGGAAGGATAGTCATCAAATTCAATTGATCCACAACCCTCTATCACTCAACAAGGTATTGGTAATCAAAGTGCAACTCCCAATGTGCAGGGTCAACCTAAGCCACCTTCTAGACCAACCCCAGTGTTGGTTGTAACATCCCATGTGCAAGAGAAGAATGTGTAGGTCAAAGGGAAGAAGAGAGATAACTCATCTCCATTCAACATCATTGAGCAGATGAAGAAAACGAATGTAAACATCTCAATGTGGGAGTCATTAGCTATCCCAAGCCAAAGAGATCTATTGCAAGCTGCAATGGCCAATTGGTCAGCATCAAATTAGTCACCCAATCAACAAGAAAAAGTTCTCACCAATGCATCTCAACAAGGAGGAAATCAAGGAAGCCACCAAGGTAAAAATTTGAAGCCCCCACCATTCTATATCTCATTGATTATTGGAGATAAGTTGGTGCATAATTGCATGATCGATTCTGGAGCAAGTAGCTTGGTCATGCCAAAACAAATAGTTGATTAGTTGGGTCTTCAATATGAAGTCATTTCCAAAGGTGTGGTGCAATTGGATGGGACAACGGTAACAATGGTTGGAGTAATCAAATATTTGAGCCTCACATTACATGCATGTCCCAATGTAATGGTGTTACAAGATGTATCATTCATATACTTGTCACCACTCTTTGCATTTTGTTTGTCAAGAGACTCCACCGCTAAAATTGGAGGCTATTTGTCTGGTGATTGGTCACATATGTTATTCAGAACAAGGTATGGAGCTAAGGCTACAATCAAATCTGAGCCTATTCAAACTTTCATATTGAGCCTCATACACCGAGTCCAATCAATGTGAAATGTTCAACATTTGATCAAGAAGATTTTCCAAGCACTTATGAATCAGATACCAAAGTTGGATGCATTCCAGACTTGAATCTTGATGAATGGGAAAACAAGAGGACATGATTTTGACCCTTAAAAGGAAATGGAAGAATCTGAATTGGGAGTATATTGCTTGCATGAAGAGAATCAACCTCTCCCTAGCATCACCAAGCCAGATTACAAAGATGCAAATAAAGTATGGTAATTTTTCTTTGATGGATCAAGGAGTAGACAAGGTGTCAGAGGAGGAGCTATGCTCATTTCACCACAAGGTACAAAATATTACTCAGCTTTCCATTTCTAGTTTGCTTTCTCGAATAACACAACTGAGTATGAATCCTTAATTCATGGATTGCATTGGGAAAGAAAGAGAGGTATTAAGAACTTACAATTCCTTGGAGATAGCGAGCTAATTGTGAACCAACTCAGAGGAAAAATGCTACCAAGAACGATCTGTTGAAGAACTACAAAAATGGGTATGGGATCTTATTGAAGATTTCAAATCTTTTAGCATCAATTCCATCACGAGAAAGAAGAATGATGCAACAAACAGACTAGCAGCAATTAGGGATACATTTGATGTTGTTGAAAGTATCAAAAGTGAGAAATCTCAACCTCATATCAAAGTGGTTGTAAGACCAGCTATACCAGATAACAACACAAGTTGGAAAGTCTTCGAGAATGATCAGAAAATTTTCAATTTTCTACAAGAAGAAGCTGAGTTCTCTGCCAAAAACCAAGACAAGTTGGAACAACAGTATGGTGACCAAGTGGTGCAGCTGAGGACTAACAAATTTCCAAAAGGTCTTGTAACTTTGGAGTAAATATTCAACCCAAATGATCAATTCCGGAAAGATAAGGAAAACATTCAGGTAAAGGGTGAAGATTCAGAGCCCATTTCAGTAGGTGAAGGCAAGACATTGCAAATTGGAAAATTAAGTACCCCACAAGAGAAATATGAATTTGTTCAACTTTGTCAAGAATTCTTAGACATCTTTGCATGGACTTATAAGGATTTAAGAGGTTTCAACCCAAATTTAGCACAACATACTATTGAGTTAGATCCAGAATCCAAGCCTATCAGACAGAAGAAAAGGCCTGTGAATCCTCACATTGAACCTCTCATGAGAAAAGAGTTGAACAAGTTAATTGAAGCTAGCATCATATTTCCTATCAAACATTCAAGTTGGGTTGCAAACTTGGTGCCAGTGAGAAAGAGAAATGGAGAAATCAGATTGTGTGTAGAATTCCATGATCTAAATAGTGCTTCACTCAAAAATCATTATCCACTTCCATCAATGGAGAAAATATTACAGGTTGTAGCTGGTTCCGAAAGGTTTTCTTTGCTAGAAAGTTACTCATGCTATAATCAAATAGTGGTGAAGGAAGAAAATCAGTTCAATACAGCCTTCACTACAAAATGGGGTGTGTATGCTTACAAGAAGATGCCATTTGGACTGTCAAATGTTGGAGCAACATTTCAGTGAGCTATGGATATGGCGTTCAAAGGAATAATAAACAAAATGGTGCTTGTATATCTAGATGATATCATTATGTTCTCAAAGAACGTAGTAGACCACCTCTTTCATCTCAGGAAAGTATTTCAAAGGTGTAGAAGGTTTGGAGTGTCATTGAATCCAAAAAAGTGTGTATTCTTGGCACACAGGGGAAATTTTTTTGGCCACATTGTCTCAAGAGAAGGGTTGAGAATTGATCCTGAAAGAGTTGAAGCCATCCAAACACTTCCATTGCCACACCACAAGAAGGCTCTCCAAAGCTTCTTGGGAAGGATAAACTTTGTCCACACATTTGTGCCTGATTTTTTCACTCTTGTAAAGCCTCTAACAATGATGTTGAAGAAGAGTCTTGCATTCAAATGGACAACAGAAGGAAAAGGGAGTTTTGAGGCCATCAAGCATGCAATATCACAAGCTACAACTCTTATCAACCCAAAATTTTCAAAGGACTTCATGTTGTATGCCTTTGGGGATCAGACACAATCTCATCTATCTTGGTGCACGCTGAATAGAGAAGGTTCAGAACAGCCACATAGCATTCTTCAGTCAAATCCTAGAAGATTACAAAGTAAAGTATTCTTTCATTGAAAAGCATGTCCTTGTTATTATTAGGAGTCTGAATAATTTCAGGCACTTAGTCTCGAACAATAAAATTCAACTGCTAGTGTCTCATGTTGGCATCAAGGAATTTCTTCTAAACAAAGATCTAAACGAGAAGAGAGCAAGTTGGATCACTCGTGTAATGGAATATGATGTTGAAATTAAAGTGACCAAGCTTGTTCGTGGAAAAGGATTGTGTGAGAAGCTCACTTCCAAACACCAAATTGAGTCAAAAGGTGAAGAAGAGGATGTCCTGCTACTGCAGAATGATCAAGAACAACCACCTAACAATGCACTCATTCCATGTTGGACTCAAGACATGGTGCATTATCTCCAAACAGGTTTGTGTCCTCCAGAATGGAAAAAAGATAAGAGAAGATATTTCAGATTGCAGGTCATTCCATATGTGCATATTGATGGTGTTTTGTTCAAGAAGGACATCAATAGCATTCTATTGAGATGCATTGGAATAGGTCAAGTTGAGAAGATATTACATGAGTTCCATGACAGGGAATTTGGAGGCCACTTTACCTCCACAATTAACTTCTCTCAAAATAATGAAGGCTGGTTACTATTGGCCTATGGTGTTTGGTGATTGCTACTCATGGATAAAGAAATGCAAAAAATGTGCATTCTTTGCAAGGAAAAAAAGGTTAGCAATGCTGCCCCTTCGTCCAATTTCAGTAGATCAATCATTCATGCAATGGGGATTGGACTTCATTAGAGTTATCAATCCAAATTCAAGTTCAAGGCCATAAGTGGATACTTAGGACAACAAACTATTTCACCAAATGGACTGAAATGGTGGCACTCAAGAAGGGAAATGAATCCAACATCTTGGATTTCTATGAAGGGGTAGTCATGAGGTTTGATGTCTCTACCACTATCATATTAGATAATGCATTGGTATTCTTGGGCACCAAAATCACTGAATGGGCTGTCAATAATGGTGTGCACCTCAGTACTTCATCAAACTATTACCCTCAAGGTAATGGCCAAGCAGAGTCCACAAACAAAAACTTACTGAGAATCATTAGAAGGAATCTTGATGAGAATCAGAGAACTTGGCACACGAAGCTCAAATCAGCTCTATGGGAAAATAGAATCACACCTAAGAGGTCTACAAGTAGCTCTCCATACAAGCTTGTATACAGAAAGGAATCAGTACTTCCTATATCACTTGACTTACCAGCATTAGAACTCATGAAATAGTTGGAACTAGTTGAGTTTGGACCTATGGAAATCAGGTATGTAGAGATGATGGAATTAGAAGGAGAAATAGGACATGCAGTGCAGACCATGGAAAAGGATTAAACATTGATCAAGAGGATCTTTGACAAGAAAGCTAAAGCTAAGACATTTCAGGAAGGAGACTTGGTACTAAAGTGGGATGTTGATCGTGTAAAGCCAAGTAAGCATTCCAAGTTTGATGCCATATGGATTGGTCCATACATGATCACTGAATGAAAATGTAGCAATGCCTTCCGGCTAGCTAAGTTGGATGGTGAAGAATTGCATATTCCAGTTAATGGAATCTATCTCAAACATTGCTACTAAAAGGATAATTTCTCACCCTTGTACATATTAGTCTAGGATTTCCAATTCCTCCAAGTGCTGGTGCACATTGTTGTTGTTAGAATAGGTTTCAATTTCCCTAAGTGTTGGTGCACATGTTTTATTGCTTCTATTATATGGTTCTATACATTTCATCACACTCCTAGTAGAGAATTTACAGCCGCATGAGAATTAAATCAGCAGAGTATCAATATGAGGGTAAGATCAAGTGTTTTCCTTGCACTCCAATAGATCATATTTGCAGAGATTCAAGTGAGGGAAAATATTCTAGATTTCAGGAAATTTTCTACTCTCACGAATCGTGACTTAAATATTCTCTTATAAAATATGAGAGTACAAGCAACAAAGAACAATTCCAGGTTCATGGAGCAGTGTTTCAATGACTCAAAGGTGTAGGTCTTCAAGCTCCAAATCAAATTCAAGATTACCAGGTAGACTCCATGCCCAATGGGTACTTCAAGGCCACTGATCACTACACCTAGAAGGTAGGTAACCCCACTGAGTCGCCAAAACTATTATCCAAAATTCATCCCTAGGGTTTATTTGATAACTTAAAGCTGGAGCAAATAGAAATGGTAAAAGGCAAAAAATTAGATTTTTGGGTACCCCTTTGCTTTCTTCTAACTTCCCTATCCAAATAAAAATCCAAGGAGTTAGTAAAAATTTGTAAAAAAATATTTAAAAATGGACTCAAAGGCCTTCTTCAGTGCAAATCAAGTATGAGAGTTGTGGATGGAACCAGTGTGGGTCGCACTGGGATCCATCGTACCAAGTCCGGGGCCGAAATCCTAAACAAACAGTTCAATGTAGTAAAAGTGGAAAAAGTTATCCCATGAAGCATAAGTTCACGCATAGATAGTCAGGGGCCCAAAAAAATCTGAAATGGCCACAAGCCAAAGAAAATTCCATGGAAAAAGTCTGCAAAAAATGTCATAAAATAAAATCTGCATAACTAAGTCGGAAAATGGCCACAGAGCAAAGTCGCAGTGGAAAATTCAGAACTACTTCTACAAAAAAAATCCACGACAAAAAATGTGGAATGCCGCAAAAAGACAAATCCATGGTCTAATGTTGCAGAAATCTGGAAAATCCGTGGAACAAAGTAAAATGATGGTTTTTTGAGCGAAACTTCGAACGGGCATAACTTGTTAAAAATTAACAAATTTTATATCATTGGAAAGGTCTCAATGCCCTTTATGCATTGGGAATTGTATTTCTAATTTTTATTGCGGGTAGGTGGGTGAAAATATAAGAAACATCTCCAGCTCCAAAATATTAAATGTTCAGTCCTGTGAAAGGCAAGAAATCTCTGGTAAACCCAAAATAGATGTTCACACTCAAAAAGACATAACTTTTGCATTTCCCAACGTAATCACACAAAATTGGTACCATTGGAATCGTAGCTCTGATCCTGATGCATAGAAATCAAGAAATCCATAAATTGATAAATAATTGATGGTGATTTTGTAGAAAACGTGGCCATGATCAGAACAATGATTTTAGTTGGTAGTTGTGAGTGTAATTAAGAGGCATGGTCATCATTCTTTCTCTACTACAGCACATGGGACAGCATGGGGAGCCTTTTGCATACAACATACCATCATTTCACTCCATTTATGACATCTTGCAAGTGGTAAAGAGTCAGATTCTAGGATTTTCATTTCTCTCTCTCTCTCTCTCTCTCTCTCTCTCTCTCTCTCTCTCTCTCTCTCTCTCTCTCTCTCTCTCTCTCTCTCTCTCTCTCTCTCTCAGAATTCTATAAATTGGAGTGTTGGGCTCATTGTAAGGAGGAGATAGTTTGAGTAGTAAAACTCTATCAAATTGGTTTTGTGAAGCTAATGTGTTGTAGTCCCTTGTAGTGGACTCCTTGCATAGTGATCTAGGCCCCTTATTTTGTAATAGATTGAATTGTACATATCAATGAAGCAATAGATACAAAATTGTGGATCTGTCTTCCCCTATTATGTTTGGTTGCATTCTTCTTGCCCCTCCAACCTCATTAAAATTTTATTTTTCTATTTTATGTTTTTGGAGGGATTCAATATCATATTCTGTGCATGAAATATTATTGTGAATGCATTTTCTAGATACTGGAGAACTGTTATCACCCCTTCTAGTATGCACTTTGCTTCTGTTTTTCACACATTGGATACTATTCTCACACTCTTCTTTACTGGTGTATCGCCGCTTTAGTGTAGGCTTTGTTTTCATGCAATCTCTCTCCCTGGTCCCTTGGAAAGTTAGATTAAGATTAGATAGTTTTCCTGCATTAAAGTATATTGTGGTAGGTAGTTTAGGAGTAGGAACCATCCTTCTCTAGAGGGTCATCTCAAGCCCGCAAGTCCCATAGCTTGAGATATGATCCAATGTTACACAAATTACATCGAATGACCCATTCAAATCTGAAGCCATTCGGGGGTGTTGTAATTTCATTATAACAACACCATGGTCCTTCATGTACAGAATGTGATAGTACATTTTATCCCTTAAAACATTGTTACCACTTCATGAGTGAACTCAAAAATCATACCTTAGTGATGATGTCATAGCATATACTTTGTATTCTTTTACCAAGTTGCAAATCTTCACTTATACCATACAGTCTTCCCTGTCATACGTATAATTCTACTTTAGATACTTCTTCAAACTAGGGCATCCAATTACATGTTTGTTTCGATGGATAACAATATAGAACCTCATTTTTATCTTAAGAGTCCTGGAAATACTTAAAACTTCTCCATCTAATCTCTATGATACACAAACAACCCTTAAGACATCTCACAACATGAGTCAAGAACTGAGACACATCACACAAACCCATTAAACTCACACACATACCTAGAATTCTTAATTTATCCTTGTCTTTGATGGTCTAATCAAGTCAGCATATAAAATGACTCTTTCCTTCATGAACCTAACATTATTATAGCATGATAGTGCCTAAAACATGTCCAAAATAGACTGAATACCTTCAAAAAAAAAAAAAACATACCTTGTCATCTTGACAGCACACCTACAGTGTCATACCTCAACCATTTATGTTTCTCCTTCACACCATGCTTCATATGATTGGTTATGACTTTAAGAATCCTATTCAATACATACATCTTCATGAGGAGTCTAAAGTAACAGCTTGAAGAGGTTCCATGACCTCTTATATACTTGAGAATTACCTTTTACTCATTATTTATAATCAAGGACCTGAAATTCTTCTTGCTTTGCATCAACATCTGCTTTAGGTGGTATGAATTTTCTCATTCTTGGCTCTCGTAGTCTGCCTTGCCACTTCTCTTGCATTTTAACACTTTGAAACCTCCTGGTTTTCCTTGAAGTACCATAACAATCCCCAGTAACAAGTCCAACCTTGTTGCAGTTATAACACATAATTGCATTTTTATCTCTAAGACCTTCACTCCTCCAATTCTAACTAAATGTTTCATAGAGACAATACCTATCAGTATGACCCTTTTCCTAACAATTGTAGCACATTAAATTTCTTGATTACTCATCTTTGTTATCCTTCCATGGGTGGTCATCTTTTCCAAACTTCCTGCACTCCTTTTCTCTATGCATAAATCTATTAAAAGTATAACAATAGCCATTAAAATATCTTTCATACATTGATGCATTATGTTACCTAACTAACTTATTCTTCACATTTTCTTTGAAGTTGTTATCCTTCTACTCTTCTTTGGTTTTTGGACCTTCAATATCCTTACGTGTAACATTGTCTTCCTGCATCACTTCTTTGCCTTTGTTACCATCCTTAAATCCCAAACCTATTATGTCTCCTACAGATCTCTGACTGTCTAAAATTTCATCAAGATTCTTGGTGCTCTTTTAAAATTTCTAGAATGATTTAGTCTTATTGACCACTTCAGAAAACTCTACCCTTAGGAACATCATATCTTCTTCAAGTTTAGTGCATTCATTATCTTTGGATTGCATGCTTGTAACCAAGAAACTTATCTTTTCTTCTAACCTCTTGACTGTCTCATCTAGCTTACCTATTTCTAACCAATGTTTCTCTTCAAGTTCATGGATCTTACCTTCATACTCTTTGACTAATGCTTTCAACTTCTTTTTTCTCTTCTCAAAATGCTTCATCTCTTCTTGAACACATATAAGCTCAGTTTCTATGACATCTTCTTCTATATCAGAATGCATGCATGAGCCACTAAACACTATGGAGTTTTCTTTCTTAGATCTCATGACATCTTTTGTCATGAAAAATACCCCATCACCAAAATCATCATTCTCATATTCAGAATCAAAACTAGAGACACCACTATCACTTCTTGCTTCAAATAAACAAGCTTCTTCCTTTGAATATAAAATATTCTTGAAATTCTTCTTGTTGTCAAACCTCTTGAAATTATTCTTTCCTTTATCAAACTTGTGAGTCTTATTTTCATGGTATTCATCATTTTCATGTTTATTATCATCTTCATCCTTGTCCGTGTGAGGGAATTCATTAGCAAAATGACCTATTTTACCACAGTTAAATAATTTAAAGGGAAACTTCCCTTTGTATTGGCTTGATCCAACCTTCAGTCTTCTATAAATCATTACAAATAACTCATCATCATCAATCTTAGTAACATCATCACCATCATTATCCTTCTTATCCTTTAACTTCTTCTCAGCCTTGAAAGCAATCTCCTTCTTGATAGGTTTTGAATCCATGATCCTCATCTCATAAGTAGTTAAAATTTCATGAATCTCATCCATTAACATGGCCTTCAAATCCTTATCTTCCTCAATAGCAAACACCTTGGAATAAAACTTAGGAGTAAGAGTGTTTAGTAACTTTTTAACCACTACCTCTTTTTTTACTTCTCTACCTAAACCTATCATGGAGTTAATAACTTGATAAACTCTACATAAATATGCATCAATTTATTCTTATTATCTCATATTTATCCCTTCAAAATGATTTCTAAAGTTTGGATATTTTCCATCCTCGCCTTGGAATCTCCTTCATAGATGACCTGATTTTTCTCCCACATAGATTTATTTGATTTACAATGCATGACCTTCAAAAAATTTTAATCAACTAGACTACATATGATTGTATTCATTTCCCTAGAATTGTCACTAATAATATTCTTGTCTACAATTTTGGTTAGAGGAGGATTTTGAGGAACTGTATATGCATATAACATAGATTTCCAAATGTAAAACCCTAAGGACATGATGTGAGTCCTCATCTTGAAGCTCCAAAATACATAGTTTGTTCCATCAAATAGTGGATACTTGCTGGAGGAAGTGCCACTCTGCTAAATCATCATTTTATTGCTTCAATAGATATCCTTCAAGTGATTAAGCTTCTTTGAAATGACCTTCTCTGATACCAATTATTAGAATCATAATAGACTAAGAGGGTTAGGTGAATCAGTCCTTACAAAATTAAATTTCACTTATTTTATCTTATGTGAACCATTAACATTCAACCATGTTTTAATGTGAGCTCAAGAATATGAAACAACCATTCATAACATCATACACCATGAGAGTACACAAGAACACAAGATGTAATGTGGTAAACCCTCAAAGGGAATAAAACCCCCTAAAATTTTGAGTATATTACATAAACAAAAATACTTTTATGAATATAACACATTACACCAGATTTATTTAGGGAAGCACCCACTTCACAAGGAGCACCAACCCCTAGAAACCTCTACAGATATTACTCACAAAAAAGGACTTGTATGAATATTACTCATCACAAAAGTTTTGAATGAATGATCACTGATGATATGATGCTCACACAATTGATAGTGATCCAAGTTCACCTCTAAACACACCAAACCCTAATCAACTTCTCTCTCTCCTAACTCACTCAATTCTTATTTTTCATGGGTTGATTAGATTAATTTCCCTTTCTTATATGATTCTCAACTATCCTTGGATATTCATCACTCTCTCATATATCTCTTGATGCCCTCATACCTCTTTCACACTCTTACCTAGCTCATACTTTTCCCCTCTAACCACAAGCTCAAATGAGCACACACAATGCACTTTTACACTTGACATAAAACTTAAGTGACCACGGGTCAGATAATACCATTAATTTAGGTAATTCCAAACATAAAACACACTTACACACTCATATAAATCAACATGAAATACCCATATAAGTCAAAAATGTACCAAGACAACCACAATGCACAACTAGGCCTAAAAGACTAGTTTTTCCTTCACCAAGTACTCCAATACTTCCAAGGAATTCATAAAAAAATTTCATGCCTCAAAAGGCTCCACACATTTCAAACACATCCTCTCAAAATCCTTCAAAATCTCAAAAACCTATGCACCAAAAAATTCATCATGACAATACAAACTAGGTCAAAGACATATCCATTCTAAACACTAGTGTTCACGAGTGAAGATCGAAACCACATAAAAAGAGATCAAATATGTCATGTAACCCATTTATATAAATCCAAATACAATACAAACACCATAAAGAACTTTAAAACTCATGACTCAACTCTTAGAGTCATCTAAACCACTTTCTCCTTTCTACAATTTGAACTGCCCAGAAACAAGTTTTGGAAGTAAGAATTTATTGCACCCTTTTTGACACTTTAAAGATCTATAAGTGCATTAAATAGGATAAAATTACACCCCTCTTCACTCTCTAATGGATATACATCATCAGATAAGCCAATATATTTGTCTTCTAGACCAATCTTCGTACCAAAGAAGTTTGGTCTTAAATTAGTCAAACTAGGTCAAATTGTGACCTTAATCATGCCACCTCAACTAACTTTAAAAGTTAAACCAAAACATGAAACACATAACATTTTAGTCTAAAACACCTACAAGGAAATAAATCATCATCACCAAGTCCATAAGTGCTCAAGTACTTCCATTCTCTAAGACTACTAAAATTGTCCTTTTAGCCCAAAAACTAGTCAATCTATTTTGACCTCTATAACTCATCAAATGATCTCACCAAGCTCTGAAATCAATAAAAATATATATATCATTACTCCCATATAAATCATAACACTATGTTAGATATAGGGTCTAATGTAGAACCTAATATTAAAACTTTCTTTCCTTAAAACATGTAAATATAGGTGGGATTCACTAACTGTCAAGACATCAAACTGCCACCATCTGAAATATAGGTGAGTTATCTCCATCGTATAATCATAAAATTTAATTATTCAATCCATTATAGGATAAAACAAAGAATTTTTACTCCATCTCTATCAAACTAGGGCTTAAAACTCATAAAAATCAATTTACCGTCTTAACAACCATTCATAAATGTTAAGACCTCATTTGATCTCATTCCAACTCTAATATATTCTTAACTATATGCCTCAACATCCCTGAAAGGATCAAGGCCCCATGTAAAAATCATACATATCAACCAAGAATATTTCTCCCACCTTGAGATAGAAATTGAACTCTCTTAAACGCGAAATGATCGAAAACCCCATAGCTTACAAAATCTTATTCATATCAACGTAAAAATTTTCCCACAACACTAGGAAAAAATTTACTAACATCTCCATATATCACATGATCATAAATAGTTTTGTATCTCCTTAACCACTAGGACTTGCACAACTAGGTCTTAGGATTTAAGCATGTTTAAATCAAAATAGAGTAGGATAATCTTATACCTCATCATCAAACCTCTTAAAAAGGACCTGAAAAACCGTGAGACAACATGTTTCACTCACTTACATGTCCTCATGGGCTCACATATCTCTATAACTCACTTTCATGCTTCATTTGGTCTCCAAGCACCTAGACTTGGTCTAAATGAGCACCTACAAACCATAATAAAACTTTTACCTACACTTTGAGACTCATATGAGTGTCTTAATACGCTCTCCTCATTATCTCCAAACTTATACCATGATCCTCAACCCATCATTCATATCAACCCATCATGCTCTATCACCCATGCAGACTAGGCCACCTGATTAGGCCATCTTGACTAAGAAAATATCACTATTTCCATTCATACACACTTTTATACACCATACTGAATGTACCAAATCATCATATAATTTCTCAATCATCTAACATGTATCATCATGAAACCCTTTCATATCACCATCATGCTTCTACAAGTCACTAGCTACTCAAAAAACAATGCCTTACCAAGTGATTTCAATCATGACATCATGTCACACCTTGTCTTTCCATGGCATCATCATTATTAACTTCCTCTAGCACTCCTATACATCATACACATTTTTCATTGATGTACATTTAGCTTTCACATCAATGGCAAAACTAACTCACTCATGCCAACATTACTCACTCTTCTAGTCCTTTGTGCTTGTCTTCTACTTCACATACTACTCATGGATCTACTTCACCTAGTTCTTCTCTCAAGATGTTTTTGTCATACATCACTAATACTATACCACTTTAATTTGAGTCACATTATTTAATAAAATTAAGGACCAAGCCTCCATATCTTTGATAGTTCCTCCACAATTTCATACTCAATAATAAAACTTTAAATAAAAGTAAAGATACTAAAATTGTTTTGCAATAATGAATACCATTATAAATATATAACCATTACAAGTGAATGTTATAAGAATTACTATTTGTAATACATATAAAAATAAAACTCGAGTAGTTGAAACAATCCTTGAGAAACATGTTTCTGACAATTTTCATATTCTACATTGTATTTTAAATGCATGCATGATTTTGCATTTTTTCATCTTTGTGTTCTTATTTTGTATCTATTATTTTACTTAACATACATACATACATACATACATACATACATACATATATATATATCCTCAATGTTTATCACTTGTGTCTAACTTGAGCTGGATTTTATTTTATGTACCATGTTTCCAACTATATATTGCACATATGCATTTATTCAAGGTATCATTACCATTTTTGGCATAACCGGTTCAATCATTGGATATTTAGTTTCCTAGTCAAACTTAAAATACCTTTCAATTATCCATCTAATTATCTTCATTCTCTCAGATTTATTACTATTTTCAACTAAAAAATAAGGATTGTTCTTCGGTGGAGGTATGTCATCATCAATAATATTTCTAAGTGGTGAAATGTTATTTGAATTAAAAATTTTAATTTTTTATCCATGAAAGGGGTTTTCTTATTATTATTCAACCTAAATATGAAATTAAAAATGAATTTAAAACATATTTTATCATTAAGTAGTTAGTACATGTTTAAGTATTTGGTGTAGATGTCAATTGTGTTGGAATTTTTTATAGTTGGATAAAATAAGATAATCGGATATTTTTAATATTGGCCCAGCTTCTTACTAGAAGCAGACACATTAGATAATAGAGAACATCCATAGAATTCATGAGAATGGATTGGAAACACATGTATCTGATTGTACAATTATGTCAACTACATATGATCATCATAACTATAAATGGATGACTATAAAATATAGCCACATTAAATTTACATGCGTTCATTTCAATTGTACCTATGTGTGGAAATTAATTATGTAGGAGTGATGCAGCCTAGAAACTACTATAGAAAAACCAGAAAAACCCAGGTGCACTAACACATCACCCATCCTGAGCTGAGCACTGGCCTAAAGCGCGCAAAGGTATCAAGCCCCTCTTTAGGGTTGCTTGTGCAGGATGATAGTGTAATGAAGATACAACATATTCAAAATCGTAAATAATCATAAACATTCCAAAAATAAAAATCCATATTTATATCTAGAGAATCATGAATTAAAAGATAAATATAATAAGATTAACCATGCAAGAACCAATTACAATCATATTTAAAACCATTATCCATCCAATGTACTCCATTATATTAAACATTGAATTACACAGAAGTTTCTTACATTAAGAAGCATCACCATAAGTTATGTGCACATCAGATCCAGTAACATAAATCTACAATAATTCACTACTCAGTATCTCTCTAACTACACAGTTCACTACATGTTTATAGGATTGGGGACTTGCCCTTCATCACCTACGCACTTCCCAAAATAGGTCACATGCTAATAATAGCCATGCTCCTTTACAATAACATGCACACATGTAAGTACGCTAATAATAGACATCATATATTTAACTGGAAGAATTAATCCTATTATTATCTTGAACTCATGCATGGCACTTATCAGATACTCCTTCCCAAAATAGTATTTGTGTGTCGTGCAAGTCTCCATCCCAATATGTGCTATGTACAATATCTTCCAAAAATAGCCCACATCCATGAAAATGGCTAAGTCTTGAATCAGTCTGTCATGATGCGTGTTTCCTTTCCTATCCTTTCGTGCCTTCAAGTACACCTTGTTCCCGTGCGTGAATCCGATGTGTGTCTTCTCTTTAGGACAGTATTGTCTGATCAACATTACCCCACCCTAAAGTACATTTTTTCCCACAATGGGGATTCTCAGTGATGTTCCCAAAGAATAAATGGAAAGAATGTAAAGAATCATTGTACAAAAGAATAGACATTTACTCTGCAACACCTTCTTCTTCAACCAGGAGTCTTAGCCTCCAATTTTTAATAGTCATCTAGTTCGGTCCTTGTCTTCTCTGGAAATTTTGTGACAATGGCTTCCAATTTGTCCTAAGTAATCTTTTCCTTCTCATTCTGCAGTACTTGGACAACATTGGCTAGATCGGTCATCATTCCCTCCAGAAGATCCATCTTTTGTGCTATGAACTTCCCAATCTCATCTATTCTCTCCTTATGTGGGTCTTGGGCTACTGTAAGGGCTTCACGCTTCTATTTCACAAGTTCCAATCTTTGTACATGCCCTAGTGTCTCATCTTTCACAGCCTTCAGAACATCATTTTCTTCAACTAGATTTCTGACCCTTATCACTACTTCTGGTTCCGCACAAATATTCAAAGCTTGATTGGATTTATTTAGTTCATCCTTCTTCGTTTGGAGCAATGCCTCATAATTTGAAATTTTCCTAACTACAGATGCCCTTGCTCTTTCTGCTTCTTGTTCAGGATCCTTTGGCACTGGCATTTGAATTGGTCCATCTTCTAGCACCAAATCAACCAATGTGCACACATAATGCATAGCCAAAGGAAAATTCTCAGGTACCTTAGACTCAAGATGAGGTCTTTCTTTCAAAGCGTAGTCACCAATTTCTTCTACCATGTTGATGAAGGCCTCATTCTTTTTCTATTATAGGTTCTTTTCTCCTTTTAAACGCACTATTTATGTAGTTTTTGCCTTGTTATCGTCAATTCGCGCTCTAATGGTGGCAGCCTTATCAATGTTCCTTCGTGTCATCTCTGCAAATACCTTAACCAAGGCATTTCTCACCTACTCATCAAACATTAGAGTAGGATTTACTGTCATGTGTCTTCTTTGGGGTGCCTTCTTCACTCTCCTTGATACACAAGATTCCTCACATACATCAAAATCTGGCTCATCCATATGGATCTTCATGGACCAGGATAATTATTTCCTTGTGCGTGTGGTGGTCATGTTTGGATCCATCATCTCCCATCCATATAATTCCTTAAGGCTTCTTATGCTCTGAAATCGGGTGCAAACTATTTTGTTTGTATCCTCAGCATAGCCCATACTTGACACAACATATTCTTCACTTGTTCTCTTTATTCTTGGCCCCTTAGGAACCTGAGCACTAAGGTTTGGAGTTGGCCCTTCCTCTTTCTAAGTAGTAACATGTACCTTGGTTTGCTCTTACACTATCTCTTCTGCTTCCTTCATCCTTCCTCTTCATCTCTGGATTCCTCCATATCTTCTGGTTGCACTGGGATTCCAGGCACGCTCTCCTTAAACTCTTCTACCTCCTCATCTAGCTTCAAATTTCTCCTTCTCTTATTCTCAAGTGCCTCTTTCTGAGGGGAGATTCTAGGTGATATTTTTACATGTTGTGGTGTTCCTATGCCTTGGGTCCTGGTTCTTCTGAATACCTTCTTAAATCGGTGCTCTTTAGGAACTACATCCATGTTCAAGTCCTCTTCTCCTTCTTATGCATGTGGTGGAGTATTTATGCACTCACTCTCCACTTTGTCAGTGGGATGCCTCTGGCCTCTTTGATCCAAGCCTCCACTATCTTTGTCTTCTTCTTTCTCCTCATCTATTTGTATGGTCATAGTAGGCTTTGGAGTTGGAAAATTCTCCATTGTGTGCTTTCCCTTAGGTGGCCCTGGGAGCATGAAATCATTCTCCACATACTTATTATTCTCTAACCTAGGCTTGAGCTGAAGATATATGAGCGTGGCTCAACTGTCCCTAATAGCCAAACTTACTGGCTTCATATTTATGACATCTGAAATGAGCCTCTCAATGTAGGCAGACTGACCCGGATATATATATATATTTATTTATTTATTTTGAGGTTGTGGTAGTCACAATCTACCTTTTCTACGTTGAATTTCAGTCGGTGTGTATCAAAAAACCTATTAATTGAAGCCTAGAAGTAGTGTGTTGTGAAGGCATATGGCAGTTTGCACCATGGAATCCATGTCTCATCCTTCATGGAAAATCATGTGATGCAGAAGTGTTGATGCACCATGAACTGTACTGCCTTACCTACCACTAAAGATAGTTCCTTTGGAATGTGACATTCCTCCTCAAACACCACATGAAGTTAGTCATACCAAATTTATGCTCTTTTCGTGAAAGGGTCACTCATCGATCCTTCACATAAATATTTCTTGAACCTATCTGCAAGGGACTTCTTCTCTGTGGGGTATTCCAAAATTTTATTCTTTGGCCCATCAGGCACTCTAATTTCTACAAATACAAGAGATAAGAGGATGGCACTAAAACGTATCTTTTTATCTATGCGTGATTCCTCAACAATGGTTTATACAATATAGCTTGCTAAGTTGTAGATTTCTCCCTATGAAATTTTCTTTGCAACATAAAGCCATATTGTATTTACATGTGACCATCTCCCTTGATCATTCAGCTTGGTGAGCAGATGCGTGGTTTCTTGCACCACAGGGTACTTCCTCAATTTGTAGATGTCCATTCCACATAGACCCTTGGTATACCTCGACTCCTTGCTTATGGATATAATTCTTCCTTTATTAATCAGATCACTAACAATGTTTGTCCATGTGCCCTTCAATTGTGTTAATATCGCAATTAGGATCAATGTGAGCCTAACCCTCCATTTGACGAAATAGAATAAGTCCCCATGGACTCTACTCATAATCCATTGGTATAAAGGTTCATATTTTCCAAAATATGGGAGCTCATACAGTTGATAAAGTCCTACCTGCTTAAGAAAATTTTCCCCAGCGTTGTCATACACTAGCATATATTCCATTATGTGCTTGTTGGTCTTCTTATTCAGTAACACATCCAGCTCTCCTTTGTTATCAATGGTGTGGTGGTTGTAGTCACTTACTTTTCATCTGTGGATGTGGGAATCCCAATATTGTCCACCTATTACTCCTTCCAGGTACTACATCTCTGAAAAATTAATTTCGAGAGAAATTTCAACCTCAACTTCCACCTTTTTATTTCCTTTTGTGCCTACTATAGGTGCTTTCTTTGGTGCCATCATAAAAATCCCTCCTTTTATCTTCTTTATCAAGTAATTTCAAACCCTAGCTCAAAATCACGTGCCCTATCTTGAAACGGCATGCCCTAGCTCCTTCTCAATGCTTCTGCTTCATGTAAACCCTTCACCAATGGGGACGTAAGCCTTTTCCTCACACAAATTTGTTCTCTATGTCTGGTTTTGCAACTCTCTGCACCTTAACATGATTTTCTTGGCTCGGTTACACTTAGATCGCTTGATTACTTTTGATTACAAAGGTAAAAATTAACCTGCATCACATCCTTATGTAGATTTTCAAAAAGTTAGTGCATTTATTACTCCTTCACCTACCAACAATCCACTCATTAATTGACCATTTTCAAATTTTCTAAAAAAATCCACGTGGTACAATTTCATGCCCTAGCTATAACCTTCTAGAACACCTTCCTACCCTCTAGCTATAGAATTCTCTTCCATGCGCTTCCATGAGCCAAGTACCTTGTCATTATTCCCTCTCATAGTAGTTTCCACGGTTGTTGCTTACCTCACATTATATTTTCGCTTCATTCATTTCCATCTGTGGTCTTCTTTAGAAGTAACATCCTTCCTTTATAGCTCCTTTCCATACTTGAATAGCACCTGTAACAGTTTATTCTTGTGTGTACCCATTTTTGAATAACAAATAACAACCATCCCACACCAATGGTATGTGCAGTCCTCTACGCATAAAAATACTTTAAATTGTAATTAGCTTCCAACATGCAAATGCACTTATTATACAAAACACCAAACTAAATTGACAAATCATAGTGATGAAGAAGGAAATACAGTAAAGGAAATACAAAAAGGGAAACCTCTACTAAATGGTAATACTCCCTTATTACAAACACCAAGAAGACTTATTTATAGTAGGGCTTTAGCCTACTCTCGTTAAAGTAACTGGGTAACCACATTCCATCAAGCGCCTCTAACTAGTAAGCACCAGAGTCAAGTATATGAGTGATAACATACGGTCCCAACCGATACACCTTGAGCTTTTCTGGATGGCGTAGAAACTTAGAATCATAAAGTAGTACCATCTTTCCAACCTCAAGCTTCTTGTTCCTGATGCATCAGTCATGTCATGCCTTCTGTCGGGCCTTTTACTACTTCTGATTCCAACATGTTATATCGCACCTCTTTTCCAACTGTATTAACCTGTCATTTTTTTCTTCTAATGCTTTCTCATTAGCTAGACCTCCAGCGTGCATAATACGCCAAAAAGGTAACATAAATTCCATAGGAAGAACTTCTTCTGGACCAAACACCAGCTGAAAGGGTGTGGCCTTATTCAACCTCTTATAGGTTGTTCTATATGCCCAAAGCATAACAGAAACTTTATCATCTGAATCTTTCCTCCCAACATCACAAAAATTTGTCAAGTTTTGGTTCAATATCTTGTTGAAGCCCTCAACAGTACCATATTCTTGAGGATGATAGGGTGTAATATTATGGTGCGCAACCATAAATTCATCCAATAATATCTTGATTGTCTCATTCAAAAAGTGTGTACCCCTATCACTTGTCAAGCTCAGTGGACATCCATACCTAGTAAAAACATTTTCCCATAAGAACCTAGTTGTTGTAGCTATTGTACAATCCTTTGTAAGTGTTGCTTCTTCCCACCTTGTAAGATAATATGTGCAAGTGATGATATAGCATGATCTAGTTCTACGCGCGGATGGTGAAATAGGACCTAAAAAGTCTATAGCACATTTCTGAAATGGCTCTGAACTAGCAATAGGCCTCAAAGGAATTTCATCTCTTTGTCCTGGTTTTCAAAGGTGCTAACAGTGATCACACGCCTTATAATACTCTTTACAATCCTTGTACATGGTCTCCCACCATAATCCATCAAGTAGAATCTTGCGCATGGTGACATCACCTGCATAGTTCCCACCTACAATACCACCATGAGCCTCTTCCATGATATATTTACACTCATGTTCCAGTACACACTGATACAATACTTCATCTTGGCCTAGTTTTTATAAATCTCCACTGATCAACATAAAGAGTGTCATGCGAATTGAGATTTATTTCTTCTCCAATGCATTCATTCCTTATGCTGCCATGCATGTGTGTAAAAAGACATCAATATCCTCCAATTATGAAGGCACATGATGTAACCTATATGATTTTACATCCAACATTGTATCTTTAATTGTATGTGCATCCTCCCCTGACTGAATCCTTGATAAGTGGTCTAGCCTAGAATTACTTTTACCTGGTTTTACCACCATTGTGAAATCAAATTCCTGAAATAAGAGCACCTAGTGACGTATGCACCCCTGTAAAATGGGCTTATTTACTAAATATTTTAATTCCATGTGATCAGTATAAAATAAAAAAGGTGTTGCTAGTAAGTATTATCTGAATTTATGCAGCGCGTAAATCATCGACAAGGCCTCACGCTCTGTTGTTGTATAATACTACTCTACAGGAGTCAACTTTCTACTATCAAAATAGACAGGATAGTTTATAATACCCTCTCTAGGTTGATCTAACACCGCACCAATGGTTGTACCAAAGGTGTCCATATGTACATGAAACAGTTGTTTCCATGAAGGAAAATGTAGAATAGGATTTGTTGTAAGTCTCTCTTTCAACACCTCAAATGCATGGTGTTGCGGTTCTCCCCAATAGAACATCCCTTTTCCTTTTAGTAACTCTTCCAGGGATGCAGAAATCTTCACATATCCTTTGATAAAAAAAATTAATACCCTTTATGACCCAAGAATCTGCTCACCTCACTCTAACTGGTAGGCTCTTCCAGGCCTACAATAACTGCAATTTTAGTTGGATCCACCAAAAAACCTTCCTTGCAGATGATGTGCCCTAACAAAGTTCCAAAAGGTGTAGAAAACATGCACTTCTTGATGTTTAAAGATATGTTTAATTGTCTACATATTTTAAAAATTAAGCGTAAATTGTTACAATGATCCTTAATAAGCCCATACACCGTCCAATCATCCAAGTAAACCTGCAGGAAGTTGTGAATAAAATATTGGCATGCTTGAACAAATATGTGTGAAAATATAGTAGGCGTGTTTTTCAAACCAAAGAGCATCATAGTATATGCAAAAATTGCCCACTCAATGGTGAAAGTCGTATTCTCTTAATCCTCTTGCACAATTCTAACCTGATGATACCCAAAGAATCAATCTATAAAATAATAAACTTCACACCCTGCAAAGCCTTCTAATATCTCCTCTGTGAAAGTTGTAGGAAAAGGATCAATCACACATGTAGCATTTAGTTCCCTATAATCCACACAAATCCTAATCTGACCATCTTTCTTTATACTGATCACCATGGGGCTAACACACTTTGATTCCTGTAGGGGCTTGATGATACCAAATTTCAACATTTTGTCAATTTCCTCCTTAACTTTGACGCACAGGTTAGGGTTCATCCTGTAAGGTCTCTTCCTGACCGAGCATGCTCCTTCCTTTAGATTAATCTTCAACTCTCCTAATGACTCATGCACTCCTTTTAACTCATGGTAGCCCCTAGGAAATAAGTCCTGAAAATCTTGTAGTAACTCAATTATCTTTGTTACTTCAGAATCAGTCCAATAATCGCCAATTATTGTCTCTTTAGGTTCATCATCCATTCTAATGTTAACTTTCTTTGTCTTCATAGGTTCATGATAGGTGCACGCATTCTTATCCACACTTTCTAACACTTCGTGCATACTTGTTGAATGGTCTATATCCATATTTTCTACTTCTTCTTCATCCAGTATGTAGACCATATTTCCTTTTTCTTTCTCATAGTAAGTGCACCTAAGTAGTGTGGCATATGTCTCTTCTACTTCATCAAAACACGCTCCTAAGTCTACCTCGCCAAAAAACTCCTGAATGATTTCTTCAACCTTTACACTGTCTCCCATAGTTAAGTAATTTATAACTCTTAATGCCTCTTCCACTGGAGGTTTAGTAGAGAAGTAGTCAAAATTCTAGGTCATTCCTGCAATCAAGTCCTGCCAATTTCCATTCTTTCTATACAGTTCTACATAAACATACCAGGCTTGTGCGCATCCTTGTAGAGTGGAATAAAGTTTTTACACCCAAAGTGAAGGTGGTAAAGCTTCCTACCCCTTTGTCCAGAGTCTCTCAAACTGTTGAATGTGGTGTTAAACAGGTTGATTACCATGATACATGCAGATTGTAGTAGGTGCATTGCTCTTGAAGAACTGAAGTGTTAGAGCAATCTTGACTTCATTCCATTCCATAAGATTATCCTTATGAACCATCCAATAGTACGTTGTTGTCCCACGTAAGGTATATACTAACATATTCCTTCTTTCCACTTGATTTTTCCACTACTCCTCCATAACACATAGGAATACCATAGGATCTCCTTCTCTATTTTACCGTAGGTAAAGGGTTGTTACCTATCCTCCGAATACATTGAGGTTTTATTCTTTGTGCAAATGCACTTCTTACTTCACGCCCAACCATCTCATAGGTCTCATATGCTTAATTATCACAAGAAATGTGTGTAGTATCACTGATAGACTATGCATCTTCCCACTAGAGGATTCTTTCCTTTGATGGATCAAGTAATGTTAGGTCTCGAATGGTGCATATATAAATTATGTTCAGATCTTCCTCACTCAAAGGTTCAATATAAGTGTATATTTCCCATCTGTCAAAGGGATAATTACTCTTTCTTCCATGTTCTCAAAACTTATAAACCCCTTGTTGAACCTTAAGTATGCATTATTTACATAACACCAAGGGTGCCCAAGTAGAGCTGGGAAGTTGTTTGCTTCTGAAAGTGCTAAGACCTCAAAGTCCCCAGTGAACTTGGCCCCTTGTATAGTAATGGATGCATCCTTTAAAACTCCTATGGGTTTGTCCTTAGTTTGATTGGCCATGAATAGTACATTAGAGGATGATTATAATGGAGGTCTTCCCATCTATACTCATGCATCTAAAGTAATCACATTAACTTTCGTGCATGTATCAATCAATATATTACTCAAGAGACACCCATCCACAACAGCATTCAGAGTGATCTCCTTCTCATAATCCAAGCTATAAGGGGGAATATTATCATGCAGGATCTACCTTCCATTCTCTATACTTGTGTGTGGAGTGCTTCCCTTTATCCAATTCCCTAGTAATGGAATGATATTCTCCTGACACAACATTTTTCATACCTATTTCAAGTGATCAATATCCGATGGAAATGTCTATGTTTCCTTCTTTTTTTCTAACTTACGTGACTATTCATTTAAACATTGTATCTCACCCTGAAGATTTCTGAGCACCTCCATGGTTTCCTGATAAACCTACTTCTGATGTGTAGGATTTGGGTACCTTGCATGTAAAAATTCCTCCTTTGTGACGGTAGGCTTCCGATTAATGCCTCTCTAGAGCGCGTAGCTTCAGTGCGTGTAGTAATATTCATAGGTAATACCTCAAGTTCCGGTGCCATCTTTGGCATCCACTAATTTTCCATAGCGTGTTGTATTCTGACCATCCTTGCACCTTTTTTATCTTGTTTATGTTGTTTGCTAAGATTCTCATATAAGTCTAGGCATTCCCCATAGCTATGATTCTTCCCACAAAAATAACAAGTAATATTCTAAGGACATTCTCTCCTATAGTGGTTAGGAGATCCACATGTAAAAAATATTCCGCAAGGGAACTCACCTCGTTCACCACCACAACCTTGGCCCCTAAATCCACCATGGTATCCTTGACCTCTTCCACGATCTCCTTCAAAATGCCCTTAATTCCAATCATAGCATGTTTGAGTGTGATCATGATCATGGTGCTCACTTTTTCCTTTAGAGTTATATGATACTCTGGTCTACTGCACACTAATATCTATGGCATCATATATTTGTCCAATCAACTTGCATTCTTCTATATTGTGATTCATGGACCAAAAAATTTTACAATAATAAGATACATCCTTATCACGCATTGTAATAATGGGTAGTGGCTTGCATCATGGTCCAAATGACATATCTCACAATCTAGCAGCAATGGACGCACTGATCTACAAGGAAAACTATATTTTGTGTGCCCTTATAATTCACAATTTGTACACCAAATCCTAGTGCACATCGTGTGGGCTGAATTAGCTAATAGTCTCTCCAACTACTTTAACATAGCTATAATCTGTGCTTCCAAAAATGGGCTTACTCCAGTGTCTATACTTCCAACTGCCTCAGTGTGCAAAGCTTCTTCAAGTGCTTCATGTGGGTCTATAAAAGTCTTATGTGACAAAACCCTCCTAAAAGGTGTGATCAATTCCCTAACGAACCATTGTGCATGTTGGCTTGCATGAAGTTCATAAGAAAATTTAGACAACAGTGTCTTGAAATGGACATCATATTCCCAAACGCTCTCAATAGTGCCTTTCTTAATATCCTTCAACGTGCTTATACTCTTATACCCAAACTCATGTCTATGAAACTCATGTTAGTGTATAATCACAACACCCTCAAATGGCCTAGTTGTGGAGTGGGGCATTCGATGTGATTGCACAACATGGAACCATCTCTCAAGCTGCAAGACTTACAAAAACTTGAGATGGACCTCTGGAGAAAGTCGGTTCTTGCTTCCTAATCTACCTGCCATAAGCTACTCTAGTGTAAGAAGAATATATTCTATCCTAATCTAATCATTCCAAGGGGACAGAGAGAGAGAGAGAAGGTGAAAGAGCATACACTAAGTGGTGATACACCAGAAGAAGAAGTGGATGATCACAGACCCGACTGCCTGAAGCGAATAGAGGTGAGCAGAGGAGAGGGTGGACAGAATGTACCACGGTCTAGAGATATATTTCACACATAACACCCCTTCGAAAATAATTAAATATGGCTCCCAGAACCTGCAACAAACATTAGAGTATGCACATTATACCCTGCAACGATGAGAGGTAAGAAGACACGACAAAATAAGCCAAGAATGGACATATACATCACGAAATAGATTCTATTACTCCAAAATGTTACACGGTACATCATCAGTGGGCAAGAGGCAAGAAAATGCCATTACAGAGCCATGGGAGGAGGCTTAGACTCTGCATTCTATCCTAAGGAAGAAAGAGAGAGGGGGTAGAGGAGAAACGATGACCAACCGTTTGAATATTCCCCTCCCTTACAATATATAGGAATAATAAGAGAGAGAGAAAAGGGAAAAATTCGAGTCCTGCTTTAACCACCTCCACAATGCATTGAGTCCTACTTTGAATGCTCAATTTCTACAAAGAAGTGGAACAGAGAATTCAAGGACAAATGGAGGAAGAGAACTTGGTCCATAAAATCAAGATGCTAGAGACCATGATGGATAGGATGTTTAGAAGGAAAGAAGAGCTTTCCGATTTGCAAAATACATCGTCTATCAAACAAGACTCCATGGACTCAGTGGTTTGGGGCTTAGATGAAAAGTTTGGAATAGGAAGGAACCACCAAGAGGAAATTTATGGGAGAGAGCATGAAGAAGACACTTCAAATGCAAGAAAAAAGGTAAAATCTGATCATACTCCTTTTAAATTTGAAACGAAAGATGATATTAAAAGATTTGAATGACAAGTAGATGCAGAAATTATTTGATAAATGGTTAAAATAGTTGGAAGTCTATGTTAGCGTCCATAATGTCACTAAAGCACAGAGGATAACCTTTACACATTTCAAAATGGAGGGACACACTCTAGTTTTGGAGGAAACCCATCTAACCACTTGTGAAAATAAGAAGTGTCCTATTGTGAAATCTTGGAAAGAATTACGTAGAGCTAACTTCTATCCTATTGGCCACAAGACTGACCAAATGATTAAATGGTAGTATTTTAGACAAGGTAGTGGTCAAAGTGTGCAAGAATATACTACGTAGTTTCGGAGGTGGGCCATGTTGCTAAACATGGACTTAGAGGATGAGGATATTATAACTAAGTACTAAGGAGGACTTCACACTCACCTTCAAAGAAAATTCATCTCCACTAATCCCAAAGATCTCAACGAGGCATGTGTGAAAGCATACTAAATAGATGATGAAAAGAAGCAAGGGGAAGAAGAGCCAAGGGCAAAGCAGTCAACAAATCAATAGAAAAAAAGAGTATGAGCAAACAAGTAACAAGGGTAAGTGGAAAGGGAAAGGTAAACAAGCTGCCACTACTTTAAATAATTGTAGAGATCCCAAGAATTTTTGTAAGAACTATGATATTAATGGTCATACTGACACTACATGTTGGAATTTACATACAGAGTTACATCCGAAGAACCGAACCAAGGACTCAAAGAAGTCCATGATAGCTGTCAAAATAGAAGGGGAGGTGGAAATCAAAGATGACTCTGATGTAGACAAAAGGCTTGGATGCACGGCCACCAACATGGACAGCCAGGAAGAGGAGATGAGTAGACTATTCCAGATCAAGAAAACTAAGGTAAATGCTTTGGTTGATACCGGTTCTCAATCTAACTTGATTTATGAAGCAGTTGTAAAGAATCTTGGTCTTGAGACTTACGAGCATCTTCACCCTTATCCTTTGGGTTGGGTGAATAAGGGTGTTGAAATTTAGGTAACAAGAAGATGTAAGGTCAAGTTTGGGATAAATTCCCAATATATTAATGTTTTGGAAGCTCATGTTATTCCACTTGATGCTTTTGATGTTTTATTCGTGAGTCCTTACTTGCATATTAGGGATGTTATATTTATGAGAAGGGAAAACTGGTACAGATGGGTCAAGGATGGGATCAGCTACAACATTTGGGCACACCACCATAACACACGTGTTACTATGGTGAGTGCTAACCAAGCAAAATGACTTATTCAAGAAAATCATAATCAGTTTTGTTTACTTTTGTTAAACGATAAACAAGATGGGATAGAATTATTAGAAATTTCTAACCATAGAAAGCATGATTTGGATAGTATTATTCAGGCTTTTCAAGAATTTTTTTAGACTCCCAGTGGGTTACCACCAAAACGGGAAGTAGAGCATGAGATTCAGCTATTGCCAGAGTCCCCTCTACCGAACATCGGGTTGAATAGGCAATCCTTGCTTGATAGTACTGAAGTAAAGAAACAACTCCAGGAACTACTAGACCAAGGGGTAATACATCTGAGCACCTCACCATGTGGTTCACCTATTGTGATGGTTCTAAAGAAGGATGGTTCTTGGAGAATGTGCATCAACAACCATGCTTTGAACAAGATCACCATAAAGAACAGATATCCACTTCCCCCAATAGATGATCTCTTGGACCAAATTCAGCGTGCCAAATTCTTCACGAAGTTGGATTTCAAGTCCAATTATCACCAAGTAAGAATGAAGGAGGATATATGGAAGACTGCCTTTAAGACAAAACATGGTTTGTATGAATGGTTAGGTGTGTGTGCCACGGTTGGGCGTGTGCACCCGATTTAAGGTGCCTGTGTGTGGTTTTGGATGCCTACGCTAGGAGTTGTGTACCTATGCCACCTTGTGTAAAAAAACATAGTGAGAGTTATGCCTACGCACATAAAATGATGTGTGCACTCCCCTTTCCTGGGTGACGTCAAAAATACATCATTTTAACATAAACAACTTCAAAAAGGTCAAATTTTTGATATGTTAGCTCAAAATTGACAACAACCCATCAAAATTAAACCCCTAAACAAGACTCAACACATGAAAATTTAGCAAAATCATAAGAAATTTAACATTATTTCACACATGTAATATTAGCAAAAGAAACCAAAAATCTCAAAACACTCCAAATTTTAGTATGTTAGCTCGAAATTGACAACAACCCATTAGAATTAAATGTCTAAATGAGATCATACACATGGAATATTAGCAAAATCCTAGAAATTTAACATTATTTTCCATATGTGTATATCAAGGGTTAGCTAAAAAAATTGAAATAGCAATAAATTTTGAGCTAGAATTCTAAGGGACTAGGGACCCATTCCATCGGGTGGGCCAAATGTGTACATGTATTTGTTAGCAATGTAAAAAGAGTTAGAACTAACACCTAATAGTCCTAAAACAAAGCTAAATAAAATTCAATGCACCATCATGCTTAGAGCTTAAGCAAGACTAATCTACTAACATCCTTACATTAGAAGATGAAAAAATATTTGAACTAACATGTTAATCCATTCATCTCTATCTCTATTGAATGCTAATCAAATTAAATAAACCTATTTAGATTCTTAGCAATCAAAGGTTTGTTTGTATGTTTAAATCCCAAGGTTTTCAAGAATGGAGTCTTGTCAATCCATAGCTACAAGACCATTTGACATATCCCCATATGACTTCAAAACTTGGGTGGATGAATACAAGAAATGAAAGTAGCTTGCTTCTCCAATGAAGAATGCTCAAAGATGATAAATGACTATATCTTAGGCTTTATGCTCATTTAGATGTGTAAAGGTGTAAGTAGAAAGGTAGGATGAGGGCACTTTATATAGCCCAATGGATAGAGGAATCTCTACATCCCTTTACATGTGGGATAATAGATATGTTGGGTTAGTTTTGGATAAGGGGGGTTTAGAAAGGGTTGAGTCAACTCTAGGAGAATTTAATTTGTCCTTTAGTGACTCATGGGGATAAAGGGGATTTATTAATTAACCAAAGTGATTAATTAATAGGTGTGCAAGCTTATAAAAGCTTTTTAGAGGAATATTAACATGATTTAGACTATAGAAGGGAATTAAATCAACTAAATAATGATTTATTGATTTAACAAAAGGGGCGGCTAATTAATTAATAATAATTAATTTGTCTAGATAGAAGGAATGAATAATTAATGGAAGGTCGTTAATTAGGGTTATTTTTGAATAGAAGACTTAATTAATTAATGCAATATAATTAATTAATGATGATAGGAGAGAAGATGAGCATTATTGACGATATGTCACCAATTTACGGGAAAGGGGATAATTAGCACAATTTAAGTATTTAAATTTGTTCCAGCTAAATTATAGGTGTCCACATTTGCCCCTCTTTGGGGTGGCGTAAGTGACGCCACTTCAAAGATAGTAGACAGATAAATTTTGAAAGTGTAGAAGAAAAATTAGTAGAATTGATAGATGCCCCCTCGAGTGTTGATGGGGTGACGAAAGAAGGAAATTGGCAATCGAAAAATAAGAGAGAAAGGATAGAAGAATGAGTAGGAGCAAGATGCCCCATGTGAATAATAAGAATAGTGTTGATAGGAGAATGATGTAGAGGAGGAATGAAGATGGAAAGAAAAGAGAAATATTTCATCCAGTGTATTGAAACAACTTTAGTGTCATCATATTTCCAAATATCTACATCATCGGTCCTTATTAAAAATATAAGCATACGACAAAAGTAGAATGACATGAAAATCCATACTACGAACAATTGTCCATTACTGAAAACACCAACTCCATGCAACATACAAAATGAAATGTAATACGAGATAGTAAAATATTCCTAACTCCTTGCAACATAAATAATGCAATGCAATATGAGAAAGTAAACAAGCTAACCTAACAGAGAAACATAATGTAATGTTTTTGTTATCAAGCTTTGATTCTGACCTGTGTGAATTAACGACAAGGGTTAAATGATGGTGCCCCAAGCAAGGATACATGCAAGGGGAATAACGAAGGACACTTGGGTCCTATGAAAAGTAATCATGCACTATGAAATAGTACCAAGTAACTCATTGTGCCCCATATTACAGACCTAGTAAACAAACCAGCTTTGTTGATTTGTTGATGCCCATTTTGATCCTCTACCATTTTTCCCTAAATTTTCCTTTGGTTTGCATGCTCTGGAACATTTTTTCTCTTAAACTGGTGACCTGTAACTTTTCCCTTTAGATTGAATGCCTTGAAAATCTCATATACTTTTTTTTTATCCTAATTTGAAAGAAATCTGCATGTGTGCTCTATTGTGTGCCCTAATTTTCCAAATCCGCAGGCCTCTGCCATTTTTTCCATCTTTCCCGGCCTTTGGAGCTCAAATTTGTTCATTTTATACATATTTTCCCTCGAATACCCCTTTCCATGGTCGTAAAATGTTTGAAAACATGTTTCATCTATCCTTTATTCCAAAAATTCTTCACCCACGAAGAAAAAATCAAATTCGGGCATCTCTGGCAAATTCTGTGTTTTTGACGGTCATACAGGCGTACTTTGCCCATCAAATTCTATCTCAAACATCATCTCCTATGTGGTTGTTTGTGGTTCGACAAGGTTCGGTGGGTTTGTTCTAAAAACTTAGCATTTTTTGTGTTTTTGGCAAAAAATCAAAATTTCCCCCATAGCTCCGCATGCCCCAGAGAAGGTACACATGTCGCAGGTAGAGTGAAGGTGGACAGCCGGGTCGTTTTGTGCCTTAAGGCACTTTGGAAAGTGCATAGAAATGAATAAAATCCCCCAAGGCCCGCATCTAGTTAGAGGAGGACACATGGCGGGTAGGAATGGAGGCTGGCGAAAGATTTAGGAAAATTCTACTTTTGGTGGAAGGGACATGTGGCAAGATCAAGGCCAGAGGGGAGTGCAGGCCACCCAAGGAAAAAGGGAAATTTTTCCCTTTTAGCAAAATGAGTTAGAGCAAAAAATTGAAGCTTTGGCCCACAATGAATCAAAGGGAGACACATGGCAGGGACAGAATGAGAGGTGCGGGTCCAGGGAGGAAAAGTGAGAAAAAATCCTTTAGCAAAAAGGGGAGTTAAAATGTGAAATGAGCCCGCAGATCCTCAATGATAGATAAGGTGACATGTGTCAAGGACAAAGGCAGAGGTGTGGGCCCGCGGATATTTTTGGAAAATTTTCCTTTTTTCCAAAAAAGGTAGAAATGTGAATAATCAAGCCGCGATTCCAATGGGGCCCACATTATGCCACGTGTCAGCACCAAATTTCAAGGGGGGAGAGGCGGAGAAAAATGTCAAAATTTTACAGTTTTCCAAAAATGTTAAAAAGTCAAAAATTGATCCCAAAGCCATTCCCAATCACATTATGACACATGGAGGGCTCAGATTGAAGGGAGAAAGGCAAATCAATGGTAACTGTGCATTTTTCAGTTTGGCCACTCCAGGAAGCTTGGAGATGTGAATTTTGCATCAATTTTGATAGAATTTTTGGCAAATTCATGTCATTTTTTCCTTTAAGGATCAATGGGATCAATTTTAAATTTTAATTTGTAGATTTGGGGTGCTTTTGAAATGAAATTTTGTTTGGGCTTGAGTAAAAATGTGAAAGATCAAATCAAGAAGTTGCAGAGTCAAATTTTGGAGGGATAAAGATGAAATAATGAAATGAAAGGGGTCTGCATGCTTTGAGAATGAAAAATGTGCCTCCACAATGGATAATGATGGAAATTTTGTAATGATTCACCTTTTGAAAGAACAACTGGTAACTTTTTGTGAGTCTGTTAGATGTCATTTTCCAAAAATATTGCAAAGCAAAGGTGCTATGAATATTCCAATTTTGGAGGGAAGATTTGAGATGCAAAGGATCAATTGTAATGAAAAGTTATATATTGCATGAATTTGTCATGAAAATGGTCAGAGAAACTTTAATTTCACAGGAAAATCTAGGAAGAAGACCATTCTTTGAGAAACTACCTGAGAACCATTTCTAATTCCTTTTTACATCAGATTTGTATCATGTTGAGTTGGTTTCAGTTGTAAAGCCATCAACAATCTCTGAGATTGTTCTTGAAACATTACCCTACTGATAGATTTGATCATTTCTGGATTATTTTGTGTTGTCTCTTGGAAAAAAATTTATACACTTATGTTTCAGAATATTTTCAATGTGTGTTTCTTGCTCCTGTTGCAGTCTTGTGTTTAAAATATCTCTTGATCATACATGGTCTCATTTCTTGTTGATAGTTTAGTGGCATTTGTAATCTCACATTCAGAAGAGCTTTCATCTGATAAAGAGATAAACAAATTTTAAATCACTTTACCTTCCTTGAATATTAAGATTGTTTGTAAACCTTCGGGTGCACCTTAGGTCATGATAAAATAGAGATTTCTAGATACTTTGTTGGTTCATCTGCTTCAAGATTTTGTGGCAGGTTGTCAAAGATTGTGTGGAAGAGTGTAAATCTGGGCCTCCATTTAGTGCACATATCCTGGTTGAAGGAGTACCTTAACCCCTTTGAAGCATTCTGTTGTTTAGGTCTTACAACTTTTGTAAAGGTCCTCAAAGAATTTGGCAAATTCTGGTTAGTCTTGTCTAAAAACTCCTACCAAAAAATTCATTCAAAATAACTAATCCTACCCTATACTACCCCTTCTTTGTCCTATGTATTAACAAAAGAATACAATCCATTTACAAAAATGCACAAATCAAATCAGGATCATACTATGTCTTCAGTAACCCTTTCCTTGCATTGAAATTATCTCCATAATCTGGAAGTGACAACTTGTGAAAGTCAGATTTGGAGTGTTGATCATATTTTCTCAAGGCCTTTTCATACTATTTGCATGAATTAAGGGATATCTTCATCTCCTTCACCATTTTAGGGTTACAAAATAGGTTCTCTTACCTTGGTTGAAAGGCACAACCTAAAACAGTTAGGACAAGATCAACTCCTATTTGAGTGTTATCCATCTCTCCATAAATCTGAGTGCCAATTAAATCACATCCCCAGCTACAAAATGACATGCATCATGATCTATCTGTCTTCAAGATTCATGCCATACCTTTGATGCTACTCAGACTAAAAAGGAGAAAAAAATTGGATACCAACAGGATGGAGGTAGATCAAGAGGATCCATAAGTCGCACACAAGCTCAGGAGAGAACCAAAGAGTGATGTTTTGTAGGATGATTTATATTGTTTTTCATTTTTCTTGAAACATATTTGAATGTTTTTGTGATTTTCTATAAATTTTCTGAAGCTAAGTACAGGAATAAAAAGAAGTGTGGATGCCCCCAGCAATAGATGGGGTATACAAGGGCAGTATTCCACGCATATGAGAAAGTGAAGTTGTGATATGCCCCAATAATTAGGTGGGAGTATTCAAAGAAAAACTCTTCACATATAGAAGGGGGATCAAGGCTAATATATAAAATAGGTTCAATCATGAGGGAGCAAGGATTCCCCCAACATAAGTTGGCCAAGAAACACATGATAGAAACGATGTGGAAAATTGTCTTATTAAAGGGGGAGAAAGGTTCCTGCAAACATGGAAAAGAGGACATCCGATACACATGGATGTTCTAAAAAAATTTTGAATAACAAAGGATGTTATGAAAATATTTAAAAGGATTTCGACGAAAAATTTATCAGCCCAAGGTATAAATCTTGAGATAAGACATGCACTAAAGCAAGAGTTTAAACAAGGTCCAAAAAGTAACACTTGGTAACATACTAATCCTGTTTACTCATTGAGATCTCATGTGTGCACGTGGAAATGAATTAGCTCTTGAAGGAAAGAGTTGATAGATAGCAAGTGAAGACACTAGCCAATGTGTAGGAATGATTTAGTTTAAAAGGTGATTTGTGAATGGATTGTGGAAGGAGAGTCGTACATTGCTTCGCTGCCAGCTAGGCATCCATAGCCCCGATGGAGATGCATTTGATTCTAATCACAACATTTTTCTACTGATAGTTAGGTTTCCATAGCCCCAGTAGAGATTATTGGAAATACCCCAAGAGAGATTTATATATCAATTTACGTTTGCTTTTATATTTTTCTTTTTGATTGATTGATTTTGATTCTTTTGCTTCCTGAAAACTTATTTCATCTCTCTTGTTTAACAAAGGGTTGAGAACCACTTATGGCTTGATGGAAGGATGTGGAAGTGATTGTAATGACGACATTGGATAGTGTCAACAAATTCACCCAAAAATGCTTCCCAACAAGTTTATTATATGTAGATAGTGATATGATCTCTAAGAGGTCAATCGTTCTTTAATTTACCAAGGTGATGAAAGACTAAGGTCAAATGGATACCATGGATATAAATGTCACAAAATGCGTGTGAATAGGCTAACCATGATAACATCGAAGGGATAAAAATGGTAGATGACTTACAGATGAATATGAAAGAAAGGGAAGAAAGAACATCCATATGTACGCAATACTTGATTGCAATGTTTAATCTTTATACCTTTGATTTTGTTTTTGTAATGTTTTAATGTTTTCTCTTTTTTGTATTTTTGAACTATTTTATGATTTTTTTGATTTTTTGATGGTTATCAGAATGAAACATGTCACTTTGCGTGGTAGGATCCAACAACGATGTGTGTGACTTCCTTGATAAGGGAGACTAAGCGTGTTTTCTTATCAAGAGTGATATTATCCCTGATCTTGTTGATCGTGGTGAGTTCACACTCAACAAATGACTGTGCTTTGTTTTGAAACATGGGTTTCGTATGTGGTAGTTTTATTTCCATATCTATAGGTTTATGCACTTTGCATCATACTTGATGGGTATGTTGGTGTGCATTCTGGAATCGCATTTGATTTTGGATTTTATGATCATTGGAGTTGTTGGTAGTTTTTTATCTCTTCAGATTTTTTATCTTGGCTTGATAAAGAACCTGTCTGGGTTTCTTATAAGCTAATGCTTGAATTGTCTGATCCTGAGAAGTGAGCAAAGAACACGGGTGTTTAGCATTGATGAGAGGAATGGCAATGGGCTTGCCACAATCTTTGGTAGAAGAATAATGTGATGGATGAAAAGGATACAGTCTAAGGATTGAAGAAGATGGGCTACTGGGAGGTGAGCCATAGATAGAAGACGAAGGGCTGCTAGGATGTGGCCCAAGAATAGAAGAAGAAGGGATACTAGGACGTGACTCACAGATGGAAGACAAAGGAATACTAGGATGTGGCCCAATAATAGAAGAAGAAGGGCTACTAGGATGTAACCCATATATGTAAGATGATAAACTAATAGGATGTGGCCCAAGAATATAAGATGATGGAATACCCAGGGGTGATCCATACATAGAAGACAAGGGGATAGTTGGGCATGCCCCAAGAATAGAAGATAGTGGACTACTCAAAAATGTCCCACAAATAGCAGAGGGAAGGCTACTAGAAGGTGACCCACACCTAGACGAAGATGAAGGGCTACTTGACGTTGACCCCATAAGAGATTGTGATTAAGGAATTATGATAGAAAAAGAGTGATTGGGTGATGAGAAGATAGTCCATGGATCAATGCAAGACCAAGGAGTTTCATCACATAATGAAGAATGTGAAGATGGAAGAATAAGAGGAGGATCAAGTTGCATGATTTGAGGCTCTTCCTCTGTTTCTTGATAAAATGAATCAAAATTTTCCTCAGAATATGTGGGCACACTATCTGAGTTCCATACCTCTTTTTAGCTACCTTGGCACACATACCATAACCCTGGTGTAAGCACCTCTTGGGTGGCACAGGCACACTGTCTGAATTCCGTACCTCTTTTTAGCTACCCTGGCACACAAACCATAATCCTAGCATAGGCACCTCTCAGGTGGCGCAGGAGCACTGTGAATCAGAATAACACAGAGGGGGTGTAGCCACCCTAAACCACACGCACATGCCTAAACCTACACGTAGGTGCTTCAGTTCAAATTAGCCTTCACATTTTAGTTTTCTCAAATCTTGTGTGTTAAAGTGCTAACTTCTTTACAGGTTTTATCTAATTAATGCCTATTTCTGCAAGGTATGTTTACATGCTTTTTCTATACTAGATAGACTTTGCATGCTTTCTTGTAAGAGTAAGGTCACATATGTTCTTCCCTTGCGTCCTTTGGGGTGATCTTGGGAATCAGAAACTATTCTTAGGTCTTTTTTTGCACTTTGAAAATGTTGAGAATGTCCTAATTGAGTAGAAATGAGTTAAATTGCTGTGTTTAAATTAATTGTTTTCCATTTGGTAAATTCTTGAATCCTAAAAAATGTCACGTATGCTCTTCTCTTGCATCCTTGGATGATCTTGAGAATTAGAAATGATGTTTATTCTATTTATGGAAAATCACTAACCCGTTGTGTAGAACCAAAACACGCGCTTATCAAAGAAAGGTGGAGTCAAAAAAATCAAACTACTGATACAGTTTCCATGCAAGTTGCCAAAATTTGTTCAAGCAAACCACATCAAATTAAAGAAGATAAAAAGAACACCACATTCAAAACATTATATTTATAGGTTCATATAAGGTTACGTCCCATCTGCTTAAAACTAGGACATAACCCCTTTGGCATAAGCCTTAAGCTACAACAATGGGGGTGGTCCTAGGAACCCCAAAGTATTCCATGTAAGAGGGAACCTTGTGGATGAAACGGGAAGTGCTCCACACAACCTACTTAATTATTTGTTCCTTGTGAGTTAGTGTTACCGGTTATCTGTATGGCAACCCCAGTGATAGTACACATGGACACACTAGTTGCCCACTATGCTTGAAGGGGGTAAAGTAAACCTGAGATACTCCCAAATTAGTCATTTCTAATTTTTGGGTAGATCGAGATCGCTTAAGACAGCTTTGTAACGCCTAGTTGAGAGAGCCGCCTAGGAAGATATCTTTGGTCAGGAGCCCACTTTGACCATTTCAAAATAGTTTTGAGTTGTGAGACATCATTCATCACAAAACGTGGGAAGAATTACTTTTTCTTAGTTTTTTACTTTCCTTAAGGCAAGGTGAAAATCTTCCAAAGTAAAGCCAACATTTTTCACCCCCATTTTGATCTACTTCCTTCACTTTCTTTTGACACTTTGTTGATCAAAAGAAGAGTGCCTACCTTTGCGTTATCAATTGATTTCTTCTACCACTTTTTTGTCCATTTATGCCCATTTATGTTTACAATTGGGTAAGTTAAATGTCTAAAGTGTGTGGAGATGTATTCATATCATTGGTAGCCTTTGTGATCTTGATACCCACGTTAGGATCATCATCATAATTAGGCTTGGTTCCTCATCTTGAACTTCCTCGGAAATGTTACCTTGTTTATATCATATCACTAAGATTTTGGTATTTATGTGTGGTTTCTTGTAAACTTGACCTAAATATTTTCATTGTAAGGTTATGCTATACACATTTTAACAATTATTAGTTATACTCTAAGCTTTTAGTTTGATTCCATTACTACCTCGATTTTGAAAAGTGCTACGTGTTACCACTTGTGTGTGCTATATAAATATCATCTTGATATCAATACCTTACTTTCTCACAAATTTTGGTTAACATATCTTAGTGACATTGTTGTGTCACTCACAATCGTAATTAGAACTTTTTAGGATATATGTATTAATTGAATTTGGGCTTGCTTCTAGTATACCTTGTTAGTAGGTTGCATTAACTTCTTGTTATTACTTACGCCTTATTCATGTCTTTGAACTCGACATAAGTAGGGACATCTTGTTAATTATATTACAACACCGACTACCTTTTTGAAACAAACCTAGGAAGTACTTCATTTGATTGATATGCTTGGTACCAAACATTGCATCATTGTTGACTTGTGCATTTTTAGGCCATCACTTTATCACATTGGTACTTTAACATTTATACTCATTCATATTCTTGACATTCTATTTACATTTCAGTTAGGTTTGATAGAAAATATTTGAACACATTCACAAATACCTTAGTGAACCTATTACACATTATGGCTCCTAAAACAAGATTAGGACTCAAAAGGAAGGCTTTGGAAATGAGACAAGTGTAAACTTGGGAAGCCTCAAACAAACAAGGGTCAAACACTTTTATTGGCCATGATCTTAGGCCTTTATTTTCTGTAGAAAAAGAGGTTGAAGAAATGATAGGTCATAGTGGTGATGAATTGGAATCCCCACATGCATAATTTGACTTTGAACCCACCTTATTAGATAAATTCCTTTTTAGAAACAAGGATAGGGTACTGGCACGAGTTGTAGAATTGGAGGCCAAAATGCTTATAGAACAAGAAATAATCCCACCTACTATTGATGCTAATGATGAGGAGTGACCCCTTGTTAATATGGATGATATATTAACACATATGCATGCTTCTACTTCTAACGTAGGAAACAATAATGTTGTGGGATATAGAATACCTTTCCTTAAAGTACCACATAAAGTCAGGATAGAACACGAAAATGTTGAACAACCTCCACAACATGAAGAAGAAGAGGAACCTTTTGAAGAATAAGTTACTATTCAACAACAAATTAGCAACCTTAGTCAATAATTAGCCTTGCTAACCTCTCATGTACAAACAGGGATGGACAAGAATGTCCAAAAGATAAAGCCTAAGGTCAAAATCAGTGCACTTCATAGGGAAAATCAAGGAGAAGACTATATGGAGCATCATCATGTATATATCCCTGCTTCTCCTATCAAAGAACAATTACTCACTCAAGAAATGCAATCCATGAGAGTAACACTTACAAGCCTCCAAGAGATCACTGTGGGAAATAGTAGAAAATATCAATATGAAGAGCTATGTCCCTATCCATTTGAAAAAACTATGAAACTTCAACCTTTCCCTAAAAAAATTGACATGCCGAAATTTGACAAATACAGAGGGAAGGGTGACCCATGAGACCATGTAAAATATTTTTATATGGCATGCCAAGAAGTGGCCTACAGTGACAACTACCTCATACGACTCTTTCCAAAGAGTCTAGGGGGCCAAGCCTTAGAATGGTTTACTCACTTACCTCGGGGGTCTATCTTTACATGGCCTGAGCTAGCAGAAATATTTGTACGGAATTTCTCGTACAATATAGAAAGTGACATAACCATGGCAGACTTGTGTGGCACTAAACAACATCCCAACAAAACATTTTCTAGCTTCCTACAAATATGGAGAGGGATAGCCAGTCGCTTCCCCTGTACATTCCCTGAAAAGCAGCTTGTGAGTATCTTTGTGCCCAATCTAAATCTAGACATCACTTTCCACCTTCAAATGCATTGTGTTCGCACTTTTGAGGAGGTTATTGAGAAGGGAATTCAAATAGAGAAAACCCTTATTGCCAAAGGAACTCTTAAATCACACTCTAAAGATAACCAAAGCATTAAACCTACAAAAAATCTGAAAATATTCAACAAAAACAAGAACGTGGTGGGAGACGGAATCACAGATTCCAAACGCGTGCAAATGGTTCAAACCAGTCAACCTTTTAAACTGACCAAAGGACCTATTCAACCACCACCTAAATGTAGAATGTTCACTCCTCTCAATGAGCCTTTGTTGGTCATATTGAAACAATTGGATGCAGCTCACATGGTGACTTATCCCACAACACAACCCTTTGATGACAATGCTCCAAAACCATCATGGTACAAAGAGCATGACTATTGTGAATTACATCATGTCAAGGGACACAAAATAGACAAATGTCTACGACTTCATCACTACATCCAAGACCTCATCAACAATGGGGAGATAGAAGTGGACAACCCAGAAAAAACTCAGACACCTAATGAAAAGATGGGGATATACAAAGAACCATTCCCTAAACATGGTAAGTCAGAGGAGCCAAATTCGGATCGAGGAGAGTCATCCCAGAGTTATAAAGCAGTGAATTATCTATATACCAAGAAAGACAATAATCATTATGATTCACTCATTAGATGTATCCACTCTCCTAGTGACCATGTGAACACCATTCGAATCAAGGGAAAGGATTGCATTGCGGTAACAAGGCATGCCCGCCTCATGATTCATGAACCCTCTCCATCAACCCCACAAAATGGTAGCTACAACCTCTTGGAACAACTTGAGAAGACATCTGCCAAGATTTTGATCTTAGATGTTCTCAAAATATCGAATGTACATAAGGACATTTTGTAACAAACTCTTCAAGGGTCAAGACTGCCACTAGAAGTAGATCCTACGCATCTTCAGGATGTGGTAGTGAACATTGTACCTACTGAGAAAATTTTCTTTAATCATAGGGAGATCCCTATTGAAAATCCAATGCATAATCTCCCCTTGTATATTGAGGTATTCGTTACCCGCCAAAAGATAAAATGGGTGCTTGTGGACAACGGATCAGGATTGAATATATGCACATTGAAATTAGTTAAGCAATTGGGACATACTAAAGAAGACCTTGAGTCCCACATCATTACCATAACCACTTACGACAACGCGGAAAGAGAGTCAGCTGGCACAATCACATTACCCATGGAAGTCAGACCCACTTGTCATCACATGAAGTTTCATGTCCTGGACTTGGAACTCCCATACAATATGCTTCTAGGCTGACCATGGATTCATGCCATGTAGGTCGTGCCATCAACGTTCCATCAATGCATCAAACTGAAACATGAGGGACACACTGTCATGATACAAGGAGATCCAGAGCCCTTCTCTCACTATAGAGATCTCAATATTTTTGCGCGTAAGGGTGTCTATATGTGTCCCTCTACTGATATAGTTATTCCTCTTCAATTCAAAGCCATGGAGTCCTGAATAGATTCAGATTCCCTCAGTTCTTGCGCTCGTGATGCCTCTACATCAACTTCCCCTTTTGATTCATGGGAGATGAAGGTTCTTGAATATGGTTGTGGGGATTATAATGTGCAACAAGCCCTTTTAGTTTCAGACCTCTCATTGTCACCTAAAACTAGAGGCTGACCCAACTATCATTTCAGATGGCCTAGAGATGAGTAAACTATTGGGTCATTTTTACCTGGAGGGTTACTGGCTAGAGAGAAATTGTTGGATCCACCTATGACTTGGGTCCCGGAAGATACTCAACCAACTTTCTACCAAACCCCTGAGTATGAGAAATCTATCCGAATGATGTATTCCATGGGCTACAAAGGTCTAGGATGCGGAAGGAATGAGCAAGGAAAATGAGAACCAGTTCCTCTCCCACATTTTAAGATGGAAAGGTATGACATCGGCATTTGACCCTATGGGTCACACCCCAACAATCAAGATTTCACTTGTTCTGAGTGTGAAGATAGCTCTGAATATTTAGATAGTGATACAAATTCCCATTGTAGCCAATACAAGGATCTTACCTCCATGAGCTTGTTCATGAATATCGTTATCCTCACCATAACCCCTACTGAACCTAAAATTAAACTTGTTTACCCTTGCCTTGTTGAATGGGATCAACAATGTCATGCACCACTAGATATCTTTGAAAATGATGAAGACATTACAGAATTCATGGGCATTTGGGATATAATCCCCATTGGAGATCACAAAAAGGGTTTTTACATTGACTTAGATACTTGTTCCTACTTCGGAGAGGAAGCTAAGCTGTGTGGTTAGAAAAATTTAATAAAAAGTGAGGGAAAATTTTCCAATGAAAATCCTCAGAAAAATTCAAAGTCCAAGTCGCACAGTGAAAACCTCTTTGAGGCGCTGACAGACAAACAGGTACAAAAATAAAAGGACAATAAAAGTGACCACACCAAGGATGAAAATCTCATGGAGACATCCTTGGAAGAAGATCTCAACCTTCCATATGATCCTACGCGTATGGAGGATTTGTCAAATTTATTGGTAGAAGAGACTATTGATGTAAACATTGGCATAGAAGATGACCCAAAAATAGTCAAGTTGGGAGATTCACTCTCAGCACGGGAACAAAAAACATTCACCATGTTTCTGTGGGAATTTATAGATGTGTTCGTATGGTCCTATAAGGATATGCCAGGCTTGGACCCAACTTTGGTAGTGCACAACTTAGCTGTACATGTAGAAACCAAGCCTATCAAGAAAAATCTTAGAAATATGTACCCAAGGGTATCTCTCCTAGTTAAGGAAGAGTTAGAAAGATTGCTCATGGTAGGATTCATTCGACCCATTGATTACTCTGAATGGATATCAAACATCGTCCCTGTACAGAAGAAACTTGTTGGGATCAGAATCTGTACCAATTTCAGAGACATAAATAAGGCATGCCCAAAGGATGATTTTCCATTGCCTAATATCGATATGATTGTTGATTCAACTACAAGATATGAAATGCTATCTCTTATGGATGGATTTTCAGGCTATAATCAGATCAAGATAGCCGACGAAGATCAACACAAGATGGCCTTCACAACTCCCTAGGGTACTTTCTATTATTAGGTAATGCCATTTGGCCTTAAAAATGCAGGAGCTACCTATCAAAGGGAAATGACAATGATTTTCCATGATATGATCCATGATATCATGGAAGACTATGTGGATGATATCCTCAGGAAATCCAAGATGAGGGAAGACCACCCTGCTATTTTGTGGCATATCTTCAAAATCTTGCAAGAGTAAAATGTCCATTTGAACCCAAAGAAATGTGTGTTTGGCGTGCTATCTGGAAAGTTTACTCAGTTTCATTGTATCACGAAGAGGGATTGAGGTAGACCCTGCTAAATTTACTGTTATTACTAAAATTCCTCCTCCCAAAAACATTAAGCAGCTGCACAGCTTGCAGGGAAAGATACAGGCTATTTGCCACTTCATCTCCCAACTTTCCGATAAGTGTCATTCATTCACTCGCCTACTTAAAAAGGATGTTGCCTTTATCTAGGGACCAGAGCAACAGCAGGCCTTCACCCTGCTTAAGCAATACTTGGCCAATCTACCTGTCCTCATGCCCCCAACTCCTGGTGAGCCACTCCTGCTATATATTTCTGCTACTCAATTTGCTATTGGTGCATTACTCGCCCAATATGACCTCAGCCATAAAGAAAAATTAGTATACTATCTCAATCGTACTCTCATCTCTTATGAGCTCAACTATCCTCAAATCAAAAAAGCTTGTTTGGTTGTAGTTTTTACCTTTCAAAAACTTCCATTACCTGTTAAATACTAAAACCAAGCTTATATCAAAAGTTGACCTGCTCAAATACCTATTGTCTAAACCTGCCCTTACCAGTAGAATGGCTAATTGGATCATTCTACTGAGTGAATTTGACATCAAGTTTGTGCACCAAAAATTGGTCAAGGGACAGGTACTTTCTGATCAGTTAGCAGAAGCACGTTTACAAGGAATGGAACCTGTGAATCTAGATTTGTCAGATGCTTCATTACTATACATTGAGGAATCTGTCATGTGGTAGGTACACTTTGATGGATCTTTTACTTTTCATGGTTCAGGGGCAGGTGTGGTACTAATTACTCCTTCTGGTGACCCCATACCTCATAATTTTTCCTTTGTTTTCCTTGCACATATAATATTACAAAGTATGAGGTGCTCATCATTGCGATGAAGCTCACAATCAAATGGGACATTCATCACGTTAAGATCATTGGTGACTCGCAGTTAATCATCAAACAAGTCAATGATGAGTACAAAATCAAGGATGAGAAGCTCATCCCTTATAAAAATTTGGTCGAAACTTTAAAAGAGTATTTTATGTGTATCACGTTTGAACAGATTCCAAGAGCACAAAATAGATCTGCATATGTTATGGCAACTGTAGGTTTTATGCTACGCATTCCACCAGAAATTAATGATATGCCTTTCTTTGTTGAAAATCTACACCAACCTACGTATGACATGCCAGAATCCTTGTCTGGATTGTGATGTTGTTGGTCCCAATTCCCATGTATGATCCCATCTTCACTTACCTTAAAGACAACATGTTCCCTCCTGACATCTCCCATGTCCAAGAAACAAATCCTTATATGCCAGATAGCCCATTATACCCTCTTAGGAGGTACACTCTATCATCGTGGCTATGATGGGAATCTATTACGTTGTCTCAATATGATAGAGTCATTCCAATCGATTAAAGATGTGCATGAAGTGGTTTGTGTAACCCACACAAATAGGATGGTTCTAGCCAAGAAATTGTTGAGATTGGGGTACTATTGGCCTACCATGGAAACTGACTGTTGTAACTATGTGCGGAAGTGTGTACTCTGTCAAAAGTATGGAAATTTCATCCATGCCCCGTCACAACCATTACAACCCATCACAACCCCATGGCCATTTTCCAAATGGGGACTTGATTTAATAGGGAAGCTTACCCGTACTTCATCTAATGGACACAACCACATCATTACAGCTACTAAATATTTTACCAAGTGGGTGGAAGGTATCCCTTTGACCTATGTAACAGGTGCTCAGATCTCAAAGTTCATCATGAATCATCTTATTTGTCCAATATGGCATTCCTACAGCCATGGTTACTGACAATGGTAAATCATTCAAGAACAAGACCATGAAATATATTTGTCATCAGTTTCAAATAAGATTAAAGTGGTCTACATTGTATTACCCCCAAGGAAATGGACAGGCTGAGGCCACTAACAAGACTTTGGTTCGAATCATGGAAAAGATGGTAAGTAAGACAGGTCACAACTAGCATTTGTAAATTCACCCAGCTCTTTGGGCTTACATGACCTCTATTCGCACTCCTACTAGTGCAACACCATATTCCCTGGTATTTGGAATGGAATCTATCATCCCGTTAGAAATCGAGCTTCCTTCCCTACGAATCTCTCTTAGGGATTATCTGGACAAGGATGAGGATTACAGAGTGGCTAGACTGGAAGAGTTGGAACTCCTGGATGAGAAGTGCATCCATGCCCTAAATCATCTTAAAGTGTATCAGAATAAAGTCTCTCACAATTACAATAAAAGGATCATACCTCATTCAGTTTGAGGTTGGATTTGATTTGGTCATGAAAGAAAATTAGTTCAACATAAGGGCAGAAAGAGAGAAGAAAGGAAAGTTCGAACCACATTGGTTAGGACCCTACGTCATTGTGGCCAAGTATGGCATAGGAGCATACAAACTTTCCCATCCTAATGGTGATGAGCTCCACGAACCTATGAATTCCATGCACCTTAAGCAGTTATATGCTTAAACATGGAGTGAAAATCAGAAAAAGCAAACAAAAAAAAAAGAGTAAAAATGATCAAAATACAAAAAAAAAATTAAAATAAGAGAAAAAGAAAAAGAGAAAACAGGTCATCCATAAGTGAAAACCACGCAATTGTGGCACTTTGGATAGGTCCTTGGGTGAAAACTAGTTTCCGGTGCCTTGGGAGGATTCATTGTTCATAAGCATCTTGCATCTGGAGGGTACTTTTACTTAGCCTAGGGCTAGTTCCGCATCCACATCCGAGATTCCCTGTGAGCCTATTCTTGTCAAGCCTTAATCTAGCTTTTTCTCCTATTATTATTCTGTGAAGGGATGGTCTTTGTCTATTCCCCATCTCACATTGGGGGTACTTCTACAACTTCACCTTCCTATTTATAAGCATGTGGCACTTGCCCTTGTATATTCTCTATCTAACGCTGAGGACATCCATGTTTCTTGGTTACCTGCATGCATAAAAGCTTTCGAAAAACAAAAAAGAAAATGTTAGAAAATTGAATAGAAAAAACACAAAATAAAAACATTCAAAAATCAAAACAATAGAAAATTGTTTCATAAAAATCAAAACAATAGAAAATTGTTTCACAAAAATGAAAACAATAGAAAATTGTTTCAAAAAAATCAAAACAATAGAAAATTGTTTCACAAAAATCAAAACAATAGAAAATTGTTTCACAAAAACACAAAAACAAACAGTATAAAAGTGCTTCACAAAACAATCTTACAAAAACATAACTTTAGTTTACTTCCTTTATCTTGTTTCTTCCTTTTCTTGTTTTCTTATATAGTTGCTTCATGATTGTTCATTTAAATAGTTTTTTTCTTAGAAATACTTTGTTAGGATTCATATTTTCTTATTTAGATTAGATTTATTCTTTCTTGTGCATATTGAAGTGTGTTTTTGCATGCTGGTGTATAATGGTACATTGTTGTGTTGATTCATTGTGTTTTTTGTTAGCATTTGATTATGTTTTTCTTATTGCATGTGCATCGTTTTGTTATCACATCATCATATTTCCATCAATATCATCACATCTAACATCATCTATACATCATATAAATAAAAATCTAAGTATACATCACACATGAATGCTAAGTTAATAATCAAATGGGGGCAAGAGGGATCGTAAATATCAAAATCTATCCCCCCCACACCCATATCATCATATCATCCCATCCACTAAATCTAGCACATCATATGGGTAATACATTTGATATCATCTGCAGATATATCATCTACAAAATCAAAGTGCATGCGATACATCAAAAATCTTAGGATACATATAAATAGAGGTACCATGTGAAATCAGATAACATCATTACACATCCATAAATCCATGTAATCAATCAAAAAATAATAAACTCCATCATCTCATAACACATGTGTCATGTCAAAAATGTCCATATATATGTCTATATATATACATGTGTAGTATGCTATATCTCAACAAGGATATACATCATCAAAAATGCCTTCATCTGAGGCATACAACAAAAAATGCTGATATACATCAAAAATGCCTTGTACATTGATTAGAGAATGCTACTACCTTCATCAAAGGAATACCTATCGAAAACTGAGGCATACACCAAAAGTGTTGCACATCGATCAGAGAATGCTACTGCCTTCATTAGAGGCATATAAAAAATATGTCATACATAAAAAAATGTTGTACATCAAGCACATGATGCTCATAGCCTTCATCAAGAGGTAAATGTATCAATACACTTGATAAATCAGGGATGACTGGAGCCCTCGGATGGGCTGGATGGTCTACCCCGTGGAGGACCCATAGATTGTACGTCGGGTGGCCCTGCAGGATACCCCCGTGGCTGCTCCACTAAGGCATGAGGCCTCTCTAACCTCATCAATTGATCTACTCGGCTATTGGATATACGAAGGTGCCCTCTACTTAGCTGGAACTGACCTCGTAGTAAAAGGATCGGTAGTAGGAAGCTCTTCCCTCTACTATCAGCCAAGTCTCTATGAGTGTGGGCTGTCACTAATGTCCCATCTATGCATCAGAAGGACATTATCTCTGTTGATAGTTAGAGAAACCTCGGCCTGACCCACTACCCCGCTTTGCCCTCAGCCAATCTATCTCCTATGTCACAGATTGTAGTTGAGCCAACGTCTACTGTAGCAGGCTCATCACCTGGGCCATCTGAGTTGCCATCTGGCATATCTGCTGGAAGTGAATAGATCCATCTCCTCCCTGGGCTCTGGCCTGGTCCCACTCTGCTGTCACTGCCAAAATATGAGATCGGGCCTGATCTCTCTCTGCTATAACCTGTTGTAGTTACTGTTATAGGGTGGCTATCTGTACCACCCGCTATACCACAAGGGCTTTTTCCTGTATCAATCCTTGTACCTGTCTAAAGGCCTGTCCGTAATCTCGAAATCTAAGCCTAAGACCTTGTGCATGTCCCTGTCCTGGTCCCTACTACCTCTGTCCCTGCACCTATGTTGGACCTTGCTCCTCATGTGGCTACCCATCAAATGGATCATCAGGGTCATGGGCTGCTGCACCCTCCCCCTCTTCACTATTATAGGGGAGCTCGGGTAGTGGTCGAATGCCTGTTGCCCATGCCTCATGTAGGAATGGTCAGGTGCCATGGTAAAATAATGGCATACCAAACCATGTAGTCAATCGTAGTACCCAGGTCTCTGATCTGTTGGGTTGGGTCCCATGCCTGTGGTACCTCCTATAAAAAACTATCCCTAGCTCGAGCCACCTATATGTGTGGCCCCATAGTTTGCCTCTCTGCATCTTGGCGGGCATACCACAAATATGGCTGTGGAACCCCCTGCACCCTGCCCAACTGCCGTTGACATCAGTCTACTCTATAAAACTCTATGATGTAGCTGCAGCTACCAAGAAGAAATTGCTCCACCACACAGACACCAAGCTATGATCCATCCTCAAGCCACTATATATGCCTATAGGGCCTCCATATAATATCTCTATCTAACAACTCATCGAACTCTCATCAATAATGGTACAAGCTACCTAGGTGCCCTCGTACGTCATCACCTATAGAAACCCAAGACATGTATGTCGGCTCCTCTGGGGCTCAAGCATGCAATGCACCTATAAGGTACCCGATGGCTATATGATCCCAAGACCAAATCTATAGTAAGGATAAGCCATCCCCACCGTCTTCTGACGGTGGTAGGTAATCAAATGTAGATCCTAGTATAGATGTGCCAGTATGCACTGGCCCCAACAATATCGCTTGCCACTGAATACTCCATGCACCAGTGTCATCAAACCCATCGGAAAGGATGTCCATGTCTTATCAGTGAGTAAAAACCCACTGATAAGTGACATAACGTAGAGTGGCCCCCGGTGCAAAGTTGGATTAGCTATACACTCATCCAATGAAACTATTATGCCATCGTATAGGTATCTCATCATAGTCAAAAAGGTCACTGATCGCTGCCTTGATCTTACCCAAGCTCACTCATGTACTCAATCATCGAGCCTACAATAGGTACACGTAAGATCCACCATACGTATCCTCCAAAGTAACTGTCATCTCTCTTGTATCGGGATCCTAAAGCATTGGCTCTCACTTGTGCCATCACTCAATCAATGCGGTCAATTAGCCCATGGTCCAGTGTGATGGAGGGCATATGAGCTATAGGGCCTAGGCCCACCACCTCCAATAATATCACCATCGTGTGCCTGATCTCGTCGGTGCATGCTCCCCTCTATCTCCGACTATGTGGGTGTGTCGCTCTCATGTCTGTAACATGGGAAATCTTATCTGCTACACAAAAAAAACCATCCCGTATGTCAGCCACTAACATTTCTTCTAAGTCCCACCTATCATTCTTTAAGATTCATCTACAAATCTTAAATTTCTTCTAAGTGTCATCCTTTTTGGCATTTTTTCTCTCTCATTTGTCTATTATATGTGCATGTGCACCCTTTAGGGAATGTGTGCACCCCATGACATGTGCGCTCTCTTTTTGGCACGCACGCACATGCGTGCATCTTCCTAAGGGTGGTTTGCACCATTTTTGTGTGCCTGCATGTGTGCGCATGTGTGTGTGTGGTGTGTGTGCACTATCATTTTGGTGCATACGTGCGCACGCATGCATTGAGTTGTATATGCAGCGTGCACGTACACGCCTCTTAGTGCTTAGAGCATTATGCACCTGCACATGCACTTCAGGGCACCTATGCGCCATTATTAGGACACCTGCGCACCCTCGCGCATGTGCTCCTGCGCCATACCCTAACCTAACCCCCTATTCTAGCATTAATTAAGGGCATTAATTACAATAATTGACAAAGAAGGTTAAGCTACTCACAAAGACGCCATCGTCGGCATGTTGGTCGTACCCCATAACTATGTCAGCATGTCTCATGCGGTCTCGTGCTCTCACCATCATCCTCATCGCTATCAGGGTCTCGTGGTAAAAAAATTGGCAACATTCGGTAACAAATGAATTGGTCGCGGTGATTTACCCCCCCCCCCCTGGGGTGGGGTATATCAAGCCATTTTTCATTGGCCGTGATACCGGGAGGCTTGTTTTGACCGTTGTTTTCTCTTCTATTCACCGTCAATAATTATTTTAATTAAATAATTATTTTTCTTTTCATTTTTCATCATGTTGGGGCATTTTTTCCGTTTGGTACCCCTTTCTTCTCACTAGGACAATTTTTATTGCTCCTAGGTGATTTCCTTCCTCTACATACCCCATCAAATAATTATTTTTATTAAATAATTATTTTATTAATTTTTTCATTGTACAGGGACATTCTTTGTCACCTACTTCTTCATTCTTCCCCTAGGGCATTTTTATTGTGGCTGGGCGATTCATACTGAGTCTTATACTTTCTTCTGTGTGTCCCACATCCACCAATTTGGGACAATTCAAACAAAAACAAAAAAACAAAAATATATATATATATCACATACACAATATAACACACAAAAATCCATCCAAACTCCAAAAAAAAAGATTAAAATTCTTCCACAAAATCCTAAAAAATTATAAAACCTACAAAAATAGGTAAATCCACTTATAGTGGTTGAAACTTGTGTCTTGCGCATGGTATTCTTTCCATATCCTGCTAGAAATTTTTCACATCTTCATCGATCACACGACTTGCGGATCATCATATTTACAGCCATTTTTAAAGCTATCCTACTTGCTTCGTCATTACTATGGGGCACATATAGTTGTTCCTGGTGTTGTTTCGTTGGTGCACAAAGCTTTCTCCTTGGACCCGAGTGTCCATCATCATTTCCCCTTGCATGTATCCTTGCTCAGGGCATCATTTTTAACCCTTGTCATCAATCATGAACATGTGGAAAATCTTCAACTTGATAACAAAACATTTGTACAACCATCTTGACTATTTTTGGTTCAAATATGTGTGTTTGTACTTGTTTTCCCTATTAAATGAGCTTGTTTCCTTCTCATATTGCATTACTTTTTGTATGTTGCATAGAGTTGGTGTTTTCAGCAATGGAAAACTGTTCGTAGTATGAATTTTCATGTCATTCTACTTTTTTCGTATGCTTATATTTTTAATAAGGACCGATGACGTAGATCTTTTGGCAATATGATGACACTGAAGTTGTTCCAATGCAAATAATGAAAGCTAGTTCTTCTCTCTTCTCCTCCATATTTCTTCTACATCACCCTCCTATTGACATTATTCTTTCACTTCACCTGGGGCATCCTGCCCCTCTCCTTTCTTCTATCCATTTCTCACCTTTTTCGATCATCGATCATCTTCCTTCATCACCCCATTGACACTCGAGGGGGCATCTCTCACTTCTACTAATTTTTCTTCTACCCCTTCAAAATTTTATCCATCTACTATCTTTGAAGTGGCGTCGCTTACGCCACCCCAAAGAGGGGAAAATGTAGACACCTATAATTTAGCCTGAACAATTTAAATACTTAAATTGTGCTAATTATCCCCTTTCCCTCAAATTGGCAACATATCGTCAATAAGTGCTCATCTTCTCTCCTATCATCATTAATTAATTACATTACATTAATTAATTAAGTCTTCTATTCAACAAATATCATAATTAATGACCTTCTATTAATTAATCCTTCCTTCTATCTAGACTAATTAATTATTATTAATTAATTAGCTTCCCCTTTCGTTAAATCAATAAATCATTATTTAGTTGATTTAATTCCCTTTTATAGTCTAAATCATGCTAACTATTCCTCTAAAAAGCTTTTATAAGCTTGCACACCTATTAATTAATCACTTTGGTTAATTAATAAACCCCCTTTATCCCCATGAGTCACTAAAGGACAAATTAAACTCTCCTAAAGTTGACTAAACCCTTTCAAAACCCCCCTTATCCACAACTAACTCAACATATCTATTGTCCCACATGTAAAGGGATGTAGAGATTCCTCTATCCATTGGGCTATATAAAGAGCCCTCCTCCTACCTTTACACCTACACCTTTACTTGACATTCTTAAATGAGCATATAGAGCCTAAGTGTATAGCCTTTTTTCATCTTTGAGCATTCTTCATTAGAGAAGATAGCTACTTTCATTTCTTGTATTCATCCATCACAAGTTTTGAAGTCATATGGGGATATGTCAAATGGTCTTGTAGAGCTATGGATTGACAAGACTCCATTCTTAAAAAACCTTGGGATTCAAACATACAATCAAGCCTTTGATTGCCAATGAATCTAAATAGGTTCAATTTAATTTGATTAGCATTCAATAGAGATAGAGATTAATGGATTAACATGTTAGTTTGATATTTTTTCATGTTTTAATGCAAGGATGTTATTAGATTAGTCTTTCTTAAGCTCTAAGCATGATGGTGCATTGAATTTGATTTAACTTTGTTTTAGAACTACTAGGTGTTAGTTCTAACTCTTTTTGTATTGTTAACAAATACATGTACACAAGTACTTCCATTTGGGTTATGCAATGCACCCACTACATTTATGAGATTGATGAATGATGTATTGCGGGATTTCATAGATTCATGTGTCATTGTATATCTAGATGATATCTTGATTTTTAGTGCCACATGGGAAGAACATATAACTCATTTGCAGCAATTCTTGCAAGTTCTCAGGGAGAAACATGTGTTTTGTAATATGAAGAAATGTGAATTTTCCAAACAGTCACTTGTCTATCTAAGGCATGTGATTGGAGGAGGAGAGCTACGAGTGGATCCAAAGAAGGTGGAAGCCATCATTAATTGGCCAACACCAACAAGAGCCATAGAGACTAGGAGTTTTTGGGAGCAGTACAGTACATGCGGAAGTTCATTCCAGGCTTCTCTGTGATTGCAGCACCTCTACACACAGTGGATGCAAAGAGTAAGCGTTTTGATTGGGGTAAGGAACAAGACAAATAGTTTGAGTTATTGAAATACAATATTAGTCATGCTCCAGTACTTGCTCTTCCTATTTTGCAACAGCATTTTAAAGTAGAGACAAATGTCAGGGATTACGATATGGGCACAGTGTTGCTTCAAGGAGGTAAACCCATATGATATCATTCTGAAACTTTTAGTTCATCAGTCAAAGGATATTCAGTATATGATAAGGAAATGTATGCACTAGTTCAGGAAATTAAAAAATGGAAGCATTATTTTTTGGGTAAAGAAATGATTGTGCACACTGACCACAAACCTCTCCAGTATTTGCAAGCACAATCTAAATTGCAGCATGCAAGGCACTACAAATGGATGGGGTTCCTTCAGCAATTCCATCTAGTGATAAAATACAAGAAGGGTAGTATAAATTTGGTAGTAAACATGTTGTCTAGGTTGCCTACACAAGAGAATTTTTCTTGTTTGGCCATTATCTCTCAGATTGAGCCCTTCACAAAGGAAGCTTATGGAGAGGCATATGCCCAGGATAAATATTTTGGGGTGACATTTCAGCAATTACAGTCCCAAGGGACTGAAAGGATAGGGATTGAAGATTGTTACCCCAAGGACAGGTTGCTCTACTGATGGGGGAAGCTTTGTGTGCCTAAATAATAAAGACTTCTATTGATGAGGGAAGCACATACCTTGAAAGTACCAGGAAATTTCAATGTTGGTAAGACCCTAGCCCACTTGAAAAGGTACGTGTATTGGCCCAATATGCAAGAAAAAGTGTCAAAATTTATATGTGGATGAAAACTTTGTTGTACCAACAAGCCTAAGACTAGGAAGGAGGGTTTGTATTTTCCTTTTCCAGTACCTATTCATCCATGGGATGACATTTCTATGGATTTTGTAGGAGGATTTCCTATGTTTAAACATGGTCATGACTATCTCTATGTTGTTGTTGATAGATTCAGTAAGTTATGTATTCTTATGGCATGTAAAAAGATAGTAAAAGCACATGAGGTAGAAAATATTTTCTTTGTTAATGTATGTTTGCATTTTATTTTACCAAAGTCCATTGTTTCTGACATGGATTCCAGGTTCTTGGGGAAGTATTAGACTACTTTGTGGGACAAGATGGATACCATGCTACAGAGGAGCAAAGCCTTCCATCCACAAACAGATGGACAGATAGAGGTGGTGAACAGGACTTTGATATAGTTGATCAGAGGGTATAACATCAAATATCCAAATACTTGGGATGATTCCTTAGCCTACATTCAGCATTCTTATAACCAGGTAGTACATACATCCACTATGAAGTCACTGTTTAAAGCATGCTTGGGATATCTACCTACAAATCTGCTTGACATAACAGTTGGGCAGCAGCATGACGAGGAGACACAAGACATAGAGGTGACTAGAGCAAACAAATTTATTGAGAGGATCTGGAAAATCCATCTCAAAGTCAAAGAATAGCTAAAGAAATCTCAAGTCAAGTACAAAGCTAGGCATGATCAGCATAAGAGGGAACATAAGCTTCATATTGGAGATAGAGTTTGGCTTTACTTGAGCAAGGAGACACTACAAGGTCAAGCATGGAAGCTCAAGCTACTACAATATGGACCCTTCACCATATTGGAGAAGGTTGGAGAAAATGATTTTCGACTTGATTTGTCGTCATTTATGAGGATGTACTCTATTGTAAACTGTGATAACTTACACCTGTATGAGCCATCCATGCTAGATGAATATGAAGGACTATAGTTGTTACCTTCCATTGAGGATTTCATCTTGGACTCATGAGGATAATTAGAGGAGGATGTAGTGCTACAGCAAAAGATCAGAGAGACTAGGAGAGGTCCACAGGAGTCTTGGTAGATTGGACTGAAAGGGAAGACACCAAGGCAGGCATGGTGGTACTCGAAGGAGCAACTAAGGGAATTATTTCCTCATCTAATCCCCCACTAAGCTTTTGTGGGACCAAAACCCTCCTAAGAAGGGGAGGTGTGATCCATAGGGATCCAAAATGACTCTACTTCATCAAATTATTTAGCACAAAGAAGGAAAAATAATACAAGGAGGTTCTGTATTTTTAGTAACAAGACCGCCGCTTTGTGTAGAGTGGCAGTTACAGAACCACCTCTTAACCAAGGCGGCAGTCCTGGGACCACCGGTCTACTTTGGGCAGTGGTCCTAGCTCTTTAAAACAAAAAAAAAAGAAACAAATAGCCTCAAATTTGGAAGGTTATATGTGTCTCTTCTCCTCCATGACCTTTCCCATTCTCCAGTGCACTGGACGACATGAGAAAGGTTATAAATACATGTTTGCAGAAGAGAATAGGGACATCGAAGCATCAAAGTAAGTGAGAAAGAATTTCTTAGTGCTAAAATTATGTTTTACAGAATAAAGGAGTGTTGAGACAGAGCAAGCAAGTATTTGGGAGGAAGTTTGAGATATTATCTACTTCTCTTTCATACTTATTGTAAATTTTGTACTTGTTATTTTGAATTGGCCAATAAAAGTGGGAAGAAAGAGAAATTTCCCTTCCCAACTGGTTTTTTCCTCCTCTAGATGTTTCCAAGATAAAATTCCTTGGTGTTTATGAGCTTAAATTCTTTCCTTTCCCACAATTGTGGATTCTAAGCATAAGCATAATTCATTCACTAGCTATCTCTATCATTTTCTAATAGAAAGAACAACAGCGTTTATTTTTTTGATTCTGTGGATAATTTAAAATTTTAAGAGTTTACAGATCATCTACGATGAACGCATCTCGAATACCCAACAAATCATCCCGCTCTTTTAGACCAGCATCTCTCTCAACCGTCACTTCTACCACTGCTGCAGCTACACCCTCTACTCTCTCAACCTCAACCTCAGGACCCTAGGCTCCTCCCTTTGCTTGGGCCCGCACACATCTAATTGCCTATGTGTTTCTCTCTTTCACCCTCATCCTCTCTAACTATCTCAAATTACGAGCCCACCATGTACCAAAATTGGGGGTAACGTATGCATCATCAAGGAGAACCAACTCACCATCCTCATCATAACAAAGGCACCTATATGATCAATAAAATATATAATTCCTACTACAAAATCCTTTGGGGTCTTCGTATCTCCGTCCTCCCACCTATAAACAATTGGATCCTCGGGTATATAATGAACAAGGCCAAACTGTCACCTGATCCGACTGAATCTCATCAGCTCATCCTCCCTGGATTTCCTACCCTAGACCCATACATCTTGTTGTAAACTCTGTAAATCATGTGGGAACTCGGTCCAATCAGGGAATCCAACATATGGCCACCAGATCACGTTTCCAACCTACAACCCTGATATCAAATCTTGATAATGGGTAGGCCCCTTGGCCTTCTTGGCTATCCAAAGACTAGCACTCTACCTCATGAAATCAAGGTTCCTCACATCAGTAGCACCTAGTAACCCTAGTAGGCGAGCAATGGAAATATGCTCGTGAGGCCAGTAGTGTAACAAAAATCCAACATCAACACCGTATCGCTTGTGGGTTGTCCAAGCCCACAGCTCTCTGTATGTTTGTGCCAGTAATGTAGGTTCCCACTAAAATACAATACGATGTGCCACCATCTCTCCAACCACCCTTATCATCATCCATGGAAATCTGCCTCTTCTTGAATTTGGCAATGCAAAATAAGAGATACTCATCATCATCATGGTCATCCGAGGACAACCATCTCTCCCAGCATCATACAAAGCCTGGTATTCAAAAGCCCCCGATGCATATTTAACACCCTGAGAATCATCTCCATATAATCTATGTATGGTATCCTCCCTCTTTATATCTGAAATACAATAAATGGGTTGGCACCTCACTGGCAACCTCGTAATCCAATGAACATCCTCCAAATTAATACTCATCTCTCTAGTGGGAAACCAAAAAGTGTTGGTGGAAGGATTCTGCCTCTCTAGCGAAGCAAGAATAAGACTGTAGCATCTATGAATCCACCTATAATACCTCATCCCTCTAAAACCCACTACCTTTAAATGTTCCCAATCATCATCAACTAAATCCTCCCTAAAATCATCTAACATTGAAGGGATGTGGTCTCTAATAGTAAGCTTCGCATCCACCTGCAAAATATAAACACACAAAACAAGAATTAGTACCATCATAATGATATAATCAACAAAAAAATCATTCCATAGGCTAGAATAGTTGTCAAAATCATAAAAATAATACAAAACTTTTAACAAGCATCCAAATCACCAGTGATTCAAATGAATCTCCGACGATCTACATAAATTGCCAGTGATTCATTGAACCACATGTGATTTATGTTAGACATCCATACCACCTTGAGGCCACATCTAATTTATCAAAAAAAAAATTATCAAAAATTAAAAAAACTAAACAAAATTGAGGTTTAAAATCTACCTCTACCTACACATGCTTCTTGTTCCTACTCATAGTTTCCATCTCTCTCAATCATTCAATCAATATTTACTCTAGATATTTTTTTTCACAAAGGATTTAAAACATAATGGTAATAAAAATGCAAAATGGCGGGCTATATAACTTTTATTCCACACAAGCCAATTAGTAGCGATTGACCTCAATCGCTAGCGATTGCCTTATTGATGGATCCTTATCCACATTTGCCTACAAAAACACATCATTTTTTATCCCCATACAAGTGTGCCATGTTCTCAAAGGACTTTATCCTTCTAAATTCTTAAGCAAACCAACACATTCAAAATTTGGGATTTACCATTCATCTATGGGAGACGAATCCTTTGGCCCCCATCACTTGGTTCTTCCCCACTTCTAAAATCACTAACTGGTGAGAAATCATACATCTGCAGGTGATGAGCCCTTTGGCCACCATGACAATTGATTCCCCAGAATTTCATTGTTGCTCCCTCTCTAATTAGTGCAAGCCCTTTCAAAATAGAAACGCACTGGTGTTCAGTGTATTGCGCTAAAGTGAATTCACCCATGACGACACAAATTTTACAAATCATTTTTGTTTATTAATTTTCCAAAAATCACCAAAAAAAGGGGTGAATGTAGACACCAAAATTTTACATCCCCCAAGCTCAAACATAATCACAACCAAAGATGACACATTTATGACACCTCATTATGTCACCCCTTTTTAATTAATATGTTTACGACCCATCATATATCCAAAATCTAAAATGATTATTTGACTTAATTAAAATAAATAAATTAGCTATTATCTCTTCACACCACACCCTCACACCTCGTTGAGTTAACCATGACACTTCACTAACTACTTAACTGCTTCTAAAAACACTTCCCAAATAAGCTTTGTTGATGCGTAATCACAGCACCCCTAAATGTCTACAAATCGATGGGTTGAAACTATTGGTGTGATTGCATAACATGGAGCTTCTCCCAAAGTGTGGGAATTTGTAATTAGGATAGCTCTCCGGATGAAGGTCAATTCCTATTCCTTTATTCTGATGCACACATCCAAACTATAGAGGATCTACTCTAAAATCTACTCTAACTTGCCAAGGAGACAGGGTTAAGAAGATTACAAGAAATTAAACCTAAACTAACAAAGGTGATGCACCAAAGGAATTTTGAACACCTTTTTTCTATTAAACACAAACCATTAAAATGTAATACAACTACCATGCACAAATAACCAATATTGTAATGAGAGATTAGAAGATAGCAATGAACACACGAGGTGGTTGAAATTCATCCACATGTTTATATTATTGCTCCATAGATTTGATATAGTCTATTACAATGGCCAAGAGGCAAGATTGCATTTTAAAGTCTAGATGGAAGGTTTGAACTCCACAAATTCACTTACAAACAAGGGAAGAAGGGAGGGTGTAAATAAAATTTATCTAACATTAGAAAAATGCCCCTCCTTACAATATATATGAAGAATGAGAGAAGAAAGAGAGAGAGGAATTCAAAATCCTACTCAAACCACCGTAAAATACATTGAATTCACCTGTAACAATGATGGATGCCACGGCAAAAGTCATACCCCCATGTACTTTTCCTTGTTGGACAAGAAAGGAAGCCATACCTTCATTATTGTGGTAGGTGAGAAACTTGGGACATCCTCTAAAATGACAGACTATATTTTCCATTTTTGAAGAACTTAGTCCCACTCAAAATAAGATAACCAAAAATGAGATTGTAAGCTTGCCAAAAAGTCCTTTCTTGTGCAAATTCGATCTCCCAATTAAAATTTATGGCCACCTGAAGGTTGGGGTGTCATTCTACAAAAATTGCAAGTTCTTGATCTTCCTTTTCAGAGTCCAAAATGCATGTAACCTCTGAAATCCTGAAATTTGGACTTTCAGACATTTTGGTTTTGGAATTCAGGATATTGTTCATCCTTCAAATCACCTCAAGAGTTCTGAAACTCTGAAACCTGAATCTCCGAAACTCCAAAACTTGAAAGTCTAAAATTTCAAACTTTCAAAATTCTGAAACTTTTGATTTTGGAGTTTTTTCCACTATTCATCCTTCAAATTACCTCGAGACTTCCAAAACTCTAAAACCTAAATATCTGAAACTCAAAAACTTGAAATTCCAAATTTTTAAACTTTCAAAATTTTGAAACTTTTGATTTTGTAGTTTTTTCCACTGTTCATCCTTCAAATCACCTCGAGAGTTCCGAAACCCAAATCTCTGAAACCCTGAAACCCAAAAGTCCAAAATTTTGGACTTTCATAATTTTGGAACTTCTGATTTCAGAGTCTTTTCCATTTTTTCCACCTTGTCTCTGAAATTCCGAAAATGCAAAGTCTAAAAACTTTGAGCCTTTCTTCGTTCTCCCACTCGAGCTCTGATCTCCTTCGGCGTTCCCTTGGCCATTCATGTGTCAACATTGCATTTCCATTGTTGAGCCTACCTACAACCTGATTTTTGGAATTGAAATGTGATCTCGCATGACTGAACCAACCTCTCCATTTTCTCTTGTGCAAGGTCGTGTTTGACCAAATTTTACCCAAGGGGAAAAAGTGGATAACAAGCACTAACCTATTTCCTAAACTAACTAGCCACCTAATTAACTAAATCTTCCAAAACGTTAAACCCTCATAACCAAACTAAGTTAGTTCATGATTTTTTAACCATCATTCACCTTAAATATATTGAAATCCTCCATACCAAGTTCAAAATGGAATAAAATCATTTGATTTATTAACCAAACTAAATTTCTCTGAAATCACTGGCAATTTACTTGATCGTCGGCAATCTATAAATATGGGTTTTCAAACCTCATTTGAACAATGAATTCTCAAGCTTTGCAGGTGTACTTTGTCTCAATCCTAGCTCATCAAACAACTAGGAACTTCACATCATCATTATCTAAAGTCATGCTACTCAAAAAACATTGAATTCATCATCAGATTGCTTGTTTTCATCCTCCAACCACCTTCTTCAATTCTTTTGTCCACCAATTCATTATGCAAGGTAAATCACTCATTTTGATTTATTTTAGATACTATAAATAGGTATACCTTTGTTTATACATCATCTACATGACAAATAGCATTATGTTTTATCATATTGATGTCTTAATCCATTAATTTAAGATCTATTTGTAAAGTTCTTAGATTTCACAGTAATCAATAGTGATTACCCCGATCGCCAGCGATTTCCCTGAATCGCTAGTGATTCCTGTATTTTTATGCTTTTTCATCATTTCTTGTTAGAATCTAATCAAAATTCTTAGTTTTTTCTTGTTATATATTGATCCTCTGTCTAGTATGATGTCTTCAGATGGAATTAGGAGGTTATAACTTTCCCACAGCTAATTCATTTTCTATTTTCCACCATCCATTATACTGGGAGCAATACAACTTGCTCCACGATCTTGAACTCTATGTGATCCAGGAAGCTCCATTTGATCACTTTGAGGCTATTTTTTTTGCAACACAGCATATCTGGGAATCCACTGATGCCTTTTGGGAAGCATATGATGAAGCAGTAAGACTCCAGGAGGATCTCATTCAGTACGAATGCCAATACAAGACTGGCCTTGAACACTTGGAAGAAGACTACCGTACTACCTCAAAATTTGATTCAAACAGCCACATCAGCATTTCCATCACTGACTCAACATTCACTCACCTCTATGACACTCAGGAGGAATATTACGAATTCTTTGCTTAATATTATATCTTTGATCCCAATTCCGACCTTACTGAGGAAGAGGAGGAGACTTTTGATTCTATAGCCTCTAACAATATGAAAATCTATATGCATATCAGAAATCTGATTTGTGAATGTAGGTCATATATGTATCTAACTAAATAAGTGATAATCACATTCTCGTTGTATCACTTTGTAATCAAAATCATAATTATTAATAAAATCTCAAGTATTTTCCTAAGCTATAACATTATTTTGATGTGTTTTGTAGCTTTGTTTACAAGAAATTGTTGCAAGTAAAGAAGCTTTCTTATCCATTATTTTAAAACGGCGTGCAAGCAAAACATAATCAACATCCATGGGTATCCCATAAACCCTGTCATATTGAGGTCAATATCAATTGTTACCCCTTGAACCCATCAAGACAACCAAGGTAAGAACCATGTTAGACACATGGCATGTCTTAAATACAGCTCACTTGTAAAGATAAGTGAGAAGAAAACACACATATTTGATTTTCAGAAAATGCAACAATGTTCTGCCAATTTGTGAGAATATTTTCATCTCTATGTTATCCACCTAACCATGAATGTTCAAATGTCATTCATATGTGATGAAAATGCGCCTATTGAAGGCTTGATGACCCAGAATACAATTGTTAAAACTGAAATATGTATGTTGTTTACTTTCAATTTACAAATCAGAAATTGCATTATCTTCTAAATATGAATTGTGCACTATTGTTTTGATCTCTACAATGGACCAACATCCTAGATGGAATTTTCTTTTGGCTATTATTTGAGATCTAAAAACTTGGGCATTATTTACCTGTGTTTCTTGAAACCTTGCATAGCTAGAAGTGTATAGTTGTAGAAACTATAAAATTGATTGTTCATTTACTTCGAAACTATACTCCTCTATAAATCTAAAATAGATTTGATTTAATATTGGAAATTGAATGCACTCTTTATTTGTATTATTTGGATGCCATTACACTCTAATTGATTGATTGTCATGCTCTGATGAAAACTTTACACATCTAACAGAAATAAAGTTATGCTTTCTAATATGATTTAAGCATAACTGACTCTAAAGAAAAGGTGTACTTTCCTTCAAATTATTTTTCTTCATGAAGCCTCAATTGGTCATCCATGTTCCATTTTTCTATAAGATGTTGCTTGTTTGATGGCTTGAGCACTAATGAATCCTTCTGTCACTTGAATATTTAGTTTCTGAAGAACATGTTATTTTTCATACAATTGTTTAGATATCATACAAATTATGTTGCCTTACAATGTATGGTTGTAAGCAATTTCAATTTGCTGATTGTATCTTTTGCAAAGATAATATGAATATCATTCTATTTCTTTTGAAATTGTACTGAAAGCTACTCCTTTATTCATGTGCTTGACATAATTTATTGCAAATATGTACTTTGAGTTTCATGTTTACCATGAGTCACGTATACTTGCAGACTGAAGAAATACTTAGAAAATAAAGGAAAAATTATTTCCTTTGTTGTTGATTTCTTTATGTCATGTTTCTGAAGATGACATTCTACTCATGACTTCTTTCTTGTACTTGCTTTGATAACAACACTATAAGATGTATTTTCTGATTTTTGTCTTCAATATTTCATGTATCTTATTTATGCCTTTAAAAAGATTCATCTACTTTAAAATTGTAAACACATGGGTATAGATCAAACCCGGAGCTCTAACCATATATATTGTATGTCCACATGTAAATGTTGCTGGGAACTAACGATGAGGATGAAGCAATACAAGGAGCACAAGAGAACCAACCCAATCAGGCAATGATGGATTTCTTCTCTCTTTGTTTTCTTATAGTTAAAAGTATATGCATCTTTTATTTCCAATACATATAAGTTACATCCCATGGATTGTGTGGGAAACACTAAATTTCTTCATGAATAAATGACATTAATTTCTGTAATTGAGTTATATATTTCTTTCTCCATTCAACTTTTACGATATGTATGGATTGTATAACGAACTAAACAACTCAATCACATGATTAATAACACTTAAACATAAATAAATATTGAAATTTGATGTACATTTAACTTGATAATGAATCCTTCTGCATGCAATCAGTAACTCTATTTGTTGTTTTAGAGTCCAACTCCTCATGCTTGCAACTGTTCCTACCTTTATCAAGGCTGAAGGTTGTGCTTTAGTTCTTTGGGGATTTTGCATAACTTTGATGAAGATGATCATGGAATAGCAGTATATTTTAGGTATTACATTCTGCAAAATCACACAGTTTCTTGTTGCATGTTTTAATCAATTGTTGCAAGCTTAAATCACTAATAAAATTGTATGCCTTCCCTTAGTAAGGTCCATCTCATTAATACTTCTCGTTTGAAACAAAGTTTCGAGTTGGCATTTTTGCATGAGTGCCAAAATGTCAACAGAACCTAGATGATGTAATTACATGCATGTGATGTGTCCATGGTCATCCAAATAAGAGGTTATAAGAGAGTGTAAGATCTAGAACCGTGAGCTTGGTACACACCATTTTGGGTCCAACTGTGATGGGAAGCCAAATACATCCTATACATTTTTGTTTAGTTTTTTCAAATCCATGACAATTCAAGAGAGTAGGATTGATGTCATCAATGAAATAGTAGAGATTATTTATTAGGGATAAATATGCTAAGTTAATTCCTAATCATTTATCCACAAGGATGGGCTACATTCATGCCCATCGTGAATGATAACATTAATGAGTAAGGGCGGGTCATGTACACAAAATAGAACCTCTTCAGTAATCATGTCATCTTCCACAAAATCCAAGGATAAATAGCCCATACATGAGTGTTGCAAGGATGGTTATGTAGTTTATATATGATGGATTTCTAGATTTGAGGATGTGGTAGGAATCTTGGCAGCTACATAAGAAAGATCCTTAAATATTTTCAACTATTATAGGATAAAACTTCAATATGAAGCTGAATTGCGCATGAATTCCATAAATTTTATTTAACATGTAAGTGAATTTATCTCATCTAATAAGTTCCAAATAGGCTTGGAATAGCTTCCATAGTGATACTGTCGACACTAAAATTTTCCTCCGTAATTTCTATTTCATTAATGTATGTATTAGGAATAGGATGTTGTTAAGTATAATTAGTAGTAGCGTCTGATAGAAGATAACAGTGCTGTCAGTACAATGCCGCCAATAATGTATACTACGGTAATAGTCAAAAGTACAATAGGAATGTTGTGGTAAAAATTAAATGTTTGTCGTAAGTGGTCGGGTAATGTTAAAATGTCAAAGTTTGGGTAAGTAGAGAAGTAGGGTCTACATGATTAGGAATTAGAAATATTATATTGGTAATAAGGACAAGGAGTGAGGTCATATATATTTTGTGTATTTATTTGTAAAAAGTCTAAAAATGTGGAACCCATGTGAAATGATAAGGTTTATCTTATCTTAAAAGATAAGCTTACATGTACAGATAAGAGTTAAGGTATGGAATATGATTCGTCATAGTGGATTTCTTATCCTATCTTAGAGACAAGATGGATAAGCCTAGAAGTTCTATAAATAAAGAGGCCACCCCCCTCATTTAGCATAGAAGGAAGTAGTGAGAAATATTGTAGGAAGTGTGTAAAGGAAGCCATCAATTTAAAGGTGTGTTGAAGAAGCCATTAAGAGGTGTAATTGTAAAGTTCTCCCATAGTATTTGTGAAAGGAAAGTGAATTCAATAACACTTGAAGTACCTCATGGGTGAGATTGTAACAATTTCATGTTAATATTATAATTTACTCTGATATTTCATATTTATCATCATTCCTTCTTATCATAGTCTATGGTATTCTTGTGTTATGTTTGTTGTTGTGTTTCCATATTACATCCACCAAACTAAAGGCTGTGCATTAGTAAATAATCATAGCACGAGGAGTTCCCGGTGAAGAATTATCATAGTGCCGGATTGGTGATGACATTTTGGTTCCATTGCCGGGACCATTCCTCGTTGGTGGATTTTCTGGAGAGATATTCCCACTTAGTCAAAAATCAATTGGAGGGTAACCTTATTTTTATTGTGCATAGTAGTTACCATGGTAAAATCATTTTTGCCGTAAATAGTAGTTACCATGGTAAAGTCATTTTTGCTGTGAATAGTATTTATCACAGTAAAGTCACTTTTTACCGTGAATAGTATTTACCGCAGTAACTTCACTTTTTACTATGAATAGTATTTACCACAGTAAAGTCAGTTTTTACCGCAGTAAGTCAATTTTTACCATAGTTATCGTGGTCATTTATATTTTACTGTAAGGTGTAAAGTCACTTTCTATTACAGTGATTCCAATTATTTGTGCACATAAGTCTTGTTAATTTTACTTGTGGGTTGGTATTTTACGGTGGTTACTTTTGAAAATGGGGAAGATTCCTGTTTTTTCAGCCCAATCTAATGAAGATGCTTCCTCTTTCATTCAAGAGTTTAAATGATCTTGTATTTTTAATGGCCTCATAAGAAGGGAACAATGGACTGAATTTTTTCCTACCTTTTTGGATGGTTCAGCACTTAGGTGGTTTGAAACACTAGGTGATAATGTGAAAAATTCATGGGATTTATTAACTAAAATTTTTCTTGAAGAATTTGGTGAACAACAGAAATATGCAGATCTCATGATCGAGATCACAAAACTATCCCAAGGAGAGAAGGAGAAGATAAGGGATTATCATGCTCGTGTTCTAGAGCTAAGGAGGAAGCTCGATGCCCAGATCCGGAAGGAAGGATTAGCGGATGGGTTGATGAATGGCATGGATAATCTCCTATGTAAGCACTTCATTCTTGGGATGAAGCCAGAGATCAAACAACGAGTGATGTATGACCGCCCAGCTACCATTGAACAAGAAAAGGAGATTGCAAGAAGGCAAGAAGAAAACATGGAAGAGGAGCCCAAAGAAATTGTTGCTAAAGTAGATCCTACACCAGCACCTTTGGTCCAAAATCCACAACCACTCCTGGTGAGCACAAATATTTCTCCTAGTACATCTACTGAGTATGAAGATCTGCTCAAAAATATGGTTCAGTTAACTATTAATCTTCTTCAAGGAAAAGAATTTAGTTCTCAGGGAGGAGATAGAGGTCCAAAAAGAAATATTTCTGAAGTTGTATGTTATGGTTGTTATAAAAAGGGTCATTATAAGTATAATTGTCCAGATAGAGCTTCTACATCTGGTAAAGGAGATAATGATAAAGGAAAAGCACCTGTGAATTCTTTTGATGTAGTAGATAAGAGTAGAAATAATGAAGTAGATGTGTTTGTAACAAAAAGAAAGAAAGAAAAAGATAATCAAGATGGAAATGATCCTAAGAAGATGAAAGGAGAAACTAGTAAGAAACATAGGAGAAGGAAGTTAGGTGTGTAGAATTTTTTGATTTCACAGGGGCAAGGACCATACTCCATCTTGGAGGATCTGTCCAAAAGGCCTGCAAATATTACATATGGTCAACTCTTGGCTATGTCTTCTAAGAAGAGGCAGGAGTTGTGAAGTGGACTCAATGCTCGACGAAGGAAGGAGGTTGAGGTCCCTATTTTGGAGGCAGAGGCAGATCCCTATGCTCCACAAGCTGAGGTATTATGTAATGGTATTTCAATTCATGATGTCTTAGTTGATGGAGGTGCTGCAGTTAATGTAATGACCGAGTCTGTAATGAATATGTTGGGTTTAAAAATTGATCGCCCTTCAACACTTATGTTAAGGTCATTAAATAAGGGAAAAACTAAACCAGAAGGTGTAGTTTCAAATGTGGCAATATCTGTTATGGGTGTTGTATGTGTGGTAGACTTTCAGGTGATGAAAAATGGTACTGTTGCGTACCCAATGTTGCTAGGAAGACCATGGCTAAGGAGAGTTCATGCAAGAAACTACTGGAATGAAGGTTTCATGACACTTGGACGTGGTAGAGAGAGGGTGAAGATAAACGTGATCCCTCGGCATCATAAAGCAGAACCTGTGGATTCAAGTAATGATACTGATGATTAGACATCCTATGATTACTCTAGTACCAGTGAAGTGGACACTGAAGATGAAGAAAGTGAGGTTGATGTTTTAGTCATGGATATCCTTCTAGTCACACCGACTCGTGACCCCATAAAATTATCTGAAGAATAATTTGATGATCGTCTCCAACAAATAAAGATTGGTGATGATGTGATGGAGAGTGAGAAGGAATCCTACCTCCAGCTCTTTCGAAGGTACATACACATTCACTTTTGATTACAAGGAACTCCGTCAAGTAAGTTGGGTAGAACATTCTATTGAGCTGGTAGATGGTGCTAAGCCCATAAAGCAAATGCCTATAGAATGAATCCTAATTTTTCCAAGACTGTAAAAGAAGAAATAGATAAGTTGCTTGATGCAGGATTCATATTTACTGTGGAGAATTCAGAATGGGTTTCTCCCATTGTGATCTCAATAAAAAAGAATGGGAAGCTACACATTTGTGTTGATTATAGGAAGCTCAATAAGGCAACAAAGAAGGATCATTACCCTCTTCCATTTTCAAATCAGATCTTGGACGAAGTAGCTGGCTAGGAGTGTTATAGTTTTGCTGATGGATATAGCGGCTACAACCAAGTTCGTATAGCAGAGAAAGATCAGCTAAAGACCACGTTCACCACTCCTTGGGGAACATTTGCTTATAGAGTTATGCCTTTTGGGTTGTGTAATGCTCCGGAAACATTCCAGTGTTTGATTAATAGGGTGTTCGAACCCTACATTGGGACCTTCATCAGAGTATTTCTGGATGATTTTTGCATCTATGGGAGTAATTTGGACCACCTGCACCAAATGGAAACAACATTTCAAAGGTTAGATGAAGCACAAGCCTCACTAAACCCTACAAAGTGTGTCTTTGGATGTTCTAAAGGTGTTTTGTTAGGGCATGTTATATTCATAGATGGTATTGGTACCGATCCTGAAAAATTTTCAAAAATAAAAGAGTTACCATTTCCTATGAATAAAATTAATTTGAGATCGTTTTTAGGCCATGTGGGTACTATAGAAGGTTCATCAAGAATTTCTCAAAGATTGCACAGCCACTAACCCAGTTCTTGAAGAAGGATGTTACTTATGAACCAGGAAATAAAGTGCATGAAGCTTTTGAACAACTGAAGGAAGCCCTGTTGTCTTCACCTGTTCTAAAGAATCCATATTGGAGCAAGCCATTCATTGTGTACACTGATGCCTCAGATGCAGCACTAGGAAGTACTCTGAGCCAAAAGGATGAAAATGGGAATGAACATCCAGTTTACTTTGGGAGCAGACAAATGAGTAGTGCTGAGGTAAATTATACTGTAACTGAAAAAGAGGCTCTGGCTATCATTTTTGCTGTAAAGAAGTTTAGGAATTACTTGCTAGGGAAAAAATTTCTAGTTGTAACAGATCATCAGGCTCTAAAATATATTGTAAATAAGCCTAACCCATCAGGGAGGATAGCAAGATGGATAATTTTGCTACAAGAATTTGAATTTGATATTATAGATAGGCCAGGAAAGAAGCATGTCAATGCAGATGCACTCTCTCGAGCCTATGATGGTTTAGGATCATCTTGTGATGATGATGATTTCCCGATGCAGCATTGTTATCCCTTGACACAATCCCTAGTGAATACATAGATATTTGGAATTATCTGAATGAATTCAAGTTTCCTGATGGTGCCAATGCAAAGACTAAGAGAAAGATTACTCAAGCCAGTCGTCCATATTCTATTCTGCATGGAGTATTATTTCGAATAGGACCTGATGGACAGTACAAGAGGGCAGTTGGACGTGATCAAGGGAAGGAGCTGCTAGAAGAATTCCACAATGGTACATGTGGAGGGCACTTCTCTAGACAACTTACAGCAAGAAGGATCTTGGATGCAGGTTATCACTGGCCCACTCTTTTTAAAGATTGTTATAATTATTGTAAGACATGTGATATTTGTCAAACACATGGTAACCGTAAGACTTCATCAGCTCCATTATGCCCTATTCTTCCACTTGGTCCCTTTGAAAAGTGGGGAATAGACATTGTAGGTCCACTTCCAACTACCTCACGCCAAAATAAGTATATTGTAGTTGCCACAGATTATTTAACCAAGTGGGTTGAAGCTAGGCCATTGAAAACAACTTCCATGGATGAAGTGGCAAGGTTCATATATGAACGCATTGTCACCAGATTTGGTTGTCCATTAGAAATTGTAACAGATCAAGGAAGCCACTTCATTAATGAGGTGGTAGAAGCCCTAGTCAATAAGTTTTCTATTAAGCATAGGAAGGAAACAACATACAAGCCAAGCACAAATGGACAGGTGGAACGAACAAATTTTGTGTTGTGTCAAATTCTAGCAAAAGATGCAGCCTTGCATGTACATAACTGGAATAAAAGGATTCATGCAGCATTGTGGGCATATAGGGCAACATCAAAGTCAGCAACAGGATACTCCCCATTTCAGTTGGCTTATGGCATTGATCCAGTTCTTCCTATTGAGTTTGATATTCCCACGGTCAGAGTAATGGAAAATGAAAGAATGGATGAAAGTGATTCAGTAAAAGAAAGGTTGGTACATCTTCATTTGCTAGAGGAAATGAGGGAAATAGCTAAGGATACAAGCTATAAGAAGAAAATGAAGCAGAAGGAATACTTTGATCAAAATATCCGGTGGTCTCCATTTCATGTGAATGACTTGGTTCTAGTATATGATTCCAGATACAAAAAAAGAAGACAGAGAAAATTTCTTCCAAAATGGATGGGGCCCTACAAAATAGTAGCTATGCATGAAAATGGTACGTACCGACTGGAGGAATTGGATGGCACTCCCATTACGAAATGGGTCAACCACGACAAGTTGAAGATTTTCCAAGCACCAAAATAGTCTACTCCGAGGACGGAGTAGAAGCTAGGAAGGGGGAAGATGTCGACACTAAAATTTTCCTCCGTAATTTCTATTTCATTAATGTATGTATTAGGAATAGGATGTTGTTAAGTATAATTAGTAGTAGCGTCCGATAGAAGATAACGGTGCTGCCAGTACGACGCCGCCAATAATGTATAGTACGGTAATAGTCAAAAGTACAATAGGAATGTTGTGGTAAAAAGTAAATATTTGTCGTAAGTGGTCGGGTAATGTTAAAATGTCAAAGTTTGGGTAAGTAGAGAAGTAGGGTCTACATGATTAGGAATTAGAAATATTATATTGGTAATAAGGACAAGGAGTGAGGTCATAAATATTTTGTGTATTTTATTTGTAAAAAGTCTAAAAATGTGGAACCCATGTGAAATGATAAGGTTTATCTTATCTTAAAAGATAAGCTTACATGTACAGATAAGAGTTAAGGTATGGAATATGATTCGTCAGAGTGGATTTCTTATCCTATCTTAGAGATAAGATGGATAAGCCTGGAAGTTCTATAAATAAAGAGGCCACCCCCCTCATTTAGCATAGAAGGAAGTAGTGAGAAATATTGTAGGAAGTGTGTAAAGGAAGCCATCAGTTTAAAGGTGTGTTGAAGAAGCCATTAAGAGGTGTAATTGTAAAGTTCTCCCATAGTCTTTGTGAAAGGCAAGTGAAGTCAATAACACTTGAAGTACCTCATGGGTGAGATTGTAACAATTTCATGTTAATATTATAATTTACTCTGATATTTCAGATTTATCATCATTCCTTCTTATCATAGTCTATGGTATTCTTGTGTTATGTTTGTTGTTGTGTTTCCAGATTACATCCACCAAACTAAAGGCTGTGCATTAGTAAATAATCATAACACGAGGAGTTCCCGGTGAAGAATTATCATAGTGCCGGATTGGTGATGACAATACCATGATGGTGGCACAATATGATATTAATCCAGATGTGATGGTGATTTAGTTAAAGCCATCATGTCAGAAGATGTTGGCCATTATGTCTAGTTGTTTTCATTGATGTCAAAGTCCATTGATGGTAAAGAGTGTCACAGTTTCATGTGAGTCTCCATGAGGAGTCATTCATAGTCAAACATGAAGGTTGATTGGTAGTGTCTAGATTTGGTCAAGTTGTTATGGTGTCTAAGCATGGTTTCAGGATTGGTGCAAGCATGGATGGTCATGGGATGAGTTTCAAAGGTTTTCATGAGGTCATACATGGTCCTAGAGGTGTGTTACATGTGTTAATGAGTCTGTAATGAGTCATCACATTTAGTTCATGAGTTGTATGGCTTGACTCGGATTATTGTAGGCCTATTCGTAGACCTAGAGCATGTGATTTAGCATGGTGGTATGAGAAATGAAGAAGGGAAGTCATGAACAAGCATGGTAAAAAAAACTTTGATGTTTTATAGTATGTTTATGATGGATTTTAGGTCGTATCTCATCTCTTTATGATGTTTCATGGTCCTTAGGAAGCAAGAAGGTGAAGAAAACAAATTAGGAACATGTAAGTCACTGTGGATGGAGATTGGAAGAAGTATTTGAGCTTCGATGTGAGTTGGAAATCATATAGGAGGTATTCATGATGCTTCATGTCAATTTTAAGGACAAAATGAAGATATTTTCTCAAGATATGAAGTTTTTGGTAAAACTGAGTTCTAGAGAAGGAACAACCAACTCAAATTGGCAACTTGATTTACTCACTTTCTCTCATACATGTTGAATGTGACCCTAAGGCTTTGGGGTTATTTTCACATTGAACTAAGATCATTTTCCCAAAAGAATGAGTTAGATTGATTGACATAGTTTTATGAACAATCATTAAGAAGTTAAGTTGGTTTGAAACGCTAACGAAACCCTCATAGCAGAGTGACTTGAGAGATTTATTTGTTTGGTATCCAAATGAACTTGGAAAGATAAATTGATGTATTAAGGTTATAGATAATTCCTTATATCTCATTTTTGTGGTGGTTTGGTATTCCAACTATTTCATAAAGAGAGAAAAAAACCCTAGTTTTGTGGAGATTTACAGTTTCAAGGCTAAAATAGAAGCTTCAGGATGAGAAGTGGTCTATTATAGAATCCTTGGGAGATTTTCTACATATCCATGAAATTTTTTTGGAATTTTTTTTTAATAATTTTTGAGATATAGGTCCTCAAAGTTAGCCTGCCAATTTTTTCCTTAAGCACTAAAATGCTAGTCTTGAGGTTTGAGATGAGTTTGATGAAATTAATTTATATATCTAATGTTTTCGGTCATGAATGGCTTTGTGACACCTGTTATGATGTTTTTGAGGTATTGGAATGATATGAAAAGTTGATTTATTACATAATTCATAATTTCCTAATTGGCCCTAGTTGGCTTCTTAAGTAAGCTTGAAGGAACATGTGTGTTGGATCACATTTCTCTGCATAACATATGCTTTTTAGTACTTGAACATGCTGGAAAAAGTTTCCTTTAAGCGTTCCAGGTGGTGGTTGATCTTGGAAGAATTTTTAGAGGTGATGGAGCATTGTTTTATCAAGACTCATTCTTGAGTCCTTAGAGCCTACATGAGCAGTTCTGTAGATTAGTTTGTTTGGATGTCTTAATCCATGAATTGAAGATTCTAATTAGTTTCATAATATAGTAAACTTAATTACCCATTGATATGTTTTTTGTTTATTGGTGAGGTGTTTTGATATTTGAACCAGCTCTTCTTTAAAGACCTATTTTTGGGGTCTTGAAGCCAGTTTGAGCATTGTTATAAAAGAAGTCATTTTGGGGTCTTATGCCATGAGCTAAAGGTTGTACTACTGACATTAATATTTTCCTATTGATGTGTCATTTTTTTATGGTGATGAGTTTCAATACTCCAAGTCATTCACTTTGGAAGGTGATTTTTAGGTGTTGAAGACCTAGTTATGCTTGCTTTGCAACTTGGTATGTTTCATGATGATGGTGGATGATGGAGATGTTCCTGAGCATGTGGAAGGTGTGTAGATGTTGTAAATAATTTTTTTGAAGCTGATGGAGCCATGAAAAAAAATTAGATTGCTTTGGAGATTCTTGAGCATTCATTAATGCTTGGAATGTTTACTGTGAGCTAGTTTGGTTCTCTTTGTGCTTGTTGAAGGTGTCCTGACCCTTGCCGAGCTACTTTGATCATTGGAAGTTATTTATATGATGTTATTGTTATGTTTTTGAGTTTTTTATGACTGAAATACTTTTTCATAGCCGACCCATGGGTGTTATTATCTTGAGTTTTGTATATAAGCTAGTGTGTTTACTTAGTTGTGACTAGTTGAGGTGTAGATGTATGAGCGACCTATAGGAGGTTGAAGAAGAGCATATAGGGGTTGTGGATAGAGACTAGAATAGTTATGAAGACCTAAAAAAATTGTAGGATTACTGATGCAAGGGAAATTTTCCTAATCATCCCATGAGAGGACATATTTGAGCGAGTTGAAGAACTTGTTTTGAAGAGGGTTTGGTGTATTTGGAGCTGAATTTGGATCACAATCATTTGTTTGATTAGCATATCATTTGTGATCATTAATTTATTAAATATATTATGATATGTAATATTCATAAAATTCCTTTGTTCTGAGTCATATTAGCAAAGGTTTGGGGTGGGTGATCCTTGTGAAGTTGGTGCTTCACTAAAGAAATCTTGCAAAATGTGTAACAATTTTGCAAGTCCTTTTCTTTATGTAATATAAGAAGAGGTTTTCAATGGGTTTTCTTTCCTTTGAGGGTTTCCTACTTACGTATGGTATTTATGTGGCTTCCTCTTTGTTTCATGTACTTATGAATGATTAATACACACCTAATGTGCTCATATGGTCATTGATGTTAAATGGTTGAATGGAATGATGGATATAAATAATAGAAAACAAAATGAAGGTTTTGTAAACCTGACTAATTCACCCATCCCTCTCTTATTCCATTCTACTTCCAACAATTGGTATCATAGTTGGTCCTTTTGAAGCAAGTTTGAAAACTTGAAGGAGACGTCTTGAAGCACAAGTAATTGGTAAATAATCTAATGTTGAAGCATCTTTAAGAAAGAAGTATGAAGTTACATAGTCCTTGATTCATGGTTTACAAGATCAGATCATTTGCATGGAGATAGAGGATGGTCAAACAATCAAAGATCTAGAATCACAAGTGGAGAGTGTGGCTAAATCCCTAAAGATCAAAGAAGATTTTTTCCTCAAGTATGAAGAATAATTGAGATCCTTGAAATCAGAATTAGAAGAAGCATCCAGTAGGTTAAAGATGTATGGAAGGTTGGAAAAGAGCTTTGAAACTCTAGATGGGATTTTGGAGATTCAAAGAGTATCTAATGAAAAATTAGGCCTAGGATGCAAAGCAGAGCATGTGAAGGATGGTTAACAAGCAAGACCAAGTACTCAAGCAGATAAGAAGGAGACAAAGAAGACTCATTCAAGAAGGTATAACCCTGTTAGACAACTCAATGTTACGAGGTATGGTTCTTTTAATATGTATTAATATGTTTGTAATGGTTTTGGTCATAGGGTCGTAGGGATAGAGATTGCAATAAGAATCCATTAAGGAATGAGTTTTCATGAAGGTATGAAGGTGTTTTCAATTGTAAACATTACTCATGTTGTGAATATGGTCACTGTTATCTAATTTTTCCCCTCGGGCCAAATTGGACGACATGGACCTAGACACCTAAATGGACCCCTAACAATGAACCTGAGCTACAAGTGGTTTATGAGGGTTCAGGAGTACATCCGATCAATTAATAAGAGAAAATAATCACTTCCAGGCCGCATCTGAGTGAAAATCATCACTTGCAATCATTCTAACCCCATAATTTGCTAGAAGATCAGCAGGAATATTCCCAACCCGTAGAATATGAGAGAAGTAAATTTTGTCATATCCATTTAACCAAAATAAGGATTCCTAAATAATCTGAGTCAACTTCCAACCCACAATTGAGCGATATTTGAGAGCCTCGATGATCACTTAGAATCACCTTCTATCCAAATTTTTCTCCAGTGTTACTCAACAAAATTTCTCTAAGCCTAAAGAGCATAGCGTAGCCTTCAACAACATTTTTGGTTGCTTGACTGCAGTCCAAGGCCATCATGAACACTGGTTGACCTTGTGGGTCTTGAATTAAACAACCACTGCTAGCAATGCTAGGATTACTTTTCGAGGCCCCATCAAAGTTCAATTTTACCCAACCTTCATTTGGCGGTAGCCATCTCACATAAGATTTTAATCTATCTCTGGCCCCACATTGGGAATTTCTCCCACCATACCTTTAAACAAGACCCTTCCTTTGTAATCATTCTAACCCCATAATTTGTTAGAAGATCAGCGGGAATATTCCCAACTCGTAGAATCTGAGAGAAGCGAATTTTGTCATATCCATTTAACCAAAATAAGGATTCCTAAATAATTTGATTCAGCTTCCAGTCCACAGCTGAGTGGGATTTGAGAAATAAGGATTCCTAAATAATTTGATTCAACTTCCAGGGCACAATTGAGCGGGATTTGAGAGCCTCGATGATCACTTGAGAATCACCTTCTATCCAAATTTTACTCCAGTGCTACTTAGCAAAAATTTCTCTAAGCCCAAAGAACATAGTGTAGCCTTCAGCAACATTGTTGGTTGCCTGACCGTAGTCCAAGGCCATCATGAACACTGGTTGACCTTGCAGGTATCGAATTAAACAACCACTACTAACAATGCCAAGATTACTTTTCAAGGCCCCATCAAAGTTCAATTTTACCCAACCTTCATTTGGCGGTAGCCATCTCACAGAAGATTTTAATCCATCTTAGGCCCCATTATCATGGATGTTTGTAACAAAGTATTACTTGCCTCCAATGCCATGCTTCAAATTCAAGTCCAAGTCAAGAAAGTATGACTAGAAGTGAAGCATCTTCAATCGCTTCTCAATCAGGTCGAAATGTTCCATGTGTTGTAAGTTGAGAGCCACTTGATTGCCCTCGCGGTCAATCACCTTCAAAAGGTCATGGGCATGGTGTCTATGGTTGTTTCCACTCTCTTGATGGAGTTTCTCATTGCATTCTTTAGGTCGTTGCTCAATTGTTGCAGTGGAGGAGTGGCAATTTTGGTCATATATATCCCGACTATAGTGGTAGGCAGTGTTGTTGCATTGAAAGTTGTCTTGGTTAGCCCTTATTATTTACCCTACTAGGTAATTGTTACAAAAATAAGATAAAGAAAAATCTAAAAATAATGATTAGTGGGAGCAAATTCCTAATATAACAAATCCTCCTTATGGTGATGATTGGGGATATATTTTGAGTGATCCTCTCTAACCTTCATCTACCTTGATTATTAATGTTACTTAGTTACTATGTTGTGTTTTATTCTTGGTGCACATAAAATTTGTATAGTTTTTAGACTTGTTTTTATTGAAATGATTTTTTTGAATAATTTCTTATTCATTTTTAATCTCTTTTTTCAATTTAAAAATCGATGTGTTGTCTTTTCCATGTGATTCCATTCCACTTCCTTTTAATATGATTAATAATGTATAATGATTATATAATTAATAAAAGATGCATGTCAATAACGGAAAAGAGAGACAAATTAAGGGTTCATATAGTACTAGATCATTTGATATAATTCTTTAATGAATTTAAAATAAAACTTGGAAAGCAAGGTACATGTATATTAAGAAATGTGTGCCTCCAAAACAAAAGCACGTCATATTTAAAGTTTGTTTGCTCAAAAAGTTATTTGATTCTTCGGCGCTTTGATTGCTTCAAAGTTATATTCAATTTTAGGGTTTATCTTTTAACACTTTGAAAAGGAGTTGACATTCTCGTTAGGAAATATTAGTTCGATACATTTAGCATTTTCTTCTTTACGGCTTAACTTGGCGTATGGATTTCCATTGCATGGTCTTTGATTGCGTATGGCATTTCATTCTTTATAGTTGTAAATATTACGCGTTGAGGTTTACTTTATGCAAGACATAAGCCAAACTCCGCAATTATTAAAAGAATTTACAAATATATGGAAGCTCCGTACCAAACCCACTATGGTAGCCTCAAGTAGGATTTGTATGGACAATGTTAATTGATTTTTAAAATATATATATAAATAATTAATTTCGTATAATTATTTGTTTATTTTGATATAAAAATATATAATATTTGGTGTTGTAAATAAATTAAATTATAATGATTTTAAGAATATATGTACATTTAAATTTGGTAATTTATCACTTAATAATGTTAGGATTGACTTAAGTCTTAAAATTGTGACTTGTGTGTCTATTTCAAGTATAATTGTTATATTCTAGTCCATCTTTACGTATATTACAAGACTTGTTTTTCTCATTACACTGCTCGGTCACTTACATAAATGTTTACATCAATTACAAGCGATTCACTAATTCCAATTATCGTGCGCACAATTTTATAGCACTACATCTTCCAATAGGACCAACCCGTAGACAGTTTGGTCTTGGGAAGAATGTCCTATCCAAGGCTACCCAATGGTTAATTTCTCAATTTGGGTATCTTTTATGGGTTCGTATTATCACTATGTGTCATCCTTAATGCAAAATTATATAAGCAGGTATATTGTACTCATTTACTCATTTGGCACCTTCATGAGCTCCTCAAGTACAAATCATTCAAAAGGCACACAAAGCTCTCCTAAATTTGCCTAAACAACAACAAACATTAGAATAAGCCCCCACATAGGTCTAAAGCACTCCAAACCAAGTTCAAGAGTGAAGCTTCCCAAATCAAAAACCCTCAAAGACAAATCAAACACAAGCAAGCCACATCATTACAAAGTATTATCAAGCGAACGAGTTATCAGATATAGTTACATCCATGTCTAGTATTATGTCACATCTCTACATGGAGAACTTTGGCAATTTGAGGCCTCTTCTGAGTAGTTCCAATGTAGGCAATGTACATATTGCACTTAAACCCAACCACTAATGTTTTTGTAGGGGTTTTACCCTAAGTTAGGGTGTTAGGTTAAGTTGGTTAGTTACAAATCATTTTGCACATTGTTAAGGCCTAATATTTCATAGCAAAGCATATACTAGTCACTCCCAGAGTTGTAGAAAGTTGCAAAGCATCATTTGCTATCTAGACCAAATTGTCCATTAAGATAGAACAATTAAATAGTTTAGCCTGAAAGGAATGATTTTGTCCGTGTGTATAGTACAAAAGTATCTATTGGAAATTCCAACTAGTTCATCTCTTTGTCATATCCAAATCAACTTACAAACCAATCAAAGAGCTAACTACACTCACGTTATTATGGTGTCCTTGTGTTTTACTATATTTGGCATATGTTATAATTGATCTATCTCTCAATGTTCATATATGAATATTGATGATTAACTAATAATCAAAAAAATACATCTTGTTTCAACCATTATTTGTAATTTAAATAACTAAAAGAATTCCTTTCCCTCCCACTATCTTATTTATTTTCTAGGTCAAATCAGCAGGTGAACAATCATGCCTTCTACACCAAACCCTAGTTATTTTTAGGGTTTTTCTTCATTTATTTTCTTTCACTATACATATATCTTTTCTCTTTTCAAATACTATTATGGCCACCTCTATTGAACCTTCCTAAAGGAAAGTTTCATATGATAATTATAATCCTCACACTTGCACCTTTGATAGTATTGATGAGCAAGAATATATGGTTTCTATAGCAAAATCCTCAACATACTGACGTAATCGTATATGAAGCCAAGGATGAGAAAAAATGCTTGGCTACATCCAAAAACCCTATATTTGATATTCCAGTATGTGTTATTGCTTCATCTACTATTTCAACATATATTGTCTCTACGTCTATTCTTGTTGTGGGAGCATCTACTATCCCTCCTTAACAATTTATAATGTATATCCCAACTTCTACTACTATTCATACATCTCTGGTGGATATCTATGGGCCCTTACATTCTCCCTCTATTATACATTCCCTCATGTCTATTATTCATGATTTGTAGACTAAGATGTTACAATTAGATAGGGGTGTATCTAGAGCCTATCATATCATGGATACTAATCAATTAATTCATAATCCACTTACACTTGAGGTTGCATCTTGTCCTTTACCCTTAGATTTTATGTCTCCTAAATTTCTTATCTATCGGGGTAAAATATATCATGAGCAACACCTTCTCTCCTTTCATGTTGTTTTCTTCGATTATGCTTACAATGATCGAGTCCTCACTAAGTTTTTCCCTAGAATATTCAAGGATTGTACTTTGCAATGTTTATATGGCCTACCTATTCACTCTATAAGGGATTTATTTACTTTGGATAGTCAATTATTTTCATACTTCTATATCAACATTGGTGATAAGTTTTCCTATGCTCAAATGGATAAAATGTAACAAGGCTCTAATGAACCAATTAGTGAATATGTCTTACGCTATAATACAATGCTTACCAAAATGAGCATTATAATTGCAAACAATGAACTTCAAGATCTATTTAATCAGAGTATTTTATCTCCCTTGCAATAAATTTATCATGTTTGACAAATTTTAATCATTTGATGAACTATGTCATACTTTAGAAGAAAGAGAATCTAGTATCTTAACACTAAACAAGCTTAAGTATGGTTCCACCCCACCTAATACATCTACATCTAAGTTTCAAGGAAGATCTAATCACAAAGTAAAATCCAATGAAAATAAAATGGAAGCCAAAAAAAAAATTAATGTCATATCTCAACCTACCAAAATTCAACTACAAGCTCCCCCTCAAAATAAATTCATATGACTACCTTCCTCACCATATGTGATCTTACAATAGTTGCTTGAGTGTAACCTTGTATCTCTCCCTTCACATCTTGAGGTTGATATGAGAAAGCATCAACCTAAACATTTAGACTTTAATGCATATTGTGACTCACATAGATGTATTAGGAACTCAACTAACAAACATTTTAAGATTTATAATATTATCCAACATCTCATTGATACCAATCATATTGAATTTGATTTCCCTCCATATAAATCTCATCCTTAAGTCGATGATAATCCTAAGTTCAATATCTTCAATGACCCACTTCTTAATCATCATACCTCCGACTATAAGGGAAACTTAGAGTTGCATCATACATAATGGGAAAACCTCCCTCGAATTCATATGGCCATCCACTTGATTCTTGCATTGGTATAATCACCCCTTCTTTGCCTCGTAGGCCTCTCATTACATTTGATGACATAAAAATAATTTATGATGCTTTTATTTCTCATAAAATTTACATTTTAGCTTCTATTAATCAAAAACCTAATCATAGTGTATTGGTTGATAGAGATTCTAAGAACAAGATGTTCACTCTCACATTTCCTTACTTCTTTGGGTCATACTAAGAAACATATACAATCCAATGAATAATTTCCTAATCATATTAGACACATTTTTCTTCCTCTTATAGTTGGATCCACTACTTTGGTTATATTTTTAGTAATTGATACCCTTGGGGTATGTGACATGCTTCTATAATACCCTTGGATTCATAAGTTTAGGGTTATTTTGTTTATTCTTCATCAATGTGTTAAATATATTTATTATAATCAAGTTGTTATGGTTAAGGGTATACCTTATGATGATGTGTTACCAAACTTATGATGACGTGTTACCAAATCCTTCTTCTAGTAAAGAAACGGTTCTTACACCCATGCCTATCAAGCCTACTTATGATATATCTACTATACCTAGCTTATGTTGGCCTTCCCCTAGGTCTTCCCCTATAAGAAATCAATATCCTAAGAGTTTCCTACAATCAGAGCTTAAATTAACACATCATATTCTTATTATGTATAACACTCTTTTAAGGTCCAAGCCTCCCTCACCTCTGGACTCGTGGCTTCACCCTCTTGATAACATCATAGGATAGAAATTCTTTTCCAATATTCTTATTAATAAATATATCATAAAATCAAAATATTTTACAAAATATGAAAACATACAACTATTCTCAAAATATAAAATCAATGCATGAGCATGATTTTATTTACTCGTTCTCTACTTTGCATTTTTTGTCACGTGGATTTATAGATAGAATATTATTTACTCTATACACACATGAATTTCAAAAGGTATGTGAGCATGATGTAGAATACATGTGACTCTACGTGATCAAAGGCACTAGAATTACCCTTCACACAATGGCCTTGATAATTTGGGGGAATCTTCTACGCTACTAGGTGTAATTATTTCATTAATTAAATGATTCTCTTTCACATCCCAAGGATGTTTTTACATGTTATTATCTATGTTATTTATCTATAATTTAATGTGTGTGGACTGTACAAAACTAGTATTATTTTCTTATGTGCCTATTATATACTAGTTATTGTCATCATTTCACATTAGGTTTCTTATTTTCTTGTCTTATGTGTGGCTCTAAGACTTATATGTGTGTGAATGACACTATTGTGTCACTTTTTATGACGTCAATTGTCTTTGATTGTGTTTTTATTTAGCCCTTATTTTTATGTGTAACACTATTGTGTCCCTTGTATGCAAGCCTTGTCCTTTACTATGACATTATGTTTGAAATTGATTATTATACTTGTATTCTTTTGTGTTTTTTTTCTTATATACTTGCACACTTTTTGTGTATGCTATCTCTTTATGTCATGATACTATCATGCACTCTCTTGTAGGGCTAGGTTATACATGGTGGAAACTTATAATTATCTTCTATTTATTCCAAAATTGAGTATATGTTATATCTAACATGAGCACACTTCAATTATTGTAAGTCAAGAGAGTTACAAACTATCTCACTCACCTCAAAATATGGGGCATTAATTGTTGTTATCATAATAATATTGATACAATGGTATATGTTACATGGATACAAGAACGAGAACAAAAAAAATCATCTATAGAGCTTCAATCTAGAAAAACCATCTTACAAAAGATGGAACCATTAAACATTATTTTCCAAATGGATGGTACTTTCTTGGGTATCTTTTGACATCCAATTTCAAAAAATTCTACAAAATACAAGTTTTCACAAGTCTCTAGTATATGTTTGGGTACACCCTCAATATATACAGGAATAGTGATACCTTGGGACACCATTTATATCATTATCTTTTGAAGTTCGTTGAGCTATGAGACACCCAATTTTATTTTTTCATCCTTATGCATTAAGTAACCCCCAATCTCTTTTGGTTACTTTGGTATTGGGACACTCAATTCCCTTTTAATTCACACTACTCCTACATATTATGGCCTAATCAACCACAATCCTCCATTGATGTAACTTTAATCCATATCTCTAAATGATTCAATAATAAAACTCCTATATTTTCAAGGTAAAAAATTATACTCCTTCCATTCTTTTTTCAATATCAAGATACAAATTTCAAGTTTCAAGTTCAATATTCAGTATTGATTTAAATTTAAATTCTTCCATATGGACATTGACTACACTCTAAGTTGCAACTTTCACTTTGAGGATCTTGAAACCAATTAAAAGTTCAATTCTTCCATATGAAAAATGACTACACTCTAAGTTGCAAGTTTCACTTTGAGGATATTACAACCACTCAATCAACCAAGCATTTGTAGCAAATATAAATTGTGTTTACACACTCAAGTATATTTTCCTTTAAGAAAGTAAATTTCATATAGGACGAAGAAACCTAAATTTCATAATTTATTACATGATCATTTCAGTACATGATTAGTCCCTTAAATCATGATATGTGCATATACTATAAGTTTAATTTATATATTTTATTATATCCTTAGTCTTATTGTAAGACTTACTATCCTCATTACATTGTTTAATCACTTATATAATTTATTACACAAGTTACAAAGTAGTCCGTTTATCCTAATTTTTCGTGCAAATAACTTTACAACAATTTATCTTCCTCCCATACCAAACTATCCAACAAATTTAGTACTAGTTATAATAGTCTTGTCCAAGGCCACCCAATAGTCAATTTCTCAATTTGGCTATATTTTATGGGTGGATGATTTTGCAATGGTCTACCTTAATGTAATATTAGACCCACAAAACCATGTATAAGCAAGTATAATGCACTCATTTACTCACCTAGAAATTTCAAGAGTTACTCAATTAAAAATCACTTAATAAACACACAAAACTCTCCTAAATTTCCTAAAGAAGCAATAAACATAATGAGAAACACCCACATGGTTCTAAAACACTCCAAACCATGTTCAAGATTTAATTTTCCCAAATCAAAAACACTCAATTCCAATTTGAGCACAAGAAAGCCACGTTATTACAAAGTATTATCAAGTGATCGAGTTATCATAATAGTTGCATCCATGCATTATTACACCATATCTATAGGTGGAGAATAACATGTGGTTTGAGGCCTCTTTAGATTAAGTTCCAATGTAGGTGGTGTATGTATTGTAGTTCAACCCAGCCACTAACCTTTCAGCAAGGGTTTTAACCTAAGTTAGATTTATGGGTCAATTTGGTTGATTATAGATGGTTTTACACATTTTTAAGATCTAATATTTCACAATGAAACATACACTAGTCACTCACAGAGGTACAGAAAGTTACATAGCACTATTTTCTATCTAGATCAAATTTTCCAATAGGACAGAATCGTAAAATGGTTTAGTCTGAAAGGAATTATTTGAGGTAAATTTGGGTTTGTTACTATTATAATGAAACATAAAAAAACTCTAAATAAAGAAGTGTTTAGCGATACCTACGCCTACAACCACAATGTCGGGATGAGTGGATACATGAACAATGTGAGAGACTCATCCTTCCACCAAGTGAGAGGACCTATATACAGAAACAACTAAATAATGCATATGTAAGATAAGGATTCGACGATTTAATCGGCAACATCTGATCCTAAGAACCAATGGATTCCTCGAGGGATGTCAAATCATGTTTATAATTAAGTGATATGATATGAAAATAATATAATGATAATATGATTAGAATTTAAAAGGGATAGAGAGATCATTTTTTGCATGATAAGTAGCTTAGGGAAGGGCTATAGTAAGCTCTAAGTCCTGGAAGTAGTTGAACCAAAAATGTTTCATGGCATCACATTCTTCCTGTATAATTTAAATTTGGTATTATATGCCTTTGATATCCGGAGTGAGGGAAATGGCGCACAAGATAAGTTTATGTGCGATGTAAAACTACTCCCACACAAAGGGTTATTGCACAATCGGGACGTTGTACATGTTAGGGGTGTACCTATCTTAGAATAGTTATCTAAAGAAAAGACATCATTGTAAAGATGATTGTTAGAAAAATCATATGATAAGATGTAACTGTAAGGATAATAGACAGTGATCGACGGAAATCGGGAGAAAAATGGTCTATTTCAAAAAAAGATGGTAAAATAGACTATTTTGGATGCAGTGATATTATCAATGCTAAGATGAGATATAGACGTTGTAGAGATAGAATGAATGCAAAAAAGTGGATATTTGAATATGTATGAAGAGTTAAATTAAGTTTAGAAGGATTCGGGATCCAATTGATGGCGATCGGGAGTGGCAATCTCTGGTAAAATTGGCTGATATGGTAAAAGGTGCACAAATTGATAAACAGAGAGCATAATTTATGGTGTTTGTATAGGATAGTAAGGACAAGTGTGTGTGTGTGTGTGTGTGTGTGTGTGTGTGTGTGTGTGTGTGTGTGTGTGTGTGTGTGTGTGTGTGTGTGTGTGTGTGTGTGTGTGTGTGTGTGTCTTTGAATTGTAACTAATATAAATCAATATTCAAATGACATTGATAAAGGCACTATACCTTGTTGAATTTCGATGAGGTTTATAGAGCTCCAAATGGCAAAGTGATTGTTGGGTAAGGACTCCTTAGAGATGGCAATAGATTATGAAATATCTTCCTACCTCGTGAGGTTGTGCAAGGTATCAACAATTTGTCCATGAATCTAATCTTTATATAATTTGTCTAACTATGAAATTGGGAAGGAAGGTGGTTTAAATAGAATTGATGAATTCCATAATGATCCCTGACGATTGTGAATTTTTGTTGATCTGGTTAAAGAGGTTAAAAATAAACTATGAAAGGATGGAAAATAGTTAAAATCACTTGTCATCCAAGGATTGAGGTTTTTTAGGGTGTGGGAGGTTAGGAATTTGGGTAGAAAGAGGTAAGGAGGTTAGGATGGCTAGGGTATTTTAGGTTTTCTTTGTTTTAAGTGGTAACGAATGGTAAATAAGATTCTACACGGGTAAATGGGTGTTTTATGATGGTAAATTAGACTAAGGGATAATGGACTTAGTTTAGGAATAATAGTGTAAATAATGATAATGTGATTAATATGTGTCAGGTCACCTAAGGGTAAAAAACCAGTCTCTACATTTTCCCCCTTTGTTGAGTTGTTTATAGGTGTAGGCTACGACACAAAAACTAGTATGGGGATGTCACAGTTTTATGGTAAGGATATTATTCCCCCCCCCCCAACCCAAAACCAATAGTTGACTGTCTTGTTCATTGGATTGAAAAAGTTAGATTGATTGAATGGGTTTGATTAAAGATGATCCAAGGCTTGACTATAGTCTGAAATGAACATGCTAGAGGAATATATAAATAGATATGGTAGTAGTCTTGGAAACACTTAGTAGGGGATATTATATGGCCTCAAGGGGGTGATGCTAAATTTGGGCATCCTACATATGCGTGCTTTGAGAATATTACTATAAGGAGAGGGTCTAATGGGAGCGCTCTCATGTGGATGTGTGAAGCCTTCAGACCAAGGGGTCGAGGAGGACATCCATAATGTGTGTAAAAATGGTCAAAAATAGAGTTTTGACAAGGTGTTGGGCATCAAAGCAAAAGCGTATGAGCTCTAAGTGGTGTTGAAGTGTATTTAAAAAAGGTCTAGGAGACAAAAATTAATTATATTTGTAAGAAGGGGTGGGATCAGTGGTGATTGTCGATTGTCAGAGGTTATAAGAATGGTCTGGATAGGGATGCTTTGGTATAGGAGTGAGATCGAGCATGCTTAGAGTGTGATTCTTTTCAGCAGCAGAGGGATAGATATCACCGGAAGCAAGAGGCATTACAGGAGAAGTATGGGGAGACATGGATGACTTCAAATGCCTTGGTAGGTGGAGAACAAGGATTAGGGCCAGATGAGGGGTAGGTTGTGTTTCCTTTAGGAGGAATTATAGTGGAAGGTGAAGGTCAGATGAGACCTCAAATTTTTGTGACTCTAGAGCAATATCGTGCCTCGGGAGATGAGATGTAATATTATGAGTGGCTTGTGATAGAGTACCTCCCAGACGCACCTCGCTACATGAAGTATAGAGTGATTGAGCATACATCAACTTGGTAGGCCACTTCAGCGAGCACTAATAGTGTTACACATCCTCAGAGAGATCCGGGACATGATGGAGGACCAGAGGGAGGCCAGGGTGGTGATAGTGTATCTAATTTTCAGTTTACCGCACAGTTGGAAAATTTGGTATATGATTTGGATGTATTGGTCCCTTTGAATCTTTTGTATAAACATTTTTTATTATATATATGATTATGATTTTGGATTTGTGTGATGTGATTGATTTTGATTTGATGTTATATATGATTTTGTGATATGATTTTAAGATATCTAAATAGATTAGATGTATTAATATGATGTTAGATGGTGATGTGATGTGACTCAAGCATAGTGATCTTGGTATGTTTCTAATACATTTTATCATGGTCAATAATGAATTTAAAATGTTTACTTTTAAACTAGATTTGATATATATAATTTGATGGTAAATTTAATATGTATGACAATGTACTTGGGGCCTTACAAAAAATGTTTACATATAACTAACAATAGTTAGTCACATGTAGGATCATGGATATAGATGAAAAAAACTCATATACCTTCTTACAACATGGGAAGGGTTCATATGTAGTTTTTTATGGGGAAACTAAGTTAACCTTTGATGACTTGTAGGCTTATGCCCCAGTTGTATTTTTATTGTGCAAACTGATCAATGCAAGAAGTTTGATTTTTGATGGGAAAGTTGATCGATGTTGGAAGCCTTCCTAGGATTTTTTTGATTATTTTTCTTTTGATGTGAAGGTTTATCAATGTGAGAAGCCTTTTATAACCATTATTGGATAGCCATCCCTTAAGGGAGTGGTCGAAAACTTTTTTATTTTGATTTTAGATGGTCATATTTTGATGTAATATTTAAAGAATAGTTGTCCTTCAAGGGATCGGTTTATTTTTTTTAGTAATATGTTATTAATAGTTTTCTTTCAAGGAATCAGTCTATATTTTTGATAGTATGAATCCATATGTATATTTTTTTACTTCATTTAAGTTGAGGGTGGGCCTAGTAGACCATTTGGGGAGGGGAAAAGATGTGTGTAAAAACTGCACATGTGTACCCCTAACAGGTTTTTAGTTGGTAAAAGTAAGGGGAATATGTATGTAATGATTGTGGGGTTCTTGCTTCTGAGTAGGAACATTTCTGTGTGGGAAATGCGATGGGAAAATCCATGGTGCTCATCTTTAAGGTTGTAAATATAGGATAATTATGGGATACCACATAATTACAAATCATTACAAAAGTAAGTGATGAGTCGGTGATGGAATGAAATTTTTGATCTGACTAATGTCATGAAAGTAGATGTGTTAATAATAGAAAGACCTTAAGTGCAGGACATTTAGGGGCTCATTTTTAGGTTTACCATCAAGGGAGGCTAAGCAATAGGATCCAGACCTATATTTATGATTGATGGTATATTGACCAATCTATTTTATAGAAAACTTCCCATGTTTACTTTTTTCCAGAATATAAACAGTTTGATTCTCTTTGAGGACAAGATCACCAATATTGAATTCATGTTCTTTGACATGTTATATGTATGCTCTTTTGACACATTCTTGATATACATGATGATGTTCAATGGTTATTAGGAAGTGTTCATCTAATAACTCAATTTGTGTTAAGCACCCTTGATGATAATTCTCATCAGAGATGAGATTTCATGAAATTCGTACGTCAAGAGGGAGGACAACCTCAAATCCATAAACTAAAGAAATGGGAGTAGCACCTATAAGAGTATGGATGTAAGTTCGATAGGTCCAAAGAGCAAATGAAATTTGGAGATGTCAATTTCTGCCTCCTTGAACAACATTTTTCATGAGGAATTTGTTGATTATTTTCTTATAAGCTTATATTTGACCATTTTCTTGTGGATAGTAAAGAGATGAAAAGTCAAGTTTGATGTTGTAGGTGTTGTAAAGTTTTTAAATCTTTTTTAGTTTTGAAATATTTGTTATTATCTCTAATAATTTTATGAGGAATTCCAAAGAAACAAATAATGTGATGGTGGATGAAGTCGACAATCTTATCAGCTTTAGTGGAGATGAGGGGAATAGCTTCCACCCATTTTGTGAAGTATTCAGTAACAGTGATGATAGAATGATGTATTTGTGATGAACGAGGTTTGATGAGGCCAATGAGGTCAAGTCCCCATTGTGAAAAAGGCCATAAATTTTAGGTGTGTTGTAGGGCCTGACTTGGGATGTGAGTGAGTTTGGATTTTTGTTTACATTTGACACATTTCTTGATGTAGTTACAAAAATCTTGATTAAGGGTAGGCCAATAATAGTCCATTTGTAGGACGTGTTTAGAAATAGCCAAACCGCTAAAGTGTCCACCACATATGTCATTGTGTACTTCTTGGATAGATTTGGTGGATTCATGAGATTTGAGGCATCGAAGTAGGAGGTCATCAAACCCATGTTTGTAAAGGACACCACCTATGATGATATATTGGTTAGCGTGTTGTAGAAAATATCTTTTAGCTTTCTTAGATATATCAGATGATATTTTAGAATGAGAAAGATAATCATACAATTGAGTGTACAAGAGATCTGATTGATTGTGTTTGAAAAGATTAACATAAGGGAGTTCATTGGTATGAGACGGTTGATCAAGTCTATGCACGAAAATAAATAACTTGGAATATTTAGTTGATATGGGGATGAGTGATGCGAGAGAATCCATGGTGTCTAAAAATTTGTTGGATAAGTGGGGAACTATTTGGATTATATATTAATCAACAGATTCTAAGAGGAATTTAATAATGTTTTTTGTATTTTTTTTAAATTTCATTCTTACATTGATACGTTCCTTTAATTTCATTGATGATAAGTTGGGAGTCTCTAGAGATGTCAAGGATTTGAACATCAAACATAATAGTAGTTTGGAGACCCAGAATGAGGGCTCACATTTGGTCATGTTTTTAGTACATTAAAAATTTAGTTTGAAGGATAGAGGAATAGGAGTCCCCCAAGCAGGTGTGATGATGATACTAGTACCTCTCCCATTCCGACACTTAGAACCATAAAAAAGGGTGTGATTTAGAAGGGAGTGGTTTCTTGATTGATAGTGTTGATAAAATCATCAGGAAATTATTCATGAGGTGGTTGATTATTAAGAAAGGGAGCTTTTTTCAGTTGGTCAACATGTAATGAAATTACTTGTATAATTCAGATTAGGAGAAAAAATAGAACACCAAATAACACAATATTTCAGAATAATGATCTCAATATGCAATTAGAATAGCTTCGCCACTTCAAGGGGGAAACCTCCAAACCATATAATAAGACTCAAATGCTCAAATGATCATGAAATACTACCTAAAATCCCCTATATATACTAATGATATGATATGGCCATCAACAAGGCTGACCTATTAAGCGTGAGAAAGTATAAATGATATAATAAAATGATATGGTAAGCCAAAAGTCGACTACTCATATCCTAATACAAGCAATAGGTTAAGGGCGTAGCATGCCCTTCCCCTTCAAACCATTTTTTTCCTCAACATTGAATAATTCTAGATGTTGCTGCAGAAAACCTTCATCCTCCTAGGTTGCGTCTTCTATGCTCAGATTCTTCCACTTGATCAGATATTCCTTAATGTCTCTGGTTCTCAACCTCTTAGTACGTGTTTGTAGAATCTTCTCTGGCTCCAAAATGATTCTTCCTTCCTTGTAAATTTCTGATAACTCTTTATGGGTCTCAAATTTTTGTCTAATAACCTTCTTTAGGCATGAAACATGGAATACTGGGTGTATGTGTGACGATGGAGGCAACTCTAGTTTATAAGCAACACTGCCAATTTTCTGTAGAACCTGATAAGGGCCATAATATTTAGGAGCAAGTTTGTTGTCCTTTTTCTGTTGCTTTAAGGACATCTGTTTGTAAGGCTGGAGACGTAAAAAAACCCAGTCACCAATTTCAAAATGTCTTTCACTACGGTGTTGATTTGCTTGTTGTTTCAACCTGTTTTTTTCTAATGTTAAATTCTCCTTCAAACCAGCCAAAACCTATTGTTGATGTTGAATGTGTTCCTCAACATCTCTGACCTTAGTTTGCACCCTCAAGGAGGAAGTGATAGAAGGTGGATGGTAACCATATAATGCTAAAAATGGGGTCATTTGAGAAGAGGTATGAAAAGATGTGTTATACCACCATTCTACCAGTGGTAGCCATTTAATCCACCTTTCCTGCTTATCTGATACAAAACAACGTAGATACCCCTCTAAGCATTTATTGACCATTTCTATTTGCCCATCAGTTTGAGGATGATAAGATGAATTGTGAGCTAGCTGAGTACCCAAACATGAAAATAATTTTGTCCAAAAATTACTTGTGAAAATAGGATCACGATCACTTACAATTATCTATGGGGTTCCATGTAGCCTTTAAATTGTCTGCAAAAAAATAGTTACGACTGTACTGGCTGCAAATAGATGTGATAGGGCACAAAAATGGGCATATTTTTTGAGCCTATCCACAATCACTAAAATAAAATTCTTACCCTCTGAACAAGGCAATCTGGTGATGAAATCCATGGAGACCTCCTCCCATCTCTGGCTAGGAATTGGTAAGGGTTGTAACAGACCTAGTGTCTTAATTATTTCCCCTTTGTTATGTTGGCACGCTAAACACTCTGATACAAACTTTTGTACATCCCCCTTGAGTCATTCCCAAAATAATTCTCTTTTTATTCTATGATATGTCTTCAAAAACCCAGAGTGTCCTCCAATAGGTGAGGCATGTATCTCTGCAAGAATCTTATACTTCAACTCAGAATCTTTACTCAAGTATAACTTATCCTTGTACCATAGGGCATTACCTTTCCACTCAAATTTGTTAGATGTCATAGATCCTTGCTTGATATTCTGTATTAGAGATTGTGTATCCTTATCTTGATTCCATTCCAATCTTGCTTCATCCACCCAATCGGCCGTCAACATAGACATTTCCACATAGTAAGGCATCTGCGGATGTATCCCTTCTGGACAACGCATCAACTACTACATTTTCTTTACCCTTTTTGTATATGATTTCAAAATCATAACCCAACATTTTTTGTTACCCCACTTTTGTTGTTCCTCAAATGATAACCTTTGCTCCAAAAATTATTTGAGACTATCATGATTAGTTTTTACCTTGAAGTGTCTAACCCATGAGATAGGGCATCCATTGCTTGACCACATGAAGAATAATCCATCATTTCTTTCTCATAGACATGTTTGAGGCAGATCTTTTCCTTTGAATTGGTGACTCTCAAATGCAATTGGTCTTCCTTCCTACATTAGAACGGCTCCCAATCTAGATCCTAAAGCGTCACATTCAACAATGAAGGTTTTTGAGAAGTTGGGAGCAGCCGAAGTTGGGAGTAGCCAAAACTGGGGTGTTACACATGGCTTCCTTCAGCTACTCGAAGGATTTAGTGGCTACATCTATCCAATGGAATTAATCCTTCTTTATTAATGTAGTGAGTGGGGTTGTTATTCTACCATATCCCCACACAAATATTCTATATTACCCTGTTAGTCCTAGGAACCCACAAATATTTTTGAGATTTTTGGGCCTTGGCCATTCCACCATATCTTTGATCTTCTGAGGATCAACTTTGATGCCTTCATGGGATACAATGTGACCTAAGTACTCTACCTCTTGTACACCAAAAGAACATTTGGATGGCTTTGCATATAGAGTATGTTTCTCTAAAATTTCCAACACTTTAGTTACATGTTGTAAGTGTTCTTCCCATGTCTTACTGTAAATCAATATGTCATCAAATAAAACTAATACAAATTTCCTTTAAATGGCCTAAAAATAGTGTTCATCAAGATTTGAAAGGTTGAGGGTGCATTTGTAAGACCAAAAGGCATTACCAAATATTCATAATGGCCCTCATGAGTCCTGAAAGCTGTTTTATGAACATCTTCCTCTTTTATTCTGATTTGATGGTACCCCAAATGAAGATCTAATTTTGTGAAATAAATAGCACCATGCAATTCATCAAGTAAATCATCAATTACTGGAATAGGAAACTTATCTTTGATGGTGTATTTGTTGAGTTCTCGGTAATCTAGACACATCCTCCATGTTTAATCCTTCTTACGTACCATGACCATTGGTGAAGAATATACACTCTGGCTATGCCTGATGATACCTGCCTTAAACATTTCCTCAACCATTTTCTCGATCTCATTTTTTTGGGAATATGGGTATCTGTATGGTCTGATGTTAGGTGTTTGGCTCCCTGGAATCAACTGAATGGCATGATCACGATCACTAACTAGTGGTATTCCCTTTGGAATTGCATCAAAAACAGATGAGTGAGCATCAACAATCTTCTGAAAATCGGGTAGCATTGAAGACTTTGTATTTTGTACTTCTATGGAAAATAACTTTGCTATAAATCCATCTACTCCTTTTCTGAGAACCTTCTACATCTGATGAGAGCTAATAATCTGTGGAGACTTAGCTACCATCCCATTCAATTGTATTTTCCTTCCATCTGAATGAAATCACATGAACAATTCTTGGAAATTCATCTCTATAGTACCTAAGGTTGTGAGCCATTAGACACCTAAAACAATATCTGCCCCTCCCATAGAAATAGAAAACATAGGTGAGTCTAACATGTAGTCTCCCATGGAAAGCTTGATACTATGGCACTTTCCTGTGCACTTGAATGTCCCACCATCCGTAATCATAACTTGCATTTTTGGAGCTGGGTAAATAAAACAATTGAGGCGGGAAGCTAACTTACTATTTATGAAGTTATGAGTACCCCCTGAGTCAATCAACACCATCACCTTCTATTTTTTGAGATATCCAATAACCTTGAGTGTTTTAGGAGTACTAATACCTGAAAATGCATGGCAAGAAATTGTAGGTTGGTGATCCTCTACGTCATCTTCTATTGGTTCCTCAACCTCTCCTATAATTTCAGCTTCTTCAGCATCCTCATTACCTCCATCAATATAGAACAACTTCTTCTTAGCAAATTTATGTCCCGGTCCATATTTGCTATCACAGTTAAAACATAATCCTTTTTCTCTCTTTTCTTCCATTTGTGGAGGAGTCGATATAATTGGCCTAGCAAATGAAGGGGAAGAGATACTATGGTCTATGGTGTTAATGACAGGTGCCCTCCTACTACAAATAACTTTTTCCTCTGCATGACGTGCCATGATAATAGAATCAAAAAGCTTGAGTGGATTAAACATACGTACATCGTGCTCGATGTGGTCCTTAAGACCCCCAAGAAACAAGTCATTCAAATTCTCTTCTGGAATATTCTCCACCCTTAAGGATAGGTTTTGGAATTGATGCAGATATTCATTGACTATTCATCTCAAATTTGATGCAACCTTTGTGTGAATTGATTGAAGTCAGTTCTTTAAAACCACATTTTGAAACATATAGTGCACTATGCATACTCCTCGGTATATATATATATATCCATAGTGATATATGATACCATGTCTTCTACCATTTGAGCACATAACCATCGTGTGACTAATCTAGAATTGGTAGGGTTCACATTGAATACAGGGATGCCAATGATCACCTTTTGTCACTGATGGTGTTTCATGTAACTCAAAGAAGTCCATCCATTTGATAGATCCAATTCTTAGGGGATCTTTACCATCAAGATTTGTACATCTTCACTTGTGAGCATCATGTTCCGTGAGTTGAAAAATAGTTCATGTTGGATCCTTCTCAAGCAATGAAAGATGCTGGAATTAGTGAACCAATATGAAGTTATGTTTCTTCATGAAACATTGTACTACAATTTCCAACCTTGGTTGATATGGGCCAGATGAATCTTTTGTGAGCCATGTTGCTTACGCATATGACATGATGCAAGTGAAAACATGCAACTGAATGATTAACACATATTGCAGTTTAGATAGCATTGATGAAAAGACATATCAAGATTGACTCCCTTTCGTAGCTCTATTTTCAGATTATGTATCCACACATGTATCCGATGCATACTGAGGTCACAAAAATCGTAAGTTATTGAAGAATTTTTGGCTCCATTGTAGGGTTTCTGATTAACAAGAACATCATCACCATCACTGCCCTAGTATTTATTTAATGTGGAATTACCTAGAGAAATCGAATTCTTGATTGATATCTATGTGAAAGTGCCCTGCCATGATGTCATCCTTTAGAAGTTTAGGGTATCGATAAAAATCTCCCAGTCGAATAGCCAAAATAGAGCAAAGAATATACTACTATGTCCTGAGAGAGAACCGAACATGTAAATATTCTTCTAAGATATTCCACTGAAGTTTGCATTTCCTTTATTGAAGTCATTGTAGGAAAAACCCTAAGGTTTGGTTTATCCAACATGTGCAAAGCCAGTCAAAAAATTCCTGAAATTTTGATGAATCTTAGTGTGACCAATGTTTCTACAACTCCACGACACCAATTCACATTCCCATACCAATCTTGCTCTACCTCACAATAAATGGTGGACCCAAAGGGGTACCATAGGGTTTTTACCTCAAATGTGGGTCCTAGATCATAGCTCTGGAATTGGTATCCTCTTATAGGATGAAAATTAGATTTGATCATGATCTTGGATTAGGCCCCAAACAATACATTAAGGAACTCATGAAGATGGGAATGTCACAATGACCTTGCAGAATAATGATCTCAATATGCAATTATGGTAGCTTCAAGCCACTGCAAAGAGTTTTATTTTAGGAAGACCTCCAAACCATATAATAAGACTCATATTGCTCAAATGACTAATGCGGAGGAATACTACCTTTAATCCCTATATATATTGATGATATGTTATGGCTCTTTTACAGAAATCTCCCCTTTTTTGTATGAGAGACTAGAAGTTATGTGAATTTCATGGGATGGGCCCCCGATAGAAGTCCCCATTTTGCATATCCAGTATATACATATGCATTTCAGGTTCAGGGCTTGTTTTTTAACTTAACTGGATTATCCCATTTACAAATGAATTTATCTAATATGGACTCTAGGATAGAAATTCAGTCATAAACATGATCCATCTTGTGATGACTTGGATACACTGCAATGATAAGGTTTACTGATGAAAAATATTGGTTTTTATCTGCGATTATATGGATTGGTGATGACTTAAATTCCTATGGTTACTTGTGGAATATTTTGACAAATCTTTCATTTTTTTGTGAAGCCTATAAGGTGCAACCGAACTTTTCTACTTCGAGTGTCTCGCAACTTTTGGAATCCGTGAAGTGTGTGATATTCTGTGATAAATGACCTGCATAACTACTAAACTAGTGTGCTGTGGTTTTTGTTATAGCATAGTACCCACAGGCATCATTTCTTGTAACCAGACATATATATAGATAAAATAGATCCCCTCTCGTTGCGGTGTCAACTTGCGATACTGATAGTCAGATATTGAATGATTCTCTATCTAAGTACTTTTAGTAACAAGTATCAAATCCCATTTAAGTAATATACTATATCATTATGGACCACGATGATGAAAAGGTTGACTCACGCTCTTTCATGAGGGTGTAGTCCAGTCTTCTTCAACACTGTGTATTCTCAACCATCTAGACACTAATTTTTCTCTTAGCCATCAGACCTTGTTAGGCATCTCAATGACCGAAAACTGACTTTTTTGGTTGGAAACTCCATGTCATATTCCCCTAATAGATTTGATTCACCCTACCTGCATCTCTTGCTTGACATCTTCATAATGCGATAGGATTTCCTTGGGCTAATGTAGAGAAAGTATTGAATAAGGTGAGAAAATATGATTTTGAGGGTGATGAGATGGTATGTTCGTTATTTGGATTTACCCAAGAGATCATCAATGTAGTCCATTGAAGATATAAGTCATGACATGTTGATAAGAGGCCCTTATGTTCTTGAGTTCAAAGGGCGCGAATTAGTAACAAAATTTCCCCTAAGGGGTAATGATATATGTCTTGTGTTGGTCCTCTGACATGATGAGGATTGGACTATACTTAGAAAAACCATCCGTAAGATATAACATCTCATGGCATGTTGTGAGGTTGACGAGTTGATCAATGTTAGGAAGAGAGAAGCCATCTTTAGGACAAGCGAGATTGAGATATCATAATTCTATGTAGATATATAATTTTTCAGTGGCTTTGGTTGTGGGTATGATATTAGATACCCACTATGGATAGTCAACAGGTAAGATGAAATCAATATAGATAAGACATTGTAACACTTCTTTTATGAGTAGGGCTATGTTGCATCCTACGTAGCTTTTGCTTGACTGGATTGGCATTAAGAATTGTGACAATGTTTTGGAACACAATGTTAGGGTCAATACCTGACATGTCAATATATTACCATGCGAAGGTTTGAATGTGCTCAAACATAAACGTGTTGAAGTTATTTTAATTCTTTTGAATCTAAAGACTGGCCAACTTTGACTATGTGAGGTTCTTGCAAAGTCCCTATGTTAATGTCGATTGTGGATTAATTAAGGAGTGTAGATGTATTAAGTGGTAAAGTATTTTGAAGATAATGATCCTCTACCCCCATATAGGACAGGATGGGTTCATCATTGTGGCATTGAAGAATGTCGATGGTTGGGGAATATTCCTCTACCATTTTAGGTAATATTAGTGCAAGGTTCTTAGTGTTGTCATTAGTCTGATAAGTGAGTGGTCCTAAGGTGGTTGTATTGATTAAAAAAATAGGAGGAATGTATATGGTGTTATCTACATCCATGGTGTCATCAAGTGGGGATTAAGAGGATGGCTCTATTTCTACTAGGGATTCAGATGTGGTGATCAGGGAAGTGCTTGAGGAAGGCTTTTTAAAGCCTAGTCTGAATCTCTCATGAGGCTTTCGAGACTAGTCAAATACCAAGTCATGTATGCATTGTTCGTAATGTCCTAATCCAAAACCTTTTTAAGCACAATGATGAAGATACATTTTTGAACATGATTGGTTGTATAAGACTAAGAGGTCATATGTGAAGGGTTAGGTATGATATTGATTGTTGTGGGGAAGGATGATCAATCCCTCTGTAAACAAGGTTGGTTCTCATATGGTGAGGACCAAAGGAGATGATATCTCCAACGTTTGGTTCATGCATATGGTGTTTTTTTGTTCTCTCATACGTTTTAGATATAGGGAGCGAGTTGAGGGATAGAAGGCGGTACTCCCCTAGCGAGAGACATTGCATAACAACTTTGAATGAGTTATCATATGGTAACTTAGATGTAGGGATGGATGAGCTCATAGAGGCCTCATCATGAGAGCCAAGTTTTTCCTATGAATGAGCACATCATTGGGCCTGTAATTCATGTGACAGGATTTGAAAGGATTTGGGTATACGGGAATAGTAAATGTTTTATCTTCATGTTCATACTTTAGATAGTGATGTAATGTTGATGTGATATAACACATAACATGTATCCAAGGTTGTCCCAACATCATGTTATACTATAACTCTCCTTCCACAAAATAGAATATTTCATATAGGATTTCAATGCCTATTTTGATGGGTCAAAATATCGTGCCTAATGTAGGGGTGACGGTGTCGTTAAAGGTGTGCAACAGTTAAAGTGACTAGGTGAAGATGGTGCCAAGTAACTATTATATCTCAGAAGTGCACCCTTGTTGAGATATGACAACAGGGGTTCTAATCTTTCTTTATCTCTCACTTCTATAGATACAATGGAAACACCTCAGGTTTGTGGGTATACCTATTGTTGAGGTGAGTCTCTGGTATCAAGGTCGTTTCCTTATTGATGTATCCTAAACTAAAAAATTTTTTGGGTTTTGAGGTTAAAAAGATGACTATAACCAAAATTAAAATGGGGTGATACACCAAAGTGATTGAGGGCTTTAACTGAGTATATACATAATAAAATTGAAAATAAATTACAGATGCACAAACCAATGGTTTTGTAGTGCCCAATCCTCTTAAAAATTTATATTGTTATGATTATGTTTATGTTTATTAGGGATTAGATTTATATACATTGTTATCACATTTTAGACATTGACAAATGGACATTGTTATATTGATTAGTTATTTAATAGATAGTATGGATGTTTAGACTTATGACATGATTTACTGGATGGATTATATGCATGTTTTGACGTATCAAAATTTAATGATCTTGAGCTTCTACTATACTAACACATTCGAATTGATATATATATATATATATATATATATATATATATATATATATATATATATGTATGTATATGTATATGTTGCTAGATGATTTAGTTGCTTTCATGATCTTATTGCTAGTCGATAAATTGATAAAATTGAAATAATTGAAATCATGAACAGTGGTGAATCACTTGTTTAGGGATGGTTTAGTTATGATAATTGATGATATGTATATGCACGTGTTTTACTATTTCAATGTCTTTAATATGGCCACGAGGCCAAAAAGGTATTGTCTTGATTTTTGCAAGTGTTCGCAACACAATAAACCAAAGGGGGGTATAAGACCAACAATGAAGGAATTCGGAGTATAGGCAACAGGTCACCTTGGCAACTTGTGTGTATGTTTGATGTTTTGTAGTTAGATGTTAGGAGGTCCCAATTAGGGGGGATGACCTCAAAGGTGACCTTGAGTAAGTTTGTGACTTTATCTTGTTGATTTTTATTTAATTGTGAGTTATTGTATTTTTATTAGTATGTGGAGCCACTTTTATTATTTTTGTTTAGCACTCCTCTTAACTTAATTAAAAAAATTTAACTAGTGCTAATTAGGATGTGAAAAAAGGGGGGAATAAATGTGAGTTGGTATCCTTAGTGTGTGTTGGATTGGAAAGAATTTAATTTGTTTTGGAGTAGTGTGTACTCAATCTTACAAGTGAATTTCGGATTTTGACTTTCTAGGCAAATTAGGAGACTTGTGTGACAAGTTAAGCTTGTCCCACATCTCTTCAAATCACCCACCCACTAGGCCTATGATGTGAGGGGCTTATTTTAAGCCCTATTTTGTGTTTTAATGGAGAAAAAGAGCAATTAATTGTACTTTTCTTACAAGGGTATTTATATGTGTCCTTTAAAGGGTGTGGGTTTGGGTTGAGTTTGTAAGAGGGTGGTCATTCCCTCAACCATGAATTTATTATGCTTTGGGGTTTGGGTTTGACCTTGGTGATGTGGAATGGAGGAGTAATTATGTGGTATCCTACATGGAGCCACATCACCTCTCTCTACCTCTTTTCTATTTATTTCAATTTTTGGGAGGATTTGGGGCTTACTTGTTTTGTTTTTGGTCTCTTACTTTTGGGAGTATATCAAAACTTATGTTAAAAAAACCAAGTAGCCGAGTCGCGGTTGTGCTTTTTTTATTGTATAGGGTTGGGGTATGGGGGGAAGGTCGCCGACCCCATCCCCACCCCATATTAATATGGGATGGGGCTAGGGTCATCGACCTCCCCCCCCCCCCTATTTTTTTTAATAAAGTATGGTGGGGGAGTGGGCTGAGCCACTCCCCCCAAACACTTAACTTTTTTTAAACTATTCAGTCGATCGTCCAAACTTAAAACGCAGACTGTTTAACTTTTGGCTGTGAATCATTCTTTGATACGTGTGAGTGTGTTGATATATATATATATATATATATATATATATATATATATATATATATATATATATATATATATATATATATATTTATTTATTTATTTGATTTATACCCGAAAATCTTTAGATTTTCGGGTATAAATAAAATAAGTAATTAAATAAATATATATATATATCAACATATGTGTGTGTAGATATATATATACACCCATTTAATAAATGTGTATATACAATATTCCAACCAAATCTTTAACTTGGAGAAAAATTCCCATATGCCCAATGGGGCAAATACAAATAAAGAATAATGTGACAAATAATGAAATTCATACAAACCCTAGAAGAGGGTATAGATGGAATATATATAAAAAAGGGGAGAAGAATGTCTATTCCTCCATGAGCTTGAGCTTCCTCTCATGGCTTCCATTTCCTTTCTCCTCCCAATCTGCAAAAAAAAATAAACCAATAAGTCAAAAGAAATGAGAAAAGAGCTTTTCATAAGCATATTTAAGGTTAGTTGGATTCTTAAATCCAAGGGCTCCAAATGAACCCATCTAATAGATGATATTAATTCCTACAAAAAGTAGGTGAGAAGTGGGTGAGATAAATTTTAAAATAAAATGCATTGGTAAGTCCTAAATGGGGCCACTCAAGTGATGTAGGGGGTGATTTTACTTTTCTAACCCAAATGTTTAAATGGGAGACCCTTCTAAAATAAAATCCTTGACCCCCTATTTTTGGTGGAATAAAACTTTATTATTTAATAACTAGGCCACATTACTTTTGGAATTAATTTGATTGTGTATAATCAGAATTAAATTAAATTGCATTAAATTCAAGGAGAGGGAAGTCTAAACCTTACCCTAAAATAATTAAATTATTAAATGGTATTGAGAAATGTTATTCAATTAAATAAGAAGGAAGCTAAGGGGATTGTAAACCCAATTAAGAAATTAATAATATTGATTAAATGTAAATCTAAAAAGATAAGGTGTTGACCGAGAATTAATCTAATGTTGAGAATGGGTTTTTATGAAAAAAATTATTCCGTAATTTTTCTAATATAACCTTTGGTTGTCTTGGGTTTTGTGTGGGTAAAATTGTGGGTGTTACACTTGGTATCAGAGTTGTGGGTTCAACGTTTGGACCCTTGGGCACACTTCAAAACATGAAACATGAACATTAAACATATCACAACTCTAAACCTATAACATACAACATTATATGATATTTTTTTTAACGTAGCAAACTTTGAATACTGAAACAAAACCTAGAATGATGAACTAACTCCCCTCTTGATTTGTGCAGGAGGAGCGAATCAGACGAGGGGATATTTTGTGTAGAATTGGACATACCACCTCTAGAGTAGGTAGTTGCCACTATACTGCCACAGATATTATAGACATTGCAGGATGTCAATGCAACTATACGAGGTGGAGTGGTAGGGGCATGTCCTAGCCAACTTGATAGGGAAACATCACATGAGGCTCAACACCCTTCGAGCCATAGAATTGTGCATAGGGCAGATAACTCCCATGTGGAGTCATTCAAAGCCAATTCACCTCAGAGAGAGCATGGAGATTGGGTTACAGGATTGAGAGACAAATATAAGAGCCCTAGGCCAAGAGAGGATCATATAGAGAGACCTAGGGGTTGACAATCTTCAGTTGCAGATCATATCAAGGAGATCCCTAAGCTATACCCACCTCACTATTCTAGCGATACAGGAGGTTTTCAGGAGGAGGCTCGGTTAGTGAGCTTAAGCGGGTGCTTCAAGCTTTTCCCTTGTACTAGCAACACAAAGGCTTATGTTTCAATTCATCTTTTAAGGGATGGAGCAGGTGTTTAGTGGAGGACTAAGGAGTAGAAGCTCCACGTAGATTTAGATACATTTACTTGGGAGCTCTTCAAGGAGCGGTTCACTGGCAAATATATATCCAAGAGATTTATTTAGCACGTGATAGATGATTTCCATAACCTATGTCAAGATTCCATGAGAGTAGTGGAGTACGAGAGTCATTTTCTGGACTTGCTTCATAATTTTGACTACATGCAGGACGAGCAGGTTAGGATTCACATGTTCATTGGGGGCATGAATTTGGATTTGGGAGGTACGTTACGCATTCATTATCTACCGACCTTAGCAGAGGCCATGGAGAAGGACTACATTGTAAAGGAGACTAGGGAGAAGACTCAACTAGCCAGGGATAGAGTGCAGAGTCATATTCAGCAGCTACAGGATAGCAGGTCGAGGGGGTCAGCTCCTCCTCCTTGTGGTGGACATGATTCTTCATAGTCTTTATTTAGGCCACCTCAGCAGTAGCAGCATCATACTCGTCCACCATTTAGACCTCCATATATATTTGATACTCAGAGGGGACGGAGTATGAGGCCTCCCCCTAGGGGTCCCATCAGGACACATGGAACACTGAGAGCTCAATCAACAAGAGCTCATCAATAGCGACCATAGCAGTTCATAACAGGATCATCAAGATCCATGACAACTAGAGTACCTGTTGGAGTTGCATCTCATTGGAGAGGACCATGTAGTTGATTCTCTAATTAAGAAGTGTGTAGTGGACTTGGGACCCTTCACCACTACCTTGGATCTTCGTATCCTTCCTTTGGGTTTGTATGGAGTCATCTTGGGCATGGATTGGTTATTTACATATAGAGATAGAGTTGATTGTTACCATAATATTATTTTATGTACATATGACTTGGGATTTGAGTCATTGATAGCTGGAATTAGGAGACCCATCTCTATCTGCATGATTTCCACTATATAGATTAAGCATTGTGTGCGACATGGGTGTCAGTTGTATGTTATTACAGTTAGTGATAGGTCAGAGAATGGGGCTAGTGGACCTTCACTTGATGATCTCCCCATTTTATAGGATTTTTCTAACGTTTTTCCTTATGAACTGCTAGGGATGCCTCCCCCATGTGAGATATACTTTCACATTGACTTGGTTCCAGGAGCAAAACCTATCTCACATGCTCCATATAGGATGACCATGCCTAAGCTTTGTGAGCTCTAGTTGCAACTAGAAGGCCTTCTCGAGAAAGATCTAATCCATCCTAGTGTATCCCCTTGGGGTGCACCAGTGATTTTGTGAAGAAGAAGGATAGGTCCTTGTGGTTTTGTGTGGACTATCGGTAGCTGAACAAAGAAACAATCAAGAATCATTACCCCCTTCCTCACATCAATGATTTGTTTCATCAGATAAAGGGGGATACAATATTATCCAAGATATACCTTAATTCTAGATACCATCAGCTGAGGATTGTAGAGGTAAATATTCATAAGAACACCTTCCGTATGAGATATGGCCACTATGAGTTCACCGTTGTTCCATTCGGTCTGACGAATTCCCCTGTAGTGTTCATGAGCTTGATGAACGGGGTGTTTAGGACGTTCTTGGACCGCTTTGTACTCGTGTTCCTTGATGACATTTTCATCTAATCACGTACATGTGAGGAGCACGAGGAGCACCTTCGTCAAGTTCTATAGTGTCATCATGAGAAATATATTTATGGGAACCTAGAGAAGTGTGCATTCTTTCAGTCATAGGTGTAGTATTTGGGGCAAATCATTTCTAGGGAAGGTATCATATTCAATCCTTCCAAGATTAGAGCCATTATGGATTGAATAGCACCTACTAGTGTGACCGAGGTGTGAAATTTCATGGGATTGACAGGGTACTACATGAGGTTTGTTAAGGACTTCTCTCGAATTCTACACCCCATCACTTCCCTTCAGTGGAAATGGAAGAATTTCATCTAGTTAGATAGATGCGAACAAGCCTTTAGGACATTGAAGGAATGCCTCTGTAATGAAATTACTTGTATAATTCAGATCATGAGTAGAAATATAACATCCAATAACATCATATTCTAGAATAATGATCTCAATATGCAATAAGAATAGCTACGCCACTTCGAGGGGGCAACCTCCAAACCATACAATAATACTCAAATGCTCCAATGATGATCAAATACTACCTACTAACCTCTATATATACTATTCCTATGTTATGGCCAACACCAAGGCCGACCCACTAATGAAAATATAACATATATGAAAGAAATACATAATGATAAGAAGGTATGATAGCCACAAGTCGGCTATATACATCCAATATAAGATATATGATTAAGGGCGTAGCATGCCCCTCCCCTTAAAAGCAACATTGTCCCCAATGTTGAGAAGATCTGGATGCTGCTGCAGGAAATTTGCATCCTCCCAAGTTGCATCTTCATTGTCTAGATTTTTCCACTTGATCAAATACTCAGTGATGACCCTTGTCCTCAACCTCTTAGTGCATGTTTGAAGGATGCATTCTGGTTCTAGGATGATTCTGCCCTCTTCATCAAGCTCTGGTAACACTGTCTGGGTTGATATTGTCTATCCAATTACCTTCTTTAGGCAAGATACATGGAATACTGGATGAATTTGAGTAGTTGGAGGAAGTTCCAGTTTGTATGCTACATTGCCAATCTTCTGTAACACTTGATAAGGACCATAATATTTAGGTGAAAGCTTGTTATCCTTTTTGTGTTGTTTTAAGGACATTTGCTTATATGGTTGTAAACGCACAAAAACCCAATCACCGACTTCAAAATGTCTTTCACTGTGATGTTGGTCTGCCTGCTGCTTCATGCGGTTTTTTGACATGGACAAATTCTCCCTGAGACTACAAAGCACCTCTTGTTGGTGTTGAATATGTTCTTCAACTGCTCGAACCTTTGGCTGGACTCTCAAAGATGAAGTGATAGATGGTGGATGATACCCATATAATGCCAAGAAAGGAGACATTTTAGATGAAGTATGAAAGGAGGTGTTATACAACCATTCTGCCAGCGGCAACCATTGGACCCAGCTCGCTTGCTTATCTGATGTAAAACAACGAAGATATCCCTCCAAGCACTTGTTTACCACCTCTGTTTGCCCATCAGACTGGGGATGATAAGAGGAACTACGAGCTAGTTGTGTGCCCAAGCATGAGAACAAGTCAGTCCAAAAATTACTAGTAAAGATAGGGTCTCGATCACTTACTATAATCTTTGGTGTCCCATGTAGCTTCTGAATTGTATCCCTGAAGGCCATTGCTACTGTACTCGCAACAAATGGATGTGATAAAGCACAAAAATGGGCATATTTGGTGAGTCTATCCACCACCACCATGATTAAATTTTTACCTTCTGATTTAGGCAATCCTGTGATGAAGTCCATAGACACCTCTTCCCACCTCTGGCTAGGAATAGATAGAGGTTGTAAAAGACCTGGGGACTTAATTGTTTCGCCCTTATTTTACTGACAAACCATGCATTCTACCACAAAATTTTGTACATCTCCTTTTAACCCTTCCCAGAAAAAATCATGCTTGATACGATGATAAGTATTTAAGAAGCCAGAATGACCCCCTACTGGAGAAGCATGGAGCTCAGATAGAACCCTATTTTTAAGGATTGAATTCTTACATAGATATAATCTATCTTTATACCATAAAACATCTCCTTTCCATAAAAATTTTTCTGACATGTTTGGATCTTGTTGGAGATTTTGAATGATATTTTGTGTACCTGGGTCATTTTTCCATTCAGACCTTGCATCCTCTATCCAATCCTCCTGTAATACAGATATGGCATACAACAATGCCTGGGCAGATTCATCCTTCCGAGATAAAGCATCAGCAACTACATTCTCTTTCCCTTTCTTGTATATTATCTCAAAATCATACCCCAACATTTTTGAGACCCATTTCTATTGTTCTTCTGATTGTAAGCGTTGCTCTAAGAAGTATTTCAAACTATCATGATCTGTCTTTACTTTGAAATGTCGTCCCATTAGATATGGTCTCCATTGTTTCACTGCATGAAGTATTGCTAACATTTCTTTCTCATAAACTGGTTTAGAGATATTCTTACCTTTGAATTGACGGCTCTCGAAAGCAATGGGTCGCCCTTCTTGCATGAGTACTGCCCGCATCCCATACCCTGAAGCATCACATTCAACAATGAATGTTTTTGAAAAATCTGGGGTGGCTAGAACTGGAGTGGTGCACATGGTCTCCTTCAACTTCTCAAAGGCCATAGTAGCTTGCTCATTCCAATGGAAAGAGTCCTTCTTCAATAAAGTTGTGAGTGGTGCTGCGATGCTGCCATAATTCCTTACAAATCTACGATAATAACCTATAAGCCCCAAAAATCCTCAGAGATTTTTTAGGGTTTTGGGAATCTTCCATTCAAGCATGGCTTTTATCTTGTTAGGATCCACTTTAACACCGTCATAAGAGACAATATGACCCAGATATTCAACCTCCTTGACACCAAAAGAACACTTAGAAGGCTTTGTATAAAGTTGATGTTGTTCAAGAGTTTCCAACACTTTATTTATATGATGCAGGTGTTCCTCCCATGTTTTACTATAGATTAATATATCATCAAAGAACACTAAAACAAACTTTCGAAGAAATGGCTTAAATATTGAATTCATCAAGCTTTGAAATGTAGAGGGTGCATTTGTTAGTCCAAAAGGCATTACCAAGAACTCATAGTGTCCTTCATGTGTCCTGAAGGCTGTTTTATGAATATCTTCATCCTTGATTCTAATCTAATGATATCCAGAACGAAGATCAAGTTTTGTAAAGTAAACAGCACCATGTAACTCATCTAGCAAATCATCAATTACAGGAATAGGAAACTTATCTTTAATTGTGTACTTATTGAGTTCCCTGTAATCTGGACACATGCGCCAATTGTCATCTTTTTTCCGTACCATCACTACAGGAGAAGAGTAAGCACTTTGACTATGACGAATAAGTCCTGCTTCTAACATCTCTTGAACTATCTTCTCAATCTCACTCTTTTACATATAGGGGTACCTATAAGGTCTGATGTTGGGTGGTTGACTCCCTGGTACTAGCTGGATGGCATGGTCATGGTCTCTTTTCAGAGGCAAACCCTTGGGCATTTCTCCAAAAACCCCTGAGTGCTCATCTATAATTGCTTGCATATCTGCGGGTATAAATGTATTGGAATGATGTGCTTCCAATGAAAATAGTTGTGCCACAAACCCTTCTACACCCTTTCTAAGCAATTTTTGCATCTGATGAGAACTTACCATCTGCGGGGATTTTGCTCTTAGTCCTTTTAGTTTAAAATTCCTCCCTTCTGACTGAAATTGCATGAACAACTCTTGGAAATTCATTTCAATGGTTCCCAAGGTGGTAAGCCATTGAACTCCTAACACAATGTCTGCTCCTCCCATGGCAATGGCATACATATTGCTAGTTAGCAAGTAATCTCCCATGGTGAGATTAATGTTATGGCATTTTCCTGAACAACTAACAGTTTTCCCATCAGCAATCATGACTTGACATTCTGGAGCTGGATAAACAAAGCAGTTCAAGCGTACCGCTAACTTATGATTGATGAAATTATGAGTACTTCCCGAATCAATCAATATTGTTACCCTCTGTTTTTTTAAAAATCCAACTACTTTGAGAGTTTGGGGAGTGCTAATACCAGAAATTGCATGGCATGATATTGTTGGTTGGGAATCTCCTAATTCCTCCTCTGGCTCTACCTCTTCGTCTTCTTCATTTTCTTCTTCTTCAGTAGGTCCCTCAATGTAGAACAACTTCTTTTCTGCACACTTATGTCCTGGTCCAAATTTGTTGTCACAATTAAAACATAACCCTTTGGCTCTCTTTTCTTCAATTTGTTGAGGTGTCAGTCTCACTGGCTGAGGGAATGATGGTGGAAGGGTGCTACGATCTCTGATAGTACTGACAGTTTGTTTCCGACTTGAAAGAAATTTTTCCTCTGCCCTACATGCCATGATCATAGAGTCTGAAACCTTATGAGGATTAAACATACGCACCTCAGTCTCAATTTGTTCTTTAAGACCCCCAAGAAATAAGTCATTCAAATTATCTTCAGGAATATTTTCCACCCGTAAGGAAAGGTTTTGGAATTGATGGATGTAATCTTTGACTGTTCCTATTTGTCTGAGCTTTGCTAATTGGCTGAAATAATTCTCTGACACACTAGAACTATAGTGCAATTGCAACTCTTCAGTGAATACTGTCGATGTAACATTGAAGCCACTCTTTTTCCTTTGAGCACATAACCATCGATACCAAATGAATTGGTCAGGTTCCAGATACAATGATGCCATGGTAACCTTTTGTCCCAATGGAATCTGATGAAGATCAAAGAAATTCTCCATCTGGTTAATCCAATTGAGTGGATCCTTTCCATCAAACTTACGCATTTCCACTTTTGGAAGCATGTGACGGGCTTGTAAAGTGTTTGTATTTGGATTGGTCATGTTTGCAGATCCACCATGGTTAGTGTGAGTATGATTGAGTTGTGGCTCATTAGGAATGCTATGATGACCCATGATATTGTAGCTAAATTTTTGAATGAAATCCTCCAATCGTTGTCCAATCTTTTCTACATCTTTTTTGCTGGCCACTCTACTTTCAAGGTTTTACAACTCTAACTCAAGATAGTTGACCTTATGGTCAGTTGAAGTAAACCCTAACCCTGAGGACTCTGTAGCTACCCCTTCTGACTCTAACTCCTCAACTATTATCTCATCCTTATCAGGGGTTTTACCCGGAGTGATGGAATTCTTTTTTCCTCTTGTCGAAGGCCCAGCCATGATGCCCCAAAATAGTAAGATTTAAGGATCAAGGTCGAAATTTAGGGTTTCAGATTTCAATAGGAATTCGGCCAAATTTTATAAAACTCAAAGAATGAACTCAAAATTATTTTTAATCTTATTTCTGGAAATGTAAATAACTTTGAAAAATTCCACAAATTGCACCCTATGTAGCCAAATTATGAAAAAACATAAAACCGCTATAACTTTTGCAAAACAAGTCAAAAAGTATTAAAATTTTGAGGGAAGCTTACTTGACTGATTTCACCACACCACAAAAAAATTTGCAGAAAAATTAGCTACTGATGTTGAGATATGGACGAACCTTCAAAATTAGGGTTTGACACAGTGTTGGCCGAGTTCAAGCTCTAATACCACTTGTAATGAAATTACTTGTATAATTCAGATCATGAGTAGAAATACAACATCCAATAACATCATATTCTAGAATAATGATCTCAATATGCAATAAGAATAGCTACGCCACTTCGAGGGGGCAACCTCCAAACCATACAATAATACTCAAATGCTCCAATGATGATCAAATACTACCTACTAACCTCTATATATACTATTCCTATGTTATGGCCAACACCAAGGCCGACCCACTAATGAAAATATAACATATATGAAAGAAATACATAATGATAAGAAGTTATGATAGCCACAAGTCGGCTATATACATCCAATATAAGATATATGATTAAGGGCGTAGCAGCCTCACGACAACACCCATTCTTATAGTGTCAGATCCAAAAGGTGAGTTCTTCATTTACACAGATGCTTCTTTCATAGAATTAGGAGGTGTATTGATACAGGAGGGCCGAGTGGTAGCCTTAGAGTCTCGCAAACTCAAGGATTATGAACTTAATTATCCAAATCATGATCTTGAGCTTGCAACAGTAGTGCATGCTTTGGTTCGATGGAGACACTTCCTTTTAGGTAGGAGATTCATCCTCAGGATTGGTCATTTAAGTCTTCATCACCTCTTCATGCAGCCCAATCTCAATGCTCGTCAGTGGCATTGGACAGAGTTGTTATGTGAGTACGACATGGAGATAGAGCATGTGAAAGGGAAGTAGAATGTGGTTACGGATGCCTTGAGTCATCAGAGACATCTGGTCATGGATACAGCAGTTGGTATAGACTTGAGGACCGGGATTTTGTAGCAACTTCCACATGACAGATTTTACCTTTCAGTCAGAGCATATATAAAGTCTCAGAGACCCCTTGAGGGGAAGTTTGATGGGTTTTCATTAGAGACAGATGGTCTTCTTTAGTACAAAGTTTGATTCTATGTTCCTAGGGATGGAGGATTGAGGTAGGATATACTTTTTGAGGTACACCATGCACCTTATTCATCCCATCTAGGGGTGAAGAAAATGCATGCCACTTTGAGATAGTTGTACCATTGGAGAGGACTATGGAGAGACGTGGCTCATTTTGTGTCTCGTTGTTTAGAGTGGCAGAAGGTGAAGGTCAAGCATCAACATCTAGCTGGACTTCTATATCCTCATGCCATACTGGAGTGAAAATGGGGCACCATTTCCATGGATTTCATCATATGGCTACCTACGTCGAGATATCACCATGACACCATCATGTTCATGGTGGATAGATTGACGAAAATGGCTCATTTTTCTTTGGTAAAGACCACCTACATAGCTAGTGTAGTGGCACGAGTATATCTTGATGAGATTGTTCGACTTCACGGGATTCCACGGAAGATAATTTGTGACCAAGATCCCTTGTACACTTCTCACTTTTGGACTACCATGCAGCATGCTCTCAGGATGAAGATCAACTTCAGTACAACTTATCACCCTGAGATAGATGGACAGATAGAACAAGTGAATCAGATCTTGGAGGACATGCTTAAGATGTACATCATGGACCATCAGTCGAGGTGGGAGGAGTACTTATATTTAGTGTATTTTTCCTACAATAACATTTTTCAGAGTTCGATTGGCATGGCTCCTTTTCAGGCATTGTATGGCAGGGAGTGCAGGACATCGTTGAGTTGGGATAGATTTGAGGATAGGGTTTCTCTTGGGCCATCTTTACTACAGGATATGGAGCAGCAGGTTGTCATGATCCGAAAGAGATTACATGAGACTCATGATAGATAGAAGAAATATGTAGATCAACGGAGGACATATTGTAGTTTTGAGGTGGGCATGAAGGTGTTTCTTTGTGTCAGGAATCATAAGATCCCTATCCATTACAGAAAAGGCTCTAAGCTTGCTCCTATATTTTTGGGTTCCTTCGAGATCTTGGAGCGTATCGGTCCTTTGGCCTATTGTCTAGCATTTCCACTCATCTTGTCTCGCATCCACGATGTATTTCATGTTTCCATACTTAGGAGAAAAATTACAGATCCTTCTCATGTATTAGATTATACCTCATTATAGGTACAGGATCAGAGGTAGGTGATGGTGGAGCCCATCCATATTTTAGAGCGTAGAACCCTGAGCCTTTGAGGTGGAGATATTGATCATGTTCGCATCCAGTGGGATCGATACGATGAGATAGCAGCTACGTGGGAGGACGCCACACCCCTAAGAACACAGTTCCCACAGTTATTCCAAAGACTTCTAGGAGGAAGTCAAGTCTAAGGGGAGGGGGATGTAGTGCGCACTCCTCTTCAACATTTATATTATTATGATTATGCTTATTAGGGATTAGAGTTATAGACATTGCTATCACATTTTAGACATTCACATATGGACATTGTTATATTGATTAGTTATTTGATAGATAGTATAGATGTTTAGACTTATGACATGATTTACTGGATGGATTATATGCATGTGTTGGCGTATCAAAATTTAATGATATTTAGCTTCTACTATACTAATACATTCGAATTGATATATATATGTTGCTAGATGATTTAAATGATTTCATGATCTTATTGATAGTTGATAAATTGAAATAATTGAAATCGTGAACAGTGGTGAATTACTTGTTTAGGGATGGTTTGGTTATGATAATTGATGATATGTATATGCATGTGTTTTACTATTTCGATATCGTTAATATGGCCACGAGGCCAGAAAGGTATTGTCTTGAATTTTACATGTGTTTACAACACAATAAACCAAAGGGGGATAGGAGACCAACAGTGAAGGAATTTGGAGTATTGGCAACGGGTCACCTTGGTAACTTGTGTGTATGTTTGATTTTTGTAGTTAGATGTTAGGAGGTCCCCATTGTGGGTGACCTCAAAGGTGACCTTGGGTAAGTTTGTGACTTTTTCTTGTTGATTTTTATCTAATTGTGAGTTATTGTATTTTTATTAGTATGTGGATCCACTTTTATTATTTATGTTTAGCACTCCTCTTAAGTTGATTAAAATTGTTTAACCAGTGCTAATCAGGATGTGAAAAAAAGGGGGGAATAAATGTGATTTTTTAGCCTTGGTGTGTGTTGGATTGGAAAGAATTTAATTTTTTTGGAGTAATGTGTATTAAATCTTACAAGTGAATTCCGGATTTTGACTTTCTAGGCAAATTTGGAGACTTGTAGGGCAAGTTAAGCTTTTCCCACACCTCTTAAAGTCACCCACCCACTAGGCCTATGATGTGAGGGACTTATTTTAGGCCCTATTTTGTGTTTTAATGGAGAAAAAAACAATTAATTGCACTTTTCTTACAAGGGTATTTATTTGTGTCCTTTAAGGGGTGTGGGTTTGGGTTGAGTGTGTAAGAGGGTGGTCATTCCCTCAACCACAAAATTATTATGCTTTAGGGTTTTGGTTTGACCTTGGTGGTGTGGAATGGAGGAGTAATGATGTGGCATCCTACATGTAGCCACATCAACTCTCTCTCACTCTTTTCTATTTATTTCAATTTTTGTGAGGATTTAGGGGTTACTTGTTTTTTTTTGGTCTCTTACTTTTGAAGGTGCTTATTTTTTGCTAGTGCTTGTTGGAGTTGGAGATAGTTTGGGATTGCTTGGACTTTGAGAGTTTCATAACTTGTTTATGGAGTGGAATTATTGCAATGGCAAGGTAGGGTCTTCACCCTTGGTTTCCTTACTATTTTGATTTGCTACAGTTTTGTATGAATGTTTTATTGCCTGTGTGTTGTTGGGTAGTAAAATGGCCTTAGGTTGTGTATGAGAAAGTGAAATGGGGATAAATATTTTTGGGAGGCATAATAATTTCTATTGGGTATCTAGGAGGGAGTTGGGTTGGGGTGCCCCACCTTGTGCTTGTTTTGTTGTTTTGTTCATTGAGGGAGGCATAAGAGATATTTTTCCTTGTAGGGATACATAAGACTATTTGGGGCTTGATTGAGTTTTGGAGGCTTTGAGGTGGGAATCCAAACCTTTGGGAGGAACAAGTGAAATCCCCATGTTTCTTTCTCTTCTTGGTTTGATTTTAGAACCATTGTTTTGGGAAACTTAGATGTGTGGAAGTAAATGTTTTGTGGTAAATCTTATTGTGTGAATATCGGTTTGAATGTAAAAGTGGAAGCCTTGTTTTGTTGCCAATGGTTGCCAAATGTTCCATATTGTTTCATTATTGGGGCTCGAGGGAAAATGAGGAAGAAGGCTTCACTTCCTCATTGGATTATTGGTTGGGTGGAGAGTATTGTCTACTCCCCCATTTTGGTTGTTTTGTTTGATCTTGGGAAGAATGTGGAGCTCAAATGATGAATGTTTTTTTGTAGCAATTGGAGAAAATAATCAAGAACCCTCTTGTAAAATTTTACCATGTTGTCTCCATTTTGTATGGAGGGCTTGTAAACTTGCATTTTAAAATTAAAGCTCTTAGTTGTTTTTTTATCAAAATTGTGATATTAGCTCCCATTGTAGATGAAAGTAGAAAGATTGAAAATTATGTCCCTTCTTGTGGGAAAGAGAGACTATTAGAATGTTAAAGTGAACCAAGTTCCTTGAAAATATGTGTATTGATTAATGAAGTAAAAGGATTGAAATGGGATTGAAATGAAAATAACCTTGTTTTCAATTTAATTGTTTCATTGCCTGTAAGAGGTGTGATGTTCATTTTAAAAGTATTGTGAAATCTTGTATAAATTATTTGTTTGAAATGGTTGAAACGTGCATCTTGTAATGAAAGGAATAGTTGTTCTTGTTATATTACATGAAAGACATATGGTAGTAAATATATTATAGTTGTTGGATCACTGTAGATTTTATGGTAGAGGTTTCCACCTCTGATTTTTTCCGCCCTTTGATTTTATGAATTATGAGTCCCCTGGTGTTGGATCTAATGTCGGACCCTTTTGGTTTGGATCGGGATTACTGCCCTGCAAACTCTAGCGGAATGCCTCCCTGGCCTCCCCCAAGGCTTGTAAGAAAATTGTGGAGGGGTCCTCGTCTGCTTCCCACTCGGAGAAGTTGACATCCCTGTTCTCTGATGGGTCCCTCTCTCTTCACATCCCTTCCCACATCATGGAGGTTGCTACTGGCTCTAGAGATCTATCCCTAGTCGGTAAGTTGATGGGTCCCAGACCCCCCTCAAAGACATCAAAAAATGGGCCCGTATGAAATGGAACCCTTGTGGCGCCCTGGAAATAGTTGCGATGCCAAACGGATTTGTCCTCTTCTCTTTCAGCATGAAAGAAGACTTTGCTTGAGCTCTGTTGGGTGGTCTATGGTTCTTCGGTAGAAGAGGGTTCTATATCAAGAAATGGTCTCCTGGCTTCAACCTGCTCACAGAAACAATGACACAGGCTCCAATCTGGGTTCATCTTCTAGGCCTTCCTCTGTATCTTTGGCACCCTGCGGTTATAGAAGGTATTTCTCTATATATGGTTTATATAATTGTAATAGACCAGGCCACTAAGGCCAAGACTAGATTCATTCATGCTTATTTTTGTGTCAACGATGATTTCAGTTTCCCACTTCTGAAATCAAATGATCTCTTATCATATTTTGGAACCTGGTCTCAAGCCATTGAATATGAATATATTCCACAAGCATGTTCTATCTGCAAAAGCATCGGCCATAGAGCTTCTAGCCACCCCACTAAGCCTCAGCCTAAACCCAAAACCTTGGTTACCTCTCTTAAGAAAAAAGGAAAATATATCCCTATGATCATTCCTGAAGAAACCACGGTCATCCCCACATCTAACCCCTTTGTCGTCTGGAATAATAAGAGATCACTGCCGACTCCAACTTGGTCTCCCCTATCAACCCCCAACCTCTTTCCACTTTGGTCTCTTTTCCCGTGGAAGTCTCCCTGGCATCCCCTTCCCCCTTCTCCCTTGTTGTTTTCCCCCTCCACCCCCCCCCGCCCCTCTCTGCCTTCCCACTCCTTACCCTCCAACCTTCTCCTCTCCCTTCCCCCTCTCCCTGGTCTTGGCTCGAAAGTTTCCTCCTGCTAACTCCACTTTCCTCAGTCCTTTTTTCCTCCCCCTCTCTGATTCCCTAATCTCCCTATACACGCAATCCTCTGAAGACAGTTTGAACCCCCGTATGACCCGACGCAGTTGCAAGAAACCTGATATTGGTTTTGATAAATTTTGTGGATGTACCCTAGGAAATGTTAAGCTGTAGCAAGAATCAGCCCTGAATGTGGCCCATGGAACATAGAGCACCATCTCCATGGTTGTGGGGAGTAAATCCAAATCCAAGAAATGAAGTTGGTCTCATGGAATATTATAGGGCTCAATTCTCTGCAAAAACAAAGGGTCCTCAAGGATATGAAATTTTACCACTCTCCTAACATTATCATGCTTCAGGAAACCAAACTCAAAAAGGATGACAGTCTCTTGAAAATTTGGTCGGTTGCCTCTTTTGATTCACAGCTTGCTATAGGTAATTTGGGATGCTTATGCACCCTCTAAGACCCCAAATAACTCAAAGGTGATTGCCTTTTGCAACACCCCCAATTTTTTAAGCATTCTCTTCCAAGAGGTAGATTCTGACACTACTTGGATTGCAATCAATTGTTATGCCCCGAACTTGGAATCTCAACATGAAATAATTTGGCAAGACATCTCAAATTTCATAAAACAATTGTGGAAATCTCCCTATGCTCATTATGGGAGACTTCAACTACACTTTATACCCTTCCGAAAAGCAAGGTAGAGCCCCTGCTAATCCCAACAGCATGGAAGCTCTGGTTGACTTCATATGCGGGGAGACTCTCCTTGATATGGACCTATAAGATACCTCCTTCACTTGTTCCAATCACAGAGTGGACAGAAATAACATAAAAATAAGATTGGATAGGGTTATGGGAGCCTTGGATAGGAACTCTCTTTACCCTGATTTCTTTCTTAGTTCCTTAACCCGAGTGGCTTCTGACCAGAGCCCTTTAATCCTATGTGCCAAAAACAAGATGAACATAAAAAATCCTCCCTTCAGATTCGAATTTGCGTGGCTAGAAAATAATCATCTAGACCCTCTTATTAAGAGCCGGTAGGATATTAAAATATAAGGCTCTGATATGTTTAAGTTCTTCAGTAAACTTAAGGAAATCAAAAATAGCTTAAGATCTGGAAGAGCAATGTGTTCGGCAACATTAAAATTCGTAAACAAAATCTGACTCAAGAAATAGCTAACATTTCTTCTCTAATGGAGGTAGAAGGAAGGATAGAACAACTCCATAAAAAAGAAATGCATCTTCTTAACGACTTCCAAAATACCCTAAAAGAAGAAAAGACTTATTAGAAGCAGAGATCTTGGGCGCTTTGGCTAGATAAGGGAGACTGCAACACTAATTTCTTCCACATTATAGCCTCTAAACACAAAATCAAAGAACTGCTAACTCCGCCAGGTAATATTTTAACCTCTGACATTGAGATCTCTAATGAATTGGTCTCTTTTTATTCTAATCTCCTTCAAGTGGAGAACCCTCAAAATGAGCAAGCTATGTCCAAGATGCTCCAACACATTCCCAAATTAATATCTAATGACATGAATAGCAATTTAACAAAACCCTTCTCTATGGAGGAAATTCATAAAGCGGTCTTCACTATGAAAGGTGACAAATCTCTAGGCCTCGATGTCTTCCATGTTGCCTTTTCCAAATCTTCTAGGAAATCATCAAGCAAGATCTTCTCAAGGTGGTTAATGAATTCCAGTCCAGTAAATCCCTTCTGAAAGAGTAGAACACCACCTTCATAGCTCTTGCTCCCAAAGCTGTTGGATCTAATTTTGTTGCCAACTTCAAGCCAATTAGCCTCTGTAACACCTACAAAATCATCACCAAAATTTTAGCCGCTCGGCTTAAGCCCCTAATGAACGACCTCATCACGGCGAATCAAAATGGATTCATCAGTGGACACTTTATCTAAGGGGGTATCATCACTGTTCATGAAGCCATCCACTCGAAGTCAACGGTAATGATCCTCAAATTATATATGCAAAAATTGTTCGACAGAGTTAGCTGGACTTTCCTGATCCAGGTTCTAAAAAGTTACAGTTTTGAAAAAAGATGGTGTAACTAGATTTTTTCTTGCATTACAACCCCTTTCTTCTCAATACTCATAAATGGCATCCTAACAGGATTCTTCAAAAATAGCAGAGGTATTCAACAAGGGGACCCTCTATCTCCTTTCCTCTTCCTGTTAATGGTAGACTCCCTCAGCAGAGCTCTTGAGATAGCCAAAATTCAATCATTCATCTCTGGTATCAAAATCACTTCTAGCTCCCCTGTTGCCACTCATAGCCAATTTATGGATGATACTCTTCTCTTGAGTTCAGCCTTGGTGATTGAAGCTTTTGCCCTTAAAGAAATTTTAGAAAACTATCAACTTTCCTCTCATCAATTGATTAACTTCAACAAAGAAGTATATCTTTCCTAAACACCACTTCTCAAACTCGAAGAAGGATTGCTAACATATTTGGTTGCAGAATTTTGGACTTACCCTCCTCCTATCTTAGCATTCCCATTTTCCAAGGAAAAAAAACCAAGAATCTGTGGAATCCTATCATTGAGAGATACCAAAAAAAATTGGCCGCTTGGAAAGGTGCCATTCTTAGTCAGGCTAGAAAACTTCAATTGGTCAAAGCTACTCTTCAGAGTTTACCTATCTACTTCATGTCTCTTCTCAAAATGCCTTCCTCAGTAATTTCGACTGTTGAGGGAATCCAAAAGAATTTTATCTGGTCAGGGGTGGAAGCCAAAAAATGGATACACCTGGTCTCTTGGACTGAAGTTTGTAAGCTGACCAATCTGTGAGGGCTTGGTATCAGATAGATTGTTGATATGAATGTTGCTTTACTGGCTAAAATTGGTTGGGAAGTTTCTCAAGGTAATTCAAATTGGGCTTAGTTGTTGAGATATAAATATTTGATGCAAGATGAATACTTTCTTCTCTCCTCCCCACCCCGCGGCTTGGCTATTTGGAAGTTGGTTACTAGCTCTCTTCCTCTTCTACATACTGGGACCAAGTGGAGGTTGGCTAATGGCAGATTAATAGACTTCTGGTCAGATTGGTGGATTAGTGATAAACCTCTGAGTCTCAACCCTATTTGGGACCCTATCAAAAGGAACCTCATTAATCGCCATGGCAAGATAGTTTTTGGCTATTGGAGAGATCAGAATTCAGTCTCCTCTTGGCATATACTGGATTGGTTGGGCATCAGTGAACTTCAGAGTCAGCTTTTGATTTAGTTGAGATTTTCCCTTTCCTCTCTCTGTATTCCTTTCTCCCCTCTTATTGATGATTGTATCTGGCCCCTCTCCCCCTCTAGTTCCTTCTTTGTTAAAGCTACCTATGACACCAAGCCCCGGACCAGTCCTAACCCCCCTCTCTTCAAAATTTGGCCCAAAGAGTCTATTCCCAAAATTGGCTTCTTTGCATGGCTCTCCTTCAAGAATTATTTCCTCTCAGGAGAGAACTTAAAGAGGAGAGGATTCTTGCTTCCCACATGTTGTGTTTTTTGTTGGAAAGCCTTGGATTCTTCCTTTCATCTCCTTCTTCACTGCCCCTTTGCCCAAGCTGTCTAGAATAGTCTTTTGTCATTTTTTTGGAGTTGTCTAGACTTTCCCATATTCTATTCATGATACCCTCATTCAATGGTGTTTCCCCTTCTCTCACCCGACCCTTTCCCTGACTTGGAAACTTATCCTTCCCCATGGCCTCTAAGGCATCTGGAAGGAGAGAAATAGGATAATATTCAAAGACCAGTGTTGGGATCCTGAGAGGGTGGCCAACCATATTGCTATTATCTTCCAAGATAATCTCAATGGCTACTTATGGAACAAATATCAGCAAACAATCCAATTATGTAATCACAAGGACTGGTGTCAACAGATGGTGATCCTTCCCATGGCTAAGCCCTCTTCCCAGGTTTTTTCTATTGTTCGGTGGCTCCCTCCTTCACTGGGATGGATGAAACTCAATACGGATGGTGCTTCTAAGGGTAACCCAGGGAAGTCTGGGGGGGGTGATCCTCTGAAATTCTTTTGGTTCCCCTCAAGCTGCTATTGCGGCTAACTTTATCTTGGGTACCAATCACCATGTTGAAGCCTTAGCTATCCTTGAGGGGCTGGAGCTGACTCTTAAAATTGGCAACGATCCCTTAATTGTGGAAAGTGACTCTCTCAATCTTATAACTCTCCTCAACTCGAAAGACCCAGGTCAATGGACTATTAAAAACATTATTGCTGACATCCGTCTCCTCCAAAGTAACTTTCGGCAGATCAAATTCCAGTACATTATTCAGGAAGGAAATAAGGCGGTGGATTGTATGGCTAACATTGGTGTCCTTGATACTCAACAAATATGGTTAGAAAATTTCTTGGCCAATCTCCTTCAAATTTCCCATAATGACTACTCATTTTCTAGCTAAGGCATGGCAGTGGGAGTCTGAACCTTAGTTAGCAAGCCTATAAAAAAGCACTACATCCTTGCCACTGATGGCGGTCATGATTTTCAAATTAATTTAAAGCGTTGCTCTATGGAGCCAAGCACATGGGATGAGAATTAATACATTCGTGCAGATCTGGGTCTAAGATACACCATTTCCCATCATAATTATTTCCAATATAGAAGGATGGGTGACGTGGAAGGCTCCCACAGAAATGGTGAGCCTTTTAAATCTGACTCGCAAATCCTCACCTCGATGCACTTTCATGGATTTCTCAACATGGGAGGGCAACTCAAGAGGATTGAACCTGCTTCTTGCACTTGTCTGTAGGAGGACCAAGAATTTTGGAACATTCTAAGGGACAATGGCATAACTACGTTCCTTGAAAGAATGTCTGAGTACTCGGCTTTGGTTTCATATGGCACCCTAGCCACCTGGTCCCGTGGCAGGGTCCATATCGGCAACACCCACTTCACCATCTCCACCAATGCCATCGCCTTGGTGACTAGCCTTCCTGCCTCTGGGGTTGTCTAATTCAAGAGGCCTCTGCAAGTGGAGCTTTAGGATTTTATTGCCAAAGGGGAGAAGCCGAAAAAATATCTCTCTAGTTATATTTGAGAATCCATCCTTCCTCCCTGGGACAGATTCGTTGAGGTGATCATGAGATATTTCACTATTGATGGGCATTACAAGTTGGTCTTCAGTCCCCACTTCTTCATTCTCTCTCACTTATTCTAGGAGAAAGAAAATAAACTTTGTTGCTTTTCTGTTCCAGTCGCTCAAACACTCCATAAATCTTGATAGGGAGGGAGAAGGGCCCATTCTGCATCAAGACATATCTCTACCTCCTCTTCAAATTCACTTCTTCCCCTATTGAGTTGACCCTTTTTCCTCCCAAGCCTGGTTAGCCTCTGCCATACCCCTACCTCCTCCCCCATTCCATCCCCCACTTCCCATCCCTCGTCCAACCATCGCCGCCACCGGCAAGTCTCTTCTAACTCTGACTCTGATGTTGCCATCATGGGTTCCTCCTTTGTGGGATTTTCTCCCCCTGTTTCCCTTGTTCAACCTCTACCCTCCCTGGGTCAGACATGTCTTACAGACCCAGTTGCTTTTTTTAGCACTCGTTACTACTTCTCCTACATATAGTTTGGAGCTCCACATCTCAGATGCTCTACTTGATCTTACACAGCTCTATCTTGACTCCCACTGATTCTTGTCCGATTGGCTTGGATGTGGAGCTTAAGGAGGAGGGGATCTTAATTTCTAATGGATTTCTGATAACATCATAATGGAGAATCACAATACCATCCCCCAAGATGCCTAAATGGATGTTGTCCCAGATTGGAAAGACGCTTCGTGTGGATAACACTAGCGAAGGTCAACATTGAAACTGCTGCTGACACTCAGAACCAGCTAAAAGATCGCCATGTCGAGTTGGTGACTTCCATACTAGCCAAGCTAACAATGTTCCTTCTTAGTTCTCAAAGCTTGGGAATCCTTCATTGAGAACACCAGGGCGGGCCATAACCAAATACTGCTCGGAGCTATTAACTCTGGCAAATCATCTTGCCAACAATTCGGGATCCATCCAAGCTAAGAATATTGTTATCGAGCTGAAAAAGCTCCTTTGATGTTTGTTTTTTCTTCTCTGGGCTTTGTTCGATTGCCTATTTTTTTTAGAATTTTAATGGGTTTTTCTATATGTAAGCTTCATAGTCTAATCTAGTCGCTGGGCTTTTTGTACAAGGTTGTGGGACCTTCTAAAACCCTCACTTTACCCTCTTTCCAAAAAAAATATATCATAGTTGTTTCTTTTTTTTGTATTGTTGAAAGAAAGGAATTAGGTGTAGGTTTTTAGATTAGGGAAAGGACTCTTGTCTTGTAAAAAAAAATAGATTGAATAAGAAATTTATACAAAAAGAAATTTTCATTTTTTTTACTTTTACATGTATAGGTGGAGAGCTTTAAAATTCTTGTTTGTTTTTGTCTTGACAAATAAGTTGAATTAACCCTTTAAACTAAGTAAAGCAAACAAAAAAAAAGAACCACTACTAGTTTATACCTAGTTGTCATTATACTTAAACTTACTTATATATAATTGTTTTACAAATTTTATTAAGCTTATCATTATGGCTATTCTAAAAAAAAGGGAGAATTAACTTATTATAATTGCCTTGACATCAATAATGATATTAATATTAATGTGAATTAGTAATGATATTAATGTCAAATGTATTAATAAAAATATTAATATTAATACGAATATACCTATATATATAAATAATATTAATAAATCAAAACTTATGTTAAAAAAAACCAAGTACTTGAGTCGCAGTTATACTTTGTTTATTGTATAGGGTTGGGGTATGTGGGGGGAGGTCGTCAACCCCACCCCCAACCCCATATTAATATGGGATGGGGGTGGGGTCGGAAACCTCCCCCCCCCCCCCCCCCCCACTGTTATTTTTTATAAAGTGAGGTGGGGGAGTGGGTCGAGCCATTCCCCCCAAACTTTTAACTTTTTTTAAACTATTCAGTCGGTTGTCCAAACTTAAAATGCAAACTATTGAACTTTTGGCCACGGCTCATTCTTTGATATATTATATATATCCTTGTTAAAAAATAAATATTATATATATATATATATATATATATATATATATATATATATACTCATTTAATAAATGTGTATATACACTATTCCAACCAGATCTTTAACTTGGGTCAAAATGTCTGTATCCCCAATGAGGCAAATACAAATAAAGAATAATGTGACAAATAATGAAATTCATACAAACCCTAGAAAAGGGTATAGATGGAATATATAAAAAAGGGAGAAGAATGTTTATTCCTCCATGAGCTTGATCTTCCTCTCATGGCTTCCACTTCCTTTCTCCTCCCAATCTGAAAAAAAAAAACCAATAAGTCAAAAGATAGGAGAAAAGAACTTTTCATAAGTATATATAGGGTTAGTTAGATCCCTAAATCCAAGGGCTCTAAATGAACCCATCTAATGGATGAAATTCATCCCTACAAAAAGTAGGTGAGAAGTGGGCGAGACAAATTTTAAAATAAAATGCATGGGTAAGTCCTAAATGGGGCCACTCAAGTGGTGTAGGGGGTGATTTTACTTTTCTAACCCAAATGTTTAAATGGGAGACCCTTTTAAAATAAAAGCCTTGACCCCTTATTTTTAATGGAATAAAACTTTATTATTTAATAACTAGGCCACGTTACTTTTGGAATTAATTTGATTGTGTATAATCAAGATTACATTAAATTGTATTGAATTCAAGGGGAGGGAAGTCTAAACCTTACCCTAAAATAATTAAATTATTAAATGTTATTGAGAAATGTTATTAAATTAAATAAGAAGTAAGCTAAGGGGATTGTAAACCCAATCTGGAAATTAATAATATTAATTAAATGTAAATATAAAACGATAAGGTGTTGACCGAGAATTAATCTAATGTTGAGAATGAGTTTTTACAAAAAAACATTATTCCGTAATTTTTCTAATATAACCTTTTGTTGTCTTGGGTTTCATGCAGGTAAAATTGTGGGCATTACAGGTTTTCAATAAAATCTTAAGGCAAAACACTTATGTATTGAGCAATAAATTACAACAACACAGCAAGTTAAACATGCACACTAAGACTATGCAGAAAATACCATATTTACAGCAAGGCAAGATAATTAAATCAGGGAATTAAATTCACAAGAGATAATAGAAAGATACACACCACTGCAAATAATTGGAAAGGTAATAACTGGTTCTTATCCCAGGGAAAAACTGGTAAAAATATGCTTCAGCACTCCTATGTATACAAAGTCCTCTATGTGCCTTGCTAGTGCACACAATATATAGCAAAAATACTTCACCCAACCTCTCCTAAAAATTGACTACAGTTTGTACTCACCCATGCATGCTATTTTTACCCCTTTATCATGAATAAATAAAGGAATAAAAATAGGCATGTTGATTACAATGAGGTATTAATAGCCTTAGTTACAAAAATACACTTAGTCAAAGTGTAGTTGACTGGTCCATTTTAAATAAAATTAATAAACTTGGATGAATACTTTTGGCTAATATTAACCACTTGCTTGGTGTGCAAGTCTCCTCCAATGTGCATGCAACTTCTTCTTTGTTGTTAATTAAATAATCATACTTAATCATTGATGTGGCACTTACATATTCATCCACTTGCAAGGGAATTTTTGTCTTCTTTTCATTTTTGTCCTTTTGTGAAGGCATGTAAAAATACATTCTATGCAAATATAATGCCTTTAATTTTCAACACTTAGAAAAAAAATGTTTAACTCCATTTTGTGGGGACCACTTTTCCACGTGTTGAAGAAAATAATATCCCCTTTGTTAAAAACAAAGTAATCAAATCCATTTCAAATCATGTTTACTATGATGTTGACTATATGCATGTATTATCATTAATATCCTTCCTCACCATGTTATGAACATACTTGTCAAAATACCATTTCAAGTGTGGGGACCATTTTAGCAAAGTTTAAGGTAAGTTTGCTATTCTTAATATAATGACTCACTCTTCTTTTGTCTTGGGTATAGGTTTGAGCAATAATAGCTATTTGAAAGTGACTCCATTTAAATACATTATCTTGGTCTTCTTTGATTGACCCAGTGCATGTATCCTCCATCTCAATCATTGGTTACTTGATTTAAAACATGGTATATAATAATTGATTAAGACATGGTCTTGGGCCCCCTCAAAGTCACCATGAATATATAATAGTTAGAGCTTATTCTAAAGGTAATTATTTAAATGGATCATTGGTCCCTTTTCATGATACACGACACATTATTTGGATGTCGGTGGACTTAATCTTGAGTTAACTTAGGGTTTTTGACCCTGTGACACGTGCATTATTGATTACCATGGTTGATTTTTGGCTAACTCAAAGAGTTAGATGGAAAAATCTTGGAACCCAAGCCATTCTGCATTTACATTTTTTAGCTCTATTCGAGCTAGGTGAACTCTGATGAAATTTTTTGGCCGCTATTGAATCTCAAAAGTGAGTTACTGGTTCATTTTGTGCATTTTGAGCTCAAATTATGGCATTTTGGACTATGTGGTTCGGACATTATGAAAGTATATTTTCCTTTTGTCTGATGACTCATTGTTTTTGTTATTTCCCTTTTATTTGTTCCAAATGTAGATTCAAATTGTTGACACCGTGCTTTCTGGGTTTTTATTTACAGGATGAAACTGGAGGTAAGTGAATTTTTTCTTATAAAACATTTTTATTTTGGTATGGCATCTCCCAAATCTAGGTCGATTGGTTTTGATACTGACCATTCTCATCTGGGTACACATTATTTCATCTTGTAGGAGGCTGTAAAAAAATTGGCATGGATGTCATGAATGAATGCTTGTTCTAGTTTTTACATGTGTAGCCGCCACTATATGGTGAGGATTAAACTTTGTTTCCTCTCTAATTTTCACTAATAAAATGATCTCATCCTCTGCATTTCCTGATAAACCAAAACCCCTTTGTGGTTTATTGTTTTCCTGGTTTGTAATACTTTTTCGAGATTGAAAATATCCAAGGGTTTCATTGAAAGCTCACCATGTGAGTTCTACTTCTTCTTTTTATGGGTTTGTGTTGACGTCAAGTTTTGTAAATAAGATATGTATTTCTATTGAAAGATCTATCTATTTTTAACCATTTGGGTTTTATACCAAGCTTTATGTGCCAACTAGTCAATCTTTGTTCATTTTTATTTGTGACGCCATTACAAACTTTGAAATGGTTCTGGGAGTTCTGTGTTACTTGTTTCTGGTTTGTAATCCTCATGGAAACTATGATCAGCTAGTTGTATATAAACTTGAACCTCAAATAATTTCATTATGAGAAGCACCTGTCATGGCTGTAGCATGACGTATTACCCTGATTTTTCCTATCTGAAACCCATGGTTGCAATTTTGCCTTGAATATTTGGGAGTTTTGAGATTTTCCTCTTTGAATGGAGACCTAGCTTTTTGTATTTTCTTTTAATAACTCTATTTCATTGTTGTTGGCATGCTTTCTGGGGTTTGAACTTGGTCATTTCGTGTCATGACTCTGCTAAAATTTGTTCCCTTTTGTCCTTGTTCACACATTTCATGGGTCTGTGAGCTACGATGGTATTGATTTAGGTTGGGATATTCAGAATGTGCATTGAAAGTTTGTACAGTTCAGTCGTTTGTGAAAATAAAAATCTGCAAGGCTCCTCTGATACTATCTGTAAACTTGTGAAAAGAAACCGTATTCTTCCTGCAATGAAAATGTGTACACAATGGTGTTGTTCTGTATATGGCATTGTAGTAGAGCTCACTTGACACTTTGGATGATTTAGCATTGTTGACGAGTTATGAATTTGCACTCATTTTATGTACTTGGGTCGAGAGTTGATCTCACCACTGTAGTGGGTATAATGTGATTTTATTTTTGCCTTCCTCCATTTTATACTTGAGCATTATGAGTATAATGTTAACTCACAAATGCATCTACTTTTATATCTATAAGTCTCTTCACCCATGTATTCAAACTTAAGTTTTTTTTTTCTGTTTTTGCACTGAAAACTAGAATTCTAAAAACCTTATTTTAATGTATATCTCGTGTTTGGTGATTTCTTCATTTTGCTTTTTGATACATTGTTGCCCTATTTAACCTAGCTTCATTGTATCTTTGAAATGTGACTTCTTGAAGCTCACAATAATATGAAAATTGAAAAATTATGTAACTTTGGAATGTATAAGCCTATGATATGGCTTTGAGAAGTAATACTCAAAATCATTGTTGGGTTTTTGATTCCATAGTTATGATATTTTGAGATTATTTCACTTTTACTTTCATGCTCACAATGATATAATGCAAATCTGTGCTCTCATGCCAATGTCAAATATTATTCATCCATATTTTATTGTTCCAAATTATCAATATAGGAAATCAAGTTAAAAGCATTTGATGGAAACTTTACTTTTATTGTAGTCTCATATCTTCCTTCTGAAACAACTGCAATTCTTGGAACTTTAAATTCAGCTAAATGTCTTCTTTTATAACTGGTTGTAGCCTTTTGTATCAATATATGATGATATGAGATGGGCAACCTATATTTCTTACTGCAGATCCAACTTTTCATTTATTTTCATTTGGTGCATTCAATTTTGAATAGAGACTGCAAGCTTGCATAACTATATTGATTTGTTGTAAACTGTAATTGCAATCTGTAGACTACAAATATGATGATCCTTGAGAACATATTTCTTATAAAAGTTACTTGTTTGATCACATTTTGAACCTATATGTGTTGTAGAACTGATCTATTCATTTTTCATTGTGAGTTGGAGATTTATATTGGCTTCTTTTAATATGATGAAAATAATCTCACAAATTTGTTTCTTTTAGATCTGAACATATACTTATAGTAACCATTCCTCTCTAATCTTGTTCTTAGCTTGTTTGATGTTATTTATCTTTCACTTCATTCAGAAACTAATACTCTGAGGTTTTATCATTGTTATAGCTCTTATGTGATGATCCCTTTTATTGCACATTTGATTAGTCACATATTCTAAAAGTTACAAGCATATATTTGATAGATAGAACTTGATCCTATTTGTTGAAACTTGATGTTTTCTCGTGTTCTGCACCTCCATGCATTGTGATGTACTTGATCAGCCACTTGATGTTATGGCATAATAGACTCAAATCTGCTTCAGTATTTTCTATTTATGTTACACTTTATGCATCATTATTCTTCATTAGTGTAAATGTATCTTTTCCATTCATGTTCATGAAAGTTTGTTATCTGAAACTATGAATGCAAGAGAATTGTGTAATTCAAAGCTCTAACAGACTATTATTTCACTTTTCATGTACTTTTTGAGAACGAAAAAGGAGAGCGGGAAGAGAAAGTTGAAACCAAATGAATGTGGGAAAATCCATCCAATCAGGCAATGATGGATTTCCCTTTTTCTTTTATTCATAGCTTTAAATAGATATACTTTCATTTCATGTACTTGCTTTCAAAGTTATTCCCATGGCTTGTGTGGGTTCATTGTACTTAATAATTATAAAATAAATGAGAATTTCTTCATGTGATGAGTTTTAACTTTATATGTTTTGCATTATTCACTCAGTTACATGATGTAAAATGAAAAATGTACAACTCATACACACTAGGAACATTTCATTTAGTGATAATTAATGAACTTAAGATAACTAATATCAACTAAAAAAGTTAACAAAGATAATTTGAAACCTACTTCACCCCTAAAGTGGACTGTCCCTCTGCAAGCTTTGGCTTTTCCATCTTTTTCTTATTGCATCCTTCCCATTTGTGTCAAGGTCCTGCCCCTTTTCCTAAGGGATCTAGAGCATGATCGTGATAGAGATTTGATGGAAGGACATGTTAAGTAGGAAATAGGAATTCTAAAACTAGTAAAGTGACATTTCACTTTTCTTTCTCTTCCTTAGTTAGGTCCATTCCATTAATTCCTTCATCGAAAATAAAGGTTTGAATTTCCCATTTTTCCACAAGTGCAAAAATTATCAACATTAACTAGAGTTTCTTAAAGGTGTGAGAGGATATGATGTTGCTATTAGCATCATTTTCAATCACAATTCTCTTGAAAAGAGTATCGTTGATTTAGGTAGTGACAAAGAGTGGAAGGTCATTGTCTTTAGACTATAAGGATGGAATTTTAAAATTGTTAAAGGTGATAGCGGTAGACATTTAAAGAGTGTCGATAAGATTGGCGAATGGTTTAGGTTCATCTGATGATATTGAGATGGATTAGAGAGCCTCAATCATTACTTGTCACTATTGTAGAGAATTTGGAACAATCTCGTAGAGAGACATCTTACAGGAGCTTGGTGGAATTTTTTAATGATGGTGTTTTGTAAAGACGCGATAGATTGGGTGTGTAGGGCAAGGAGGATAGACACCTCGGGATTAGAAGATGATGGATTAAATGATTCATTGGAGTAAGGGGATAGATACTTTGGGGCCATTTTGGTTTGAGTCCTTTGAATCTTACACGTGTGCTCTTGTAGTTATACGAACGTAATCTATTTGATGGAGAAAGGTATTGCTGGTGGAATCCCTACTTTTTTTATGTGGATGTGGTGTTGGGTGATGGTTCAAAAGGAGTGGATTTAAGAGTTCAAAAAAATAGTTTAATTAGATGAATAGGTTTGATTACATCTGGATTATTTGGATTTGCAGGAAGAAACCCTTTGCTAGCAAGGGTTTGAATTGCAGCATTGAGGCTTTTACATTCATTATTGGAGTGTTCTAGTGTTTGGTGGTATGTATAAAATGCTTCATAATTATACCAAGAGGGATTCCAGCTTTGGAAATGAGATGAATTAATAGGTGGTAATGCTAGAGTAGATGATTGGATAAGATTTTTAAGTATTCTAGTATAATATCATGTCATAGTTGTATAGGATGATAATGAAGATGAAGGAATTTGTATATGTTTAAGCTAATGGGTTCATGTTTTATGTGGAAAATTTAGGTGTCAATCAAAGAATGATGTTATATGCTATAATGGTAATGTGAACTTAGATGAGGGATGAGAATCCAAGATGGAAGGTAAGGGTTGTGTATTTCATGGTAAGGTTGTATGAATATTGTGTGCTAAAATTCATGTTTTTTTGGATGAATGGTTTGTGGATCGTCTAGTGGATTTACTTGATGTGGTGTTGAGTGACATGATCTTCGAAAGAGATTTTTAAAATATCTATGACATGTTTCTTTTCTGGGTATTTCAAAGAGGTAATGGGTGAAGATGAAGGGGATAAGATAGATGTAGGAGGACTCGTGATCTTGATAGTGACAAGACTAAGAGAGTTGGATGATTCAGTTGGTGTCTCTTTCACAGAAACACTAGTGATGATGGTGTGAATGGGAGATATTTGACTATGTTTATGGTATGATGAGGATTGGTGACATTAGACTAGGGTTGACTAATACACAAGGGATGATTCTAAAAAGGTTATTTAAACACATCCAAGTTTTGATTTAGAGGCGCATTCGGATTGTCAAGTCGTAAGTAACCTTAGTCAATGAGACCTTAAAGGACATTACTATATGAATGAAATCTCTCAATGTTGTGGCCTCATACTTGATGATATTTATAATAATCATTTTCTTGATACTATGAGGGTTTAGACATGGATATGTCAAAAGGTGGATAGGAGGAATTTTAATCATGTATATGGCTAGAATTTCATCAAATACCATACTATAAGACTCCCCAATAGGTGTGTAGTTACGTTGAGGTTAGGTTCATTGGGAGTCTGAATGACCTTTGGATGCGGATTTTACAACAACCGTGTTTTTTGAGCTTTTGGATTTATTGTTTCTAGAAGAAGGTTTAAATGTAGACTCAAGTTTGGGATTCTTTGACCTAATTTTAATCTTACCATCTTCAAGAGTGTGAAGCTCAAATTTTTGGTCAATGGTAAAGGATTCGTCAAATGTTTGAAAGGAATGGATCTTAAGGGTTCATGATATATGCTTAGCGTAAAATCTAGAAAATAACTTGATCAACTCAATTTTTGGAAGAGAGAAGGATAATTGATTGATAACCCCCCATCATGTGGTGATAAAATATGCAACAGACTCATCTTTGAATTGTTTAATAGTGTAGAGATCAATGATGGAAATATTATGAATAATGTTAATGGAGAAATTCTCTAAGAATAAATGCACGAGTTGTGTGAAAGAAAAGAGGAAATACTACAAAATTTTGTTGTACCAGTCAAGGGAAGGTCCTACTAAGGATATGGGAAATGTCCTCAACATGAGATCTTGGTCATGGGTGATGAGATAACAAGCATTACGAAAGGCCTTAATGTGTTGTTATGAATCCTCCTTACTATAGAATTTAATGAACTTCGAGAGTTCACAGTGTGGGGGAAAGGATTTAAAAGGTACTGATGGGTGGATGGGTTTGTTGCAAATCTATTCGTATGATAGGTTTGTTCTTAGGACCCATAGTGGCAGCTTTAAAGGTTGCAATTATGTTTATTAAGGCCTACATGACATCATTTTGAGTTTTTTGTGTATATGAAGAGGAGGGAAAATCTTAGTTATAAGGATGGGGGTTTGATTGCCAGTATAAATGATATGGTAATGGGACATTATGGTGAAGAGAAGAACTTGTTGGGATGTTGAGAGACTAAGGGTTGTGAGGGTTAGATGTATTGATAAGGAATAGGAATGGAAGTGTTGATAAGAGGTTGGGATAGATGTGATGTATATTGAGAATGGATGGTGTCGTGCTATGAGATAGGGGTAGTGGATGCCTTTTGTGAAAAGGGGTAAGTACTAGTGATGTAACTTATATTGATAGGATGTATGGATGTGGGGATAGATAGAACTAAATTTTGGATTAAGGATGTAGGTTTTTGTAGTGGTATATATTGAGATATAATAGGAGGGATCGTAGTAAGAGGAACACCAACTGATATTGCAGGAGGTGGGGGAGGAACATTGGAGGCTAAGGGATTGGATATGAAAGGGTATGTCGTAGTCTGGGTTTATAAAACTGATGATCTTGATGAAGGATTCAATCACGTAGATGTTTTTGGGTTTGACATGTCTTATGATGATATAGCATTAATATTGAAACTAGTGACGGGAGCAGATGAATCAGGTATTGATGTGCCTACATCATTGGTGGAGGGGTAAGGGGAGATTTTTATTATGATGGATTGATAACAGGGTCATGGAATTTAATCACAAGTGGTGACTTTGGAAGCTGGACCATCTGCTGGATAAGGGGTACATATGATACACATGCCATTGGTAGAAAGGTGGCTAAAATGGTGATCAAATTTGTGTCTAAGATTTTAGTTGTCACCACTCTAATAAAATTGAGTATTAAGATAGGGGGCTTATGATGTCATGGATTGAGTATGGGGGAGTGTGGAAGTTCTAGATTGGTGTCTAAAGGTTCTCAAAATTGATCGATTATACTTGGAATATTTTAATGTGGGACTGGAGAGATTATTAGGATTGTTGAAGATGATTTGTTATGTCATTAGTGTTTTGAAGATGAGATTATTGTTTGGTTAAAACCATGAACTAATCAAATAATCAACGAAGAAAAATTAAAATGGTTGTTTTAAGAACAACTAAAAACAAGACACACAGAATTTTATTATCTTGACTAACTTAAGAAAAGTGTGAAAATAAAAAATGGCTTGAAGGGTATTAAGAAAAGGTCATCTATGGATTAATTCAAGTGAGTTTTAATATTGTAGTCCTTGATATACCCAAAGGTATGTGAGTCCCACATCTGTGTTGGTGTCGGTATGAGGCATGATATTGGGGCCTACCCCCTCACTTCACAATCCAACATCAATAAGGGTCTCATAGCAATAAGGGTGTCAAGTGCTTCACTGATATACCACCCACCAAATTTTTTATACTTAGTCAAAAGACTGAGTAAAATTTTCCCCTTGGTGATGAAATCCAAGTAGGTTCACCTGGAAGGGATTATTTAAATGTAAATGTGATTTCATATATGATTTGGTTGTGTGTGAAGGGAGTTTTGTGAATGTAATTTGTTTAACTCCTAGTAAAACTATTTGAGTAAGTAGATATGAAATTTCATTTTAAGATCCAAAATAAATGTTGATTTCGATGAGAACATATCAGACAAAGATGCAATACTGAAAGAAAGAATGCACCTCTGATTGTTATTCCTTTCTAGTTTTTCTTTTAATTTTTTTCTTACACATTTTTGAATCAATGAAAACAAAGCACTCTAAGATAAAATCTTAGATAACTTGACAAGAAAGATAAAACAAAAAGATATAGGATCTAAATCAAAAGGGACGATTTCCCACCGGGCGTGCTAGGCTGTTTGAGGTGAATTTGGGTTTTTTACTAATATAACGAAACACTAAAAACTCTAAATAAAGTAGGGTTTAGTGATTCCTGTAACAAAAAATGCAATGTCGAGATAAGTGGATACATGAACAATTTGAGAGACTCCTCCTTCCATCGAGAAAGAGGACCTATATAAAAGTAGATTAAAAAAGGTAGATGTTAGATAAGGATTGACTTCCTCGAGGTATATCAACTTGTGTTTATAATTAAGTGATATGATACAAAAATAAGATAAAGACAAAAATGATTAGAATTCAATAGGGATAAAGAGATATTGTTCCGTGTGATAGGAGGCCCAGGCAAGGGCTACAACAAGCTCTAAGTCCTATAAGTAGTTGAACCATAACTATTCGATAGTGTCGTGTTCTTCTTGTATAATTTCAAGTTATTTCTTTATGTCTTAGATCTCTTATGTGAAGGAAATAGTGCATAAGCTAAGTTCATGTGTGATGTCAAACTGCTCCCACATGAAGGGTTATTACATGATCAAGATGTCGTATATGCTTGTGATGGGGTGTACTTATCCTGGAACAGTCATTTAAAGACAAGACATGATTGCAAAGTTGATTGTTAGCAAAATCAGATGATAAGATGTAACTATAAGGATAAGATACATAGATTGAAGACAATTGGGGATCAACGGTGATTAAGGGAAAAATGGTATATTTCAATTAAAGCTAGTAAAATAGAATTTTTCAGATACATATTGTGATATTAGCAATGCTCAGATGAGATATAGAGGTTATAGAGACATAATGAATACAAAAATATAATATTTGAATATGTATGAAGAGTTAAATTAAGTGTAAAAGGATTGGGAATCCAATTTATGGCGATCAGGGATTAGTAGAATTATCTTGTAAAATTGGTTGATATGTTAAAATTTGGACAAATGGCTAATGGATATCAGAATGTATGATGTCTGTATAAGAGAGTAAGGATGAGTGTATGTGAATTGTAGCTAATATAAATTAAGATTAAAATGACAATGATAAAGGTATTATATATTATTGAATGTCGATGAGTTTAATAGAGCTCCAAATGGAAAAGTCAATGTTGGGTAAGGACTCCTAAGGAATGAGAGTAGACTATGAAAGATCTTCCTACATCATGAGGTCATGCAAGGTCTCGAAAATTCATCCATGAATCTAATCATGTTTGATCTATCTAACTTTCAAAATAGGAATGAAGGTGGTTTAAATATAATTGATAGTTTGCATAATGATCGTCGGTGATTATGGATAACTATCAATCTTGTCAAAGAGGTTAAAAACAAACTATGAAAGGATGGAAAACAGTTGCAACCACTTTCCATCCAAGGATTGAGGTTGTTTTAGGAACGTGGGAGGTTAGGAATCCATTTAGAAATAGGTTAGGAGGTTAGGATGGTTAGGGTAATTTAGTTTCGGTTTGTTTTAAGTGGTATATGAGGGTAAATAAGATTTTACGTGGGTAAGTAGGTGTTTTATGATGGTAAATTAGACTAAGTGATAATGGACTTAGATTAGGAATAATAATGTAAATAAAGATAATGCGATTAATGTGTTGGGTCACCTAGGGGTGAAAAAGTGGTGTCTACAGGAAATATGTTTTCCTTATGTATAATACTATTTCAAGATTAGAGATGAATCATCTATAGGATTTTTAAGCCATTCCATCCCTTTATCACACCCATATCATCTTCTAAACTAGTCAAAGAGCTAAGTGAACTCGCATTCTTATATTTTACTATATTTGGCACATGTTATAATTGATTTATCTCTCAATTCTTTGTATGTTCACATCTGAATATTAATGATTAGTTGATAATTTGAACAATACATACTATTCTAACCCTACTTTGGAATTTAAAAAAGTAAAGGAACTCCTTCCCCTTTATTTTTTGGGTTATATATATATTATTTTTTTAAATAAGATTACTATAATTTGAAAAGTAAAAAAATGAAATATTTTGAATGAGAAATAAAAAAACTCAAATTACAAGGGATTTATATTGTTACTAAATGAATTGTTATAACCCTTAATGGTAATTAACTATGTAAATTTTTTGTAAGACATAATATTAATATGTTTTTGCCAATGGTAGACCACAATGGAAGTGTCTTCATATTTTTAACTTGTTGATGGGATTCTTCTTTGTGAGGGTTACAAGTTCTTCTATCTTATAATCCTTGTTGAAGAATTGGGATATGGTTAAGGAGTGTGTGATTTCCATACCCCTCTTTAGTAGTTTTTTCTCCAGGTGTTATGCTTATAGATATATATGGTGTAACTTGAAACATAACAATACCTCTTTGGTCTTGACAAGAGATTTCTCATCCTTTTACTAGTTCTTTAAAATATTAAAACTTTCAAGGATGTACATCTATTTGGTCATTATCTCTCATGGTTTGATTTGAGATCTCAAAATCATATTCCTTTATCTCAGCTTAAAACATGAATTATAATAACACATCAACTAGTTTTATCATGGAGGAGTATGATGATTTTTGGGAAAGTCTCAAATAGATCATGGGACTCATCTAGAGAAACCCATCTCTAATGTGGCATATCTTAAACTTTCGTTCACAAATAAAATTTACCTCGATATTAACAATAAATGGTCCTTATTTGATACCTTTCTCAAATGGAAGTATATATTTGATGGTATTTAGTCCCCTTGTAAATGGGTCTAAAAACATTTTTTTAGATGGTTAGTGTTGCACAAGAAACTACCAGTTATGGATGTCTTTGTTAAGGCTAGTCTAGATAAACCATTTTTTACATTATGTGGTGAGATGGAAGCTATTGAACATGTGTTTTTCTATGTCCTTTTACTATTGAGCTATATGGAAAAATTATATTAATTTTTGGATTATTATGTTTGCTTGTTATATTTCTTGGACTAATTTTGCATGTGGTTGTGTATTTGTTAAAAAAAAGTGTATATTTTTTCAAAAAACTTTGGATTATTTTTTCTATTGAAATTGTATGCTTCTTTTATGTCTCTCTCCTCTATTTCATCCATACAAAATCTTGTGCACACATACACATTACATCTAGGTCATTATCTAGATTGTTGTCCCCTATAAATACTAAGCTTTTGATCAAAATCAATGTAAGTAAAAAATTTAATTTTTCCCAAGTGTGTAAGATAAAATCATGAATAGGAAAATGAAGATTCCTTTCCTATAATGTGTGCATGATATATATCATGAAAAATATAAGGCAGGACATGTAAAATATATGTATGATATGTAAATACTTTTTGAATCTTTTGGGTGTAACAACATTGCAAAATCAGCAAAAATTACATAAATAGTCATAAATTTCAAACACAAGCAAACATTTCTCCTAGTTATTTCAAAATCCAAGGAACACCAAACAACCTTCAATTTCATAATTATATTCACCCTTTGAGATATTTCATTTAAATGTTATCATTTATGGAAATTTTGTATGGGAACCATAACTCATAATAGCTTTTCCATTAATTGAAAGTGATTAACTAAAATATGGATTTTAGACTTAATCTAAGAAGTATAGCAATGCAATAACTGAAATATAAATGCTAAATAATTTATATGACATGCTTAATGAAATAAAATAAAAGGTGTAAGGTATTAACCCAAGAAGAACTTATCTCGCAGTGATATAGGACTGATCAGAATGATTAACAAGCAGAACATGGTGTCGTGATGGACTTCAATAATTTTTAGGAGAGGCAGATCTAGCTAGATTGGGGCACCTGGGGAAGGATGAGGGAAATTGGGGTGCCCTGGTCTATAATATGGGCACTCTTGTCTTCAGAATATCCCAAAACCTAATTCTAGGAGGGTCATTAGTTCTTCACAATCATTCGCCTTTTGTGGCATTAATGTCGCACTTGCATCGTTGATGATGTTGTAAACCTAAATGAAGAATCACCTGAAAAATCCCACACAAAGCATCAAAGCCTAAATAAAATAAAAATGCATATGAAGATATTGGATTGTCCTTAGTATCCACAATGGTGGTGTTACAACTAACTGCTACACTACATCTTAGACCCAATGTAGTTCTATGTGATTGTGTGTGCAATAATGTGCCTAGGATGCCCTAGAGCCAATTGATGTAGTGATAATGGGAAAAATAGCTAGATAGAATACAAAATGGTGGATGGAATAATAGACTTCCCTTTCATATGCATTGTGTGATGTAGAATAGTTCCCAATGCAGTCCCTTGCCTTATGTAGATAGCTAGCCCTTAGTTAAACAGTCCGCACATAAGGGAGTATGTATGTTGTGTTTATATAGGAATCTCTTGATAAAATTTTGACACTAATTACCTGACATGCCAATTAGTACCATAGGTGAATGGGAGGGAAAAAAATAAAGACTGACCTCAAATATTTAAATGACAACCAAGTGTGATGAGGACCAGGGCGCCTAAAAATGAGGATCAGGTCACTTAGGGCGCCCTAATCCCTTCTTAGGCACCCTAGTCAAAGACTAAAGATGACAACTAAGTGAATAATGACAGCTAAGACTCCCTGAGAGACAACTAGAATTGTGCAAGTAAGTGACAAATGTGCAAGACACATAATGAAAATGACCAACTAAACTAACGACAAGACTAGGGGATGGGTCATTAGTGAATATTTTTCTTACACAAGATCCATATATAAAATAATATACTTGGCGGTATAATTATAGTAGTAAGTGTGTGATTTTGTGACTACATTTTCCCCCACTTTATGTTGGTGAGTGGAAAGCTCACTAACATAAATTAGAGAGAGAGATGCATACCTGAGAGAAAATCAGAGAAGCCCATGTTGCAGTAGAACACGCAGATGTAGTAGAAAAGAGTGCCAAATGAACCATATAGTGTTTCGAACCATGTTGATCCAACAATGTAGATCCATGCAACATAATATCATGATGAAGTCCATTTAAATGAGAGAGATAATTATGATATTAGATGATTGATGATTTCGAATGTTGTATGATGACGATGAGATGGGGTATGGAGTGATTAATTCCTAACCTAATTGCGTGTATACAAAAAATTGACCGGAGGATTTGGACGTCCTACTACCAAACTAAGAGTGTAGGGATAAAGGTGTGTTATTCTCCAACCTTTAACTACATCTTTAAGATCTAGCCACTACAAAAAAACTCAAATGAAACCTTTTGTGGTTTTTGGATCCAAATATTTCGATCAAACCAATTGACCCATATAGGAGTGGTATACCAAAGGCACTCTTGCCCCCTATGGTGTTACTGTAATGTGATGGCTTCCAAGTTAGGTCATATGGAAGAAAACATGAAATGTATGAAGAATTCCAAGTTAGGTCATATGTAAGGTATAATGGCTTCAAAGTTAGGTCATTTGGAAGCAAACGCCAAATATAAAATAACTTCCCAAGTTAGGTCATCTGGGAAAGTAACACATGTAACTCCCAAGTTAGGTCATCTAGAATGCCACTTTTGTTATATTGATATGATTTCAATTGTTATAGATTTGAACGCATTAAGGGATTGATTGATTAATTGTTTTGACTGGTTACTCATAAAGATATTTTACACAAGTTGCCCCCAAGTTAGGTCATTAGGGGGAATCGATAGAAATTGGTGAATGATCGCATGGAAATATTTTAATGCTTGTTTCCCCTGAGTTAGGTCATTATGGGGAAATGATGAAATTCCGCATAGACAAAATTATACATTTGTTTCCCCCAGGTTAGTTCATTAACACGAAGTGATGAAATGTCGCATGGTGCATTAGTAAATGTTTGAATATGATGAATTAGTAGTGTTGATTGATCACACGATGACGTAAGGGGAATTATAGGATGAGCCCAATTATATGCCCCATATTTCAGTGAAAGGGGAAGTAATGAGAGGAACAAATGTTGAGCCAAAAGTAAGCAAGAGATAGATCACATATAATGAGTATCATCAAAAAATTTATAGATGGAATGAAATACAATGTCGAGGAGAGATAACATGTGCCTAATGTATATCATGTGTATGATACGATAGTAGGAAGAATTCTGAAAAGAATGCCACAAACAAGGTACAAATCAGAATACAAAAACTCAAGATATGACAAAAATTGTGTGTTGTCTATTAGTTGAGAAATGATCACGAAATAATAACCATAGTGAAAGTGGGTAACGTAAAGTAACTATAAATAGGTAAGGTGAGAAATTGATTAGTCACTTCATTTGTATATTTGCACAAGTGATGAGTGATCTATGAGTAAGGAAAGATATCACAAGTGAGAGCAGCATTTCCTAGTTGAGTTAGGATGGTGACAACTATCGTAGCATCGCGCATGATAGCAGCGTTGGTAAGTGTGATGTTTTTTTTTTTAAATGTGTGTGTGTTAGTCATTTTTGTAAAATTGTGGGTTTGACTTTTCTCGTCATTTTATACCTAGACAAGAGAGGTGAAGGCACTAATGGCCTTTGGGATAGGAGCGCCCAAACCTGATGTCTTGCACTTGGGTGCCCCAATCCTGCTCTTGGGTGCCCCATGTCCAAAAAGGGTATATTTAGTCTAGAATGATGTACAATGATTTTGGACTGTGTATTAATGTGATAAGTGAGTGTGTATAGATTTGTATAGTGTTCTAACGTTGTTGTTGTCATTTTGTGTTGTGTAGAGGGATATTCACTCAAGGGAGTTCCACGGGGGTCGTCATTTGAGTACTTTACTTGGGCTAGGTTTGTCAGACGATGACTAGTAGGTTATGGACTGTGTCGGCCTGTGGCACATAACATGGATGGGGGATGTGCCCCATAATATGCTTATGTTTACAACCTTATGTGAGAGGTGGTGTGTGGATAATTTTAATTTTTGGTTTCCTACGGGCGAGATGATAGTCACACTAGAGGGTGTGTATCACATATTATGATTAATAGTTATTGGGGAGAGAGTACATGTTATGCCATTGGATAATATGGAGAGACAAATGTGAGCCGCTAGATGATATTTTTGTGGGTACTTGAGTACCTGCTGAGGCCCAGTATCGGTTTGGATGTTATCTTGAGGTCAAGGGTTTCACGCTTACAAAAATTCATAGTTGTGGTTATTGATTCATCTATAGTAGTAGAGGGAGGTGTTGTGGGCATCTTGTATAAGATGCACAACATATGTTTTCAAATAGAGGAGGAGAGTACTAGATATGCATGGGCATGGTGTGTGTTGGCCCACCTATAGAGAAACCTATATAGATTCACATAGGATGAACATGGAGGTGGGATAAGTACTACTACGCTATTGCATGTATGGGCCTATGAGCACATAGTAGTGTTAATGCCAGTTGGAGGTCTGCAAGTAGAATGGGCTAGGACAAATATATATGTCAAGTAGATGGGTTGGTGTGTATGGAAATAAGATGGAAAATGATACTATAGGGCACTGATAGATAGGATGGGGCCTGAGGACCAGTGATATGGAGTCCATACAGAGCCTATGGAGGATGACCAAAGGATGCTATAGAGATACGGTGCATACAAAGGACTATGTGGTTGTAGGATCGATTCCCAGGTATGGCTGAGTTATTTTTTGTAGAGAGGATATCATGATAGTTTGACATTGAGCTCATGATGTTCCCCCAGAGCCATATATCTTGTTGAGAGCTATTAGAGCACCTAGGAGGGCCGAGAGATAAACTAGTGCAACACAGGAGAGAAGCTAGTACCTCATGGGCTAAATGAAGTAGATGCAACAATAGAGCTGATAGAATCAGATGATATGGGTGTATAGAGGAGTACCATCTATGAGAAATGGTTGATCACATGCGATGGGTAATCCTATTTCAGCTTGTTAGCACATAGTGGGAAAGTTACCAGGGGAGACTTGAGAAGGAAAACAATAATATCTAAGTAGCCCCCAACAGTGTGGGAATTCCAACTATAGTAGAGCTAAGAGTATACCTTACTCAACTCAAATTCTTACTTACTTTAAACCTAATGCTTAATAATGATCTCCAAGTATAAGCTTCACTAAACTCTAAAACTCCGTAGACCTTTAAGCATGGATTTACGAGTGAAGGTAGATCAAATTATTAGATGATGTATGTGATAAATGACCATACAATGTCTATACATAGGGGAATATGCTTTTCTACAAGGTTTCCTTGGCCATGGTTGAGGATGTACGTTGTAAACAGTCCATGAAAAGGTGAAGGAAGATAAAGGGAAAAAAAGGTGATGGAAGACACTAAGAGCAAATGGAAAGGTGATTTGAAGGTGATATAAAGAGGTAGTATGTGACTACAATGAAAAATAATAGTAAATGGAAGATAAACAAAACACAGTTGCAAACCTCATTGTAGCCTTCCAATGCAACCTTGATGTAAGATTGTAGAAGCTTAGCTTGTGGAATCTTGTGAATGAATGATTGTGGGTGCTCTTGAATGGCCTCCAAAGTGGGGATGCAATCGCTACGAACACGGCTTTGGCTTGGATTATTGCTTCCAATATAACAGATATTGTGGATGCAAATATGACAGAGTATTTGTGTTGTAAATCCAAGAGGATTTGTAAGGGGAGTGAGCCTGTACATTTTGTAAGGCTAAAGTTGGTTGGCAGTTGGTTACAAACGGATGAATACACATACTATTTTTACTACTTGAGGAAGTTGGAGCAATTCCGGGAAGTTACATGTCATTTAGGGGCAGTAAAGGGATTTAATTACAGAAGTTACATCCGGAAAGGTGGTTGTACGTGTAATTGAATTGCCCCCACCTTTCTAGGATTCTAGAACCCAAGTGTAATTGGACTAGTGAAGCTGGAGTCCATGCGGAGTTGACTAGGGAATCTAAGTGGCAGATTGACTAGAAAAATAGGTGTATTTTCTTAATCAGATAACTAATTTAATTAGCTAGGATGTGCACACTTAATTAATTAATAATTTGTTTAATAAACAATAATTAACTTAGCTACAATGGAGTACTAAGGATTAATTTTAATTAATCCAAAGGGGTGTAATGTGCACGAACTAATCAGATTTAATTAATCATTCGTACAGATGGGTGAGCTAGGACAGCGAAGTATTAGGATAGTACTAGGAACAAGTATGAGTGATTTTGGGGTGTCTACATTTTGCCCCTCTTTAAAGTGTTATTGTGAAGTAATAATGCTTTAAAGATAGTAGACACATGCACATCAATAAGCAGAAAGTAATAAAGCATTAGGATGCCCTAACGAGTAAGAAGCAATGAAGCATTTGGATGCCCTAGTGAGTAGGATGGTAGAGGAATGCCCCCTTAAGCAGGTGGGTGACATTGTAAAGTAGTGGACAACTACTTGATAGGAAGGAAAACAAGGGATTGAACAAGGAAAAGAAAGGACTGTGCTCATAACATGAGCGTCATATGGAGAATAATTTTAGAAAAACCTTCTTTTTGTTGTTGCACAATAGATTTCTCACCATGATTATAAGATGTGTAACCCGGATCCACATAAACAAACACACACAACAAAGAAAAGATAAAAAAAGGAAAAAAAACCTACTATAAAAAATAGGTTATAGCATCAGGGTTATAAAGGAACTAAGATGTAATCACACTACTTGTAATTGGTCCAAAAATAAAACAACAACAAAGCAACACAAATTTGAAAAAGAAGACAATCATATCTACCCCTAATGCGTACCACAATGATGATTAAGTAGTTGCAAATGCTCCTAAGTGGGAATACGATCAGAATGGAAGAGCGGAGTTAAAGTAACTCCTTATGACACTTTTGTTGGATCCATTGTGCAAATTGATCGAAAATAAATTTCCCCAGGTAAAGTTATATCGCGAAGGAAAAATAATTTTTGTGACTTTCTCCAAGTACAGTTAGCATGTCATGCAAAAAGAAGAAAGTGATAGTTGTAAGATCGGAATGATCACTCGAGTAATAGATAAAGGTATGATGTTTATCAAGATTGTATTGAGATGTTGAAGGATTCACTTTAAGGGTTTTCCAATTGTATGAGTTCTGTGATAAGTGAATGTTTGTTCGAAATTTTTGCATTTTTTTATTTTTTGGATTTTTGAAATATTTGATTATTTTTGGATTTCTGAAAGATTTGATTTTTTTTAATTTTTGAAATTTTTTGAAAAATTTGAAATACAAATGCATAGAAATGCAAGAAAACATGAATACACAGTAAAAAGGAAAATAATCCATGGCTTAAATAAACCAAGAGGAAAACACAACACATGCAAGTGATAAGAAAACATGAAACAAATATTCTAAACAAACTCAATATGAGCAAGAAGGAACCACACCAAAGTTATATGTGAACTAAGATGTGAGTAAATTTTCCTGTAATTGGTCTACAACAATGGTAAATAAAGTACAATAAAATAACAAACTAAGGGAAGAAAAATCATCGCCACGATGTCAACAATCTTCAACAGTACAACACAACGTACAAAAACGACATCTAATGACACTCTGAATGTGTTCCACATTAAATAACTAGACATATTTGAGTGCCCCCAAGTGATTTCTTAGAACGTGCGAGAATTGAATTGGGTCGAAGAGTGGAGTGATACTTAGATACTCCAAAAGATATTGTTGTCGGATCCCATTGAAGTTTGATCTGTAATTGGATTAAAATGTAAAATCCAAGTGTTCCCTAAGAAAATTTATATTGTGAAAGGGTAAATAATTACCTCGGGCATAGATATACACCACATGTAATAAAAATGATTGTAAAAATATGATATGGATTGATCATGAGGAACGTCAATAAAAGGCAAAATTGTTGAATTGTGTTATCCAGTTGCTAAAATTTAGTCTGAACAATATTTGAAATGTTTTGCTTATGACAATTTTAACCTATTTTTGGAATTTTGAACAATTTTATATTATTTTTGGATTTTTGTGAGACATTTTAAAATGTTTTTGATATTTTACAACTCGATAGAAAGGATGCACTGCTTGAAAGTAGGTGCAAATAATTAGAAGCATTCCATTCCATTGACAGAAATATAGATGATAAAATGATAAGGTGTTTCACTCCGCTCATGGCTCCGCGCAACTAGGAAGATGAGAGGGATCATCACCTAGAGCAAAGAAGCACGTGAAAATGAGGTGAATACTGATATGAAAGTGAAGATAATGGATGTGATGACACAATGTGTAATAATGATCTATATGAGATAAATGTAACTCATCTCCAATCAAGATTATCTAATCGATTCCAAGATGATTCTTATTGGGCCCCTAAAATATTGGCTAATTACAAGAAGGTGCGTGGGTGCACAAGGCCTATTTGAAGAAGGGTGCGCAAGGAGAAAGCGCACATGACAGGGTTTTAGGAGGGTTTAGTAGAACCGGTGGCGCGCACGCGCAAGGTAGAGAAAAGGTTTTGGGACTTACCCATATTTGGCATATCGGGCAAAACACGAGGAAAGCATGACCCGACTACATATGCGGAGTGGATAAGGTGCCATCCTGGCAACTTGGTGCCCATGAAAGGAATATACCTTATAATATAAGATTCCAGAAGGTCATCATGGTGAATAATGGAGAGATCGAGTCTGAAGGAGAATGCTCCATTGGAGGACCACTTGGACACATGGTAACTGATCTACAACTTTAGAAAGGCATGGTGGTGCTTGTTAAGGCTATATATACAAGTGCCCCGTAGAAGAAAAAGAGGAGATACCTATAGAATAGAAAAGAGGTGAAGCTATGCAGAAATACTATGAGATTTCTATGGGTTGGGATTAGAGGATCTTTAGGAGTATGATGTATCAAGGGGATGTGTCTAAATATTTTTCTTTGTACTATGAGGGGCTTAAGTCTAGTTCTGGTGCATGACATTGGTCAGCACTATTATATGGATCTATGATAGCCTTAATGAATGTAATGTGATTACCAAATGTATTTAATATGGATATATGTGGTTCCCATTTTTACTTATATCTGTATGGATTGGTTTTATATATATTTCATATGAGTGGGTGTAAACCCCTATGCATTTCCTTTTTGTTATGATTCAGATCTATGTTATGTAATGTTTTTCTTATCTGAATGAATACATTGGTCTAGAAGCTCGTTCTGAGCTCTAAGATGAATGTATGGTTCATTTCCATTCTCTTCACTTAAGTTTTTGTCATAAATAATACATTCTCACACAACTCACATAAAGGAGGGGCTCGACGCCCGCACATGCCTCGGGTGAGCGCCCAGTGCCCGCTGGGTGATAGGTCAACACGCATTGGATTTCCTTATTCTTTAAAAGGCATAAAAATGACTACAATTCCACTTTACAGGTTTTAAATCAAATTAGATTCATTGATGGCCTATAGACTGGAAAATCCTAGTTGACAGACTTGTTGTCTCTCTTAATATGAGCAGCTAAATTACTTCTTGGGATTTTTTTGATTAAGCACTTTGATTGAGATTTCATAAAGGCTTTATTTGTTGATTGATTTTTATGAATCACCCCCTACATGTTACCCCATTCCATTAGTAAAAGGGAAGGGCTCGACACTGAAGACAAAATGTAGGCGATTAAGGGATTTCTCCATTCCCAGTCTCATATTTCCAGTAAGAATTATGGGCTTATCACCGAAGATTGCGAAGGACGAAAGCGTAATGATTTTATAATTTTTATTTGTATTTTTAGATTGATTAAATTTTCCTTGTGTGTTGATGATGTGCTTGTTGGGAAGGAACATTCTGCCCCCAAGTCTCAGCCTCATAAGACTAGTAGGATGCAAGGTTTTAGCACCATATATTGATATGGGTGGTCAAAAAGGACTGGGTAAAGAAGTTTAGTGCTTTCTATTGAATCTATATCTTATTTGAATGGAGGAGTCACCATTAGTAAGCTTCAAGCCAAAACCTTAGGTTAAAAGATCTGAAATGGTAAGAACCATAACAAGGATGAGACACACAATTCCCAATAGGAATAAGGTTAACATGTGTTGTAATAGGTGAAGAAGGTGAATATATGATAATGGTATGATTTAGGTATCTACCAAGAGATGGAATGCTTAACATTATTTGTACATACTTTGTAGTTTCTAATTTCCAAACAGTGCTTTAATACAGAGTTTTATTCTCCTTTTATTCTTTTTTTAAAAATATATTTTTAGTGGATGAGAATTAGAAATGGACTCATAAAGAAAGAGGTCCATGTTTATTGATGTTGAATAGTCCTGAGATACAAGAATTATACAGATGAAATTGAAGTCAAGAGAGGGAATCTGAAGATTTGATAAGTCTGAAAATATGAGACTTGGGCAGACAAGGTTCAAGTCAAAGGAGGAAATCCAAAAATTTGATAAGTCCTACAATATGAGACTTGGGCGAACAAGGTCCAAGTCAAAGGATGAAATCCAAAGATTTGATAAATCTTCTAATATGAGACTTGGGTGGAAAATATCTAATTAAAAAGAGTGAATTAAACGATTCAATGGGTCTTGAAGTACTAGACTTGGGTAGACAGGTTCCAAGTCAAGGGATGTGTGTTTAGATAAGTCTTTGATGAGATCGAGAGATATATGCGATGTTAGAAGAAGACTATTGATGTGGGGAATATGTTGATATTTATATTCACCTGCGAGTGAAAGAGTGTGAGGAAAGAAGGATGGGTCTCTAGATGTATACCCAATGTTCCTTAGATGTTGTAGAAAGGATATGGTCAACGTTGTTCCTTCTAGGTTGTTAGTTGATTTGACGCAATATTTGCACTTAAAGCGTGAAAAGGTTGTACAAGGATATTCTTGGGTATGCATACATCATAGAGTGTACTCATGCAGATGTCTTGACATGTAGGAATCATCGTTGATGAGATGCCTACAAGATGGATCATGCGAGGTATAATGGACATAGAAGGTTACATTGTCGTAAGTGTCCAAGCTTGCAGTGGTTGTAGCTCAACAACGGGACTAGAGATGTTAGGAATAGGATCCAAAATGGGAAGAATGGAATCAAGCTCAATTGTGATTGATGATGGACTCTCATCTATTATGTTAAGGGTTGAAAGAGAGTCTTGGAGAAAAATCAAGCTCTCATTAGATGTTAAAAGATTGTCCAAAATAGGTTCAATGGATATTTGGGCAAATGGAAGAAAATCTATAGAAAATATGGATTGGTTTGAAGGGAGAGATACTTTACCTTCGTCATGATCTCACAGAATGTCAGTATGTATAGAAGTGGGGAAAACAATCAAAATTTCATTTGAAATGGAAATTGACGTGTCATCGGTTGCAAGAGCTTTGTCGTTGAGCTCTATAGAGATGGTACCATCGTAAATTAAGTCTTGAACGTGATGACTAAGAGGTATAAAATTATCAGTAGAATGACCAACCATATGATGGTATTCATAATAGTCAGATGCATTGTATAATATAGGATTAAGTTCCCTATTAGAAAAGAGTTTCTTAGGTGTATATTCAATCATGTTAGCCTTTACTAGTTGTTGAAAGGAAATAGATAGACTCTCTTCTAGAGGTGTAAATTGAAATTTAATGGTGTGCGGAGTAGTGTCATCAATACATGAAATGATGGATTTATAATCAATGTTGTTTGATTCCCCATGTTCATAAGATTTTCCCTTTATATCATCCTTAGGTGGTAAGTCTCTAGTCACTATGTCTCCATTGTCATTAAGGTCTTAGATATAGTTGAGAAGTTGTTTGCATTTATCCATTTGATAACCATCTATATGATCAAAATCACAATAGCTATTAAGTCTTTATCAACTTGGCTTATGTTCAACTTTAGGGAAGGGTTGCATGATAGGGTAAGTGACTATGTTGGAACTTTTCAGCTCTTTTAAGATGCTTGAAAGAGATTCCCCCAAAGATGTATATTGTCTTTGATTGTAATAACGAGGAGGAGAAATTTTTTCTCTTTTTGGGATGGTGTCAGATGGTTTAGACTTAATCTGTTTTGATTGATTGTTCTATAAGTTTTGCATGTTGTGATTATCAATGACATTATCATTGACAACAATGTGATTGCGGTTGATGTACCTAGGCTTATCTTGAGAAGTTTTATGGTTGTTGTTGTTGTGATGATTGTTATGATTGTGCCCATTTTCTTTGTAATGGGGCTTGATCAAGCCTTTGGAAATGAGTTCTTTTTCAATTTAAGTCTGTTTTCGATAACTTCCTCAAAGTTGTTGAGGTAGTGCATTTGCGTGTGAAAGGATAGCTCGTCGTTAAGGTTAGGGATGAATATTTTAATTATTTTTTTCTCATGAATTGAACATGGGAATCGACTTGCAATTCCACATCATCATTGTAAGAATTGTGCAAAGATCTTGTTAGAACGTTGTTTGGCATTACATAAATACATCATGGTTATTTCAGAGTCAAGGTTGAAAGAGAAGTGTTTGACAAAATTCTTTGAAAGTTCTACAAGGGTAGAGATAGATCCCTTTGGAAGGTGAAAGAACCAGTCCAAAGTTTATCCACCTAGACTCTTAGGAAAGATGTGCAAGAGAAAGACATCCTTATAAGCCACCTCTTAGCATGCCATGAAGAATTCCTTGACATGGTTTCTAGGATTGGTTTTACCCTTGTATTTGTCAAATTTGGGCGTCTCAAAAGAGCATGGGAAGGGTATGCGTAAGATGTCCATGTCGAAAGGGTATGGACATAATTCATCGAAATTGAATTTTTTGCATTGTTTTTGCATGTCTGAGATGGTGTCCTTCATCATTTGCCAATCTTTAGAAAATGGTGAATTAGTTTGTGGGAAGAATGGTAATTTATCATTCATATGTTTTTTGTTCTCATTATTGGTCTCAAAATTATGTTTGAATGTGTCATCACTTTTCTTCATGTGTCTAATACCTTCGGTATCATTGTTAGTGACTGTAGAGGACAAGTGATCTAATTGTTTCACCATTGCATTGATTTTATCAAACAAGGATTGGTTGGGATTAGAGAACAAAGCATTAGATTTACCCTTATCATTAGCATTTATTTTATGTTCCTTCATCATTATGTTTGTTTAAATCAAATGGTGGACCCTTAGGGGACTTAGGTTGTCCCTTTAAGGATTTATATTCATCCTCATCAAAGTCCGAGGGAAATATTACTCTTATTGCAAGGAGGTGAAGAAGGAAGTGTTCTTTGTTTTGTTGTAAAGTGGCATCGATGGAAAGCTTTTTAAGTTTGTCTTCATCCTCTTCATCAAAGCTAATATGGAAAGGATTTTGTTCCTCCCTTCGAAAAGGACTATAATCACGATGTCATGTTCCCACCATTTTTGAAGGGGAGGAGGAATATGAATATGTGTGATGGAAAACTCAACCATTAGCAAAGTGAATGCTAAGATGGAAGAGGAAATAAGATGAAAAATATCAATCCTTAGCGAAATAAGTGTTAAGAGGGAAGAACAAAAAATAGTTAGTTGATTGCCTGAATCCTAACAAAACAAGAGTGAAGAGGAAAAGGGACTAAATGAGGTTATATGTGGTCCACTCTATAACAAAAATGAATGTTAAGAGGGAAGAGACTTGATGAGGTGGGCATGATCAACTCTTAACAAATGAGTGATAAGAGTGACGACAAGATGTGAAAATGTTAATTCTTAATGTTATGAGTGTTAAGAGAAATGACAAAAGGGACTTCACAACACTTAACAAAAGAAATGATGTTAAGGTGGAAGAGATATTGAAGTGTGAATGTGATCAACTCTAATCAAAATGAGTGATAAGAGTGACGAAGAAGGTGGACTTGACAACACTTAACAAAATGAATGATGTTAAGGTGGAAGAGAGATTGAAGTGTGAACGCGATCACCTATAATCAAAATTAGTGATAAGAGTGACGAAGAAGGTGGACTTCACAACACTTAATAAAATGAATGATGTTAAGGTGGAAGATGGGTTGAAATGTTAGTTTAGGTGATTCTTAACAAAATGAGTGCTAAGAAATATGATGTAGGAATTAAATTTCTTCACGACACTTTACAAAAGTGAACGTAAAGAGGGAAGAGACGAAAGGTGAGTGTGCTTACTTGTGACAATGTAAGTGCGACAAGAGGAGACTTAAAACACAATAGACGAAGCTCAACTCTTAACAAAAAAACGTGTTAAGGAAAGAGACTTAGGAAAATGTGATGAGTTTACTCGACTTTTAACAAGGTGTGTGTTAAAAAGGGGATACTTAAGAATATGATGAAGGATGCTAACTGTTATCCAAAATTCACCCCCAAGGTAATTTTGATAACATGCAAGCAATTATATTGATTCAGGGCAAAAATTCATGTTTCTAGGGTCCCCTCATATTTGTCTAACTCTCCTGTCCAAGAAGAAGAGAGTAAATTCTGAGAAAATGCGAAAAAAGGGGTTCAAGAAGGCAAATAGGTCGATCCAGGAAAAATCGTGAAAATTGGCTAAGTCCTGCTCAAGGTCGCCTCTGGGACGTGTGGGACAAAAATACCTGAACCGGCCGAACCGGCCGAAATGAGCACAGACAGTAAAAAATTGATTGGGACATCTGGGCCGAAAAGGCGCGAACCGGCCGAACCGGGCGAAAAAGGTCGAGTCAGTCCGAAGCAAAGTGGGACAAGCGGGCCAAAAATGCCCGAACCGGCCGAAATTGTCCCAAAAGGTCCAAAATCAAAATGGGACGTCCGGGACAAAAAGACCCGAAATACGCGAAGAAGCCACTGGAGCCGAAAGCCAATCAAAAGGTGCCACGTGTCTTCGGCTAAAAGGAGGACGAGCAAGCCCATTTCGGGCGAATCGGAGGTTTTTGTCCCAGGCAGCACTGGGACATCCGGAACGAAAGAACGCGAAGTACGCGGAGGAGCCGAATCAGCCGAGGACCAATCAGAAGCTGCCACGTGTCACAGGAGGAAAAGTCAACGTTTGGTCCGGAAACTTCAAACGGCCATAACTTTTGACTCCGAGCTCCGATTTTGATAAAATTGGACTTTCTGGAACGAGCACGACGTCCTCTACGCCACAGAAACTGGATTTCTTAATTTTAATAAGGGTAGATATATTTAAATTAAGGAAACGTGTTCGGCTCCAGTGAGTAGATGCTCTTTCCCGTCAAATGACAGAAAACGCCTGCCAGGCCCAAAACAGCTGCCCGCACTCAGAAGGCCATAACTTTTGCATTTCTCAACGAAAACGCACAAAATTGGTACCGTTGGAATCGTGGTTCCAAGCCCGACGCACAGCAATCAATAAATTCCAGATTTGATCATAAATTGATTGAGTTTTTTATGGAAACGTGGCCGGGTTCAGAACAGTGTTTTATTTGGTAGCTGGGAGTGCAATAAAGAGGCATGGTCATCATTCCTTCTCTGCTGCAGCACATGGGACAGTATGGGGAGCCTTTTGCAAGTAATGTATACCCATTCCACTCAATTTAATGCCTCTTACAGGTGGTTGAAGGACAGATTTCGGGATTTCCATTTTTTCCCTTCTCTTTTCCTTCTCATTTTTCTATAAATTGGAGTGTTGGGCTCATTGTAAAGAGGAGAGTTTTTGGGTAGCAAAGCTCTGCCAAAAATTGCTTTGTGAAGCCAGTGTGTTGCAGGCCCTTGTAGTGGACTCCTTGCATGGTGATCCAGGCCCTTATCTTGTAATAGACTGAACTGTGCATACCAGGAAGCAATAAAATACAAGTTTGTGGATGTATCTTCCCCTGCTGTGTTTTCTTGCATTCTTCTTGCCCTTTTATCTTTCTACAAGAATATTGTGTCTTTTATTATGTTCCTGCAGGGATTCATTAACATTGTGTATGCTTGGAATATTGTTGTGAATGCATTTCGCTAGATTATGGTGAACTGTCATCACCTCTTCTAGTGTGCATTTTCCCTCTGTATTTCACACATTTGGAGATTACTCTCCCACCCTCCTTTTCTGGTGTATCACCGCTTTAGTGTAGGCTTTCTTTTTATGTATTTTCTCTCCCTGGTCCCTTGGAAATTTTAGATTAGAATAGTTAGCTTATCCTGCATTAGAGTAGATTGTGGCAGGTAGTTTAGGAGCAAGAACCAGCTTTCTCTGGAGGTCTGTCTCAAGCAACAAGTCCCACAACTTGGAGATAGTACCCATGTTATCCAATCACACTGGATGCTTAGAGTGATCAAACTAGAAATCTGATCAACATCCAGGGGTGCTGTGATTCGGTGATAACAGTTCTGGCACGCCCGGTGGGACCTTAGAGGTCTTTACTTTCATTACAACAAGATTGATGTGCACTTGTTGTAAGTTCCAACTTTGAAGGAGCTTTAAAATCGCACATCTGGCGACTCCAAAAAGGGCATAATCCACTGGTTTCTGCAGTCCAAGCCTGACAAATTTATGAGAAGAATACAGACCAGGTCAAGAACGAGGGAGGAAGGATTGTTTGTTTATCTACATCTATCTCCAGGCAGAGAAAGAAGGGGAAGAAGAGCTCAAAGATCTGCGTCTCCACCTAATCGGACTTTGTCTACACCTCCACCTGGTAGACCTTTTCTCGCATCAACAAGGGTTCTCAGGCCAATCAGAATGGCGCAACCACAAAATCCCTTCGTCAATTTCACTGGCAGCAGCCCACTTGCCCTCAATGCACAGAATCCAGTTCCAATTGCAGCATTGAAGAACATTCCATTTTTCACTGGAGAAAATCATACTACTCCTGGAGATCATGTCAAAGACATTGCTAATGTCTGTGCAATCCATGAGATAAATGAAATGGATGTGGCTGTCAAATTGCTGGCATCATCGTTCAAAGGGAAGGCATTGCAATGGTTCAGGAGCCTTGAAGCTGGTTCTATCACGAATTGGAATCAGTTATGCATAGTTCTCCATGAGCAGTTTGGAGAGAAGGGAGACAACTTGTCTCTTCTAGAACAATTAACAACTATCAAGAGAGCTCCCAATGAGCAGCTGACTGACTTCAACTTCAGATTTCAAAGGTCTTGGGATAGGATTCCAGTGGCAGTCAGGCCAACAGCAGAAGGTGCTTTTCTATACTATCTTAAAGCTTTGAATTCTGATATTTCTATGTTAATTCAATCTATGGGAGGCACAACCTTACCTGCTTCTTATAGCATTGCCATTAGGGCTGAAAACTGTCTTATTCAAGCTGGTAAACTGGCTCCTAGGCCCCCAATGCCATTATATCCAAGTTTAGAGAGCCCAAGTACTAGCCAAGCGCCTGTCTTAGCTCCTATTCCCACCCCTAGAAATCAAAGTTCAAATGAAGCTTCTACTTCATCCTCTAGTGCTTCAAATGAACTCTAAGAGGTCATGAAACAATTGCAAAATTTGGGAAATGAGTTGGTTACTATCAAAAGACAGCAAGCCCAAAGTGTTAGGCCATATCAGCCTCAAGCTCAGCCTAACAGGCAGCCATATCAACCTCAAAGACCACCCAATCCGGCTGCGAATCAAAATCAAAGCCAAGTAAGGCCTCCTGCCAACAGACCATTTCAGCCCTATAACCCCAATGTTGCATCTGCATCCAGAGCTTTGGTGCCAGTCCAAAATAACATGGCCCAAGAATATGATTGGTGTTTCCCATGCAGTCAGCCACATAACCAATCAATGTGCTTTAACGGTGCATTAAATCAGGCCCTGATGGTGCAAACCATTGGTGGGTCGCAAGAGCCTAGCCACGAAGGAGATCAGCAGCAGGAAGCATCTCAGCAAGGAACATCTCCGAACGAAACTACTCTTGTCAATTGGCAGGCTGAAGACTTCTGTGGTATAAATCAGATACCCTCTCAAAGTGTTGCAGCCAACACAAGGTCAAAAAGGAGGAATTTGGGTGAAGAACAGCCATTGGCTTCAAGTAATACACAACCTTCTACCACTCCACAAGTGGCTGGCAAGCAAACTGTAGTTCCAAACATGCAAGGAGCATCCAAACCAGTTCCTAAACCAACTCAGATGCCAGCTACTGCCACTCATTTGCAAGGAACGAATGTGCAGGCCAAGGGACAGCAGAGGGATACTTCATCTCCATTTAGTATCATTGATCAGATGAAGAAGACAAATGTAAACATATCCATGTGGGAATCACTATCTATCCCAGGACAGAGAGATTTGCTACAAGCTGCTATGAAAGACTGGTCAACTCCAAATCACCATGTCCAAATGCAAGAGAAGGTACTCACAAATGCTGCCCAGCCCGAAGGAAATCATGGAGGACAGCAAGGTAAAATGTTGAAGCCCCCTCCATTTTATGTTTCATTGATCATAGGAGATAAGCTGGTGCATAATTGCATGATCGATTCGGGAGCAAGCAGTTCAGTAATGCCCAAGCAAATAGCTGATCAGCTAGGACTCCAATATGAAACCATCTCCAAGGGTGTGGTGCAATTGGACGGGACAGCAGTGACAACGGTTGGAATAATCAAAGGTTTGAGCCTCACACTGCACGCATGTCCCAATGTAATAGTGTTACAAGATGTGTCAGTCATAGACCTGCCACCACTCTTTGCATTGTGCTTGTCAAGAGACTTCACTGCTAAAATTGGAGGCTATCTTTCGGCGGATTGGTCACACATGTTGTTTAGAACAAGGTATGGAACCAAAACCACAATCAGGTCTGAACCTATTGCAAATTTTCATATTGAGCCTTACACTCCAAGCCAAATCAATGCCAACTGTTCAGCGTTTGATCAAGAAGATTATCCAAGTACTGATGAAGCTGACACCAAAGTTGGAAGCATCCCAGATTTGACTCTCGATGAATGGGCGAGCAAGGTGCATGCTTTTGATCCCTATCAAGAAATTGAGGAATCTGAGCTGGGAGTTTATTGTTTACATGAAGAAAATCAACCTCTCCCCAGCATCACCAAGCCAGATCATAAAGACAAGAATGAAGTATGAAAAATTGTTCTTTGATGGATCAAGGAGTAGACAGGGTGCAGGAGGAGGAGCTATGCTCGTTTCACCGCAAGGTATAAGGTATTATTCAGCCTTCCGTTTCCAGTTTTCCTGTTCAAACAACACAGCTGAGTATGAAGCCTTAATTCATGGACTGCACTGGGCAAGGAAGAAAGGCATCAAGAATTTACAAGTGTTTGGTGATAGTGAGCTGATCGTAAACCAAGTCAAGGGAAAAAATGCTGCCAAAAATGATCTGTTGAAGAACTACAAAAATCGGGTATGGGATCTTATTGAAGATTTTGAAGCTTTTAGCATCATTTCCATCCCAAGGAAAAAGAATGGAGCCGCTGACAGACTGGCAGCAATTGGGGCTGCGTTTGATGTTGTAGAGAGTATCAAAAGAGAGAAAACTCAGCCTCATATCAAAGTGGTTGTGAGACCAGCTATTCCAGATAACAACACAAGTTGGCAAGTCTTCGAGAATGATCAGCAGATTGTTAATTTCCTGCAAGAAGAAGCTGAGTTCTCCATGAGAAATCAAGACAAGCTGGAACAGCAGTATGGTGACCAAGTAGTGCAGCTGAGGACTAACAAACTGCCAAAAGGCCTCATAACCTTGGAGTCAATATTCAACCCGAATGATCAGTTCCAGAAGGAGAAAGCGAGCATTCAAGTAAAGGGTGAAGATTCAGAGCCTATTTCAGTGGAAAAAGGCAAGACATTACAAATTGGCAAAGTAAGTACTCCACAAGAGAAATCTGATTTTGTTCAGCTTTGTCAAGAATTCCCAGATGTTTTTGCTTGGACTTACAAAGATTTAAGAGGTTTTAACCCAAATTTGGCACAACATACTATTGAGTTGGATCCGGAATCCAAGCCTGTCAGGCAAAAGCAAAGGCCAGTAAATCCTCATATCGAACCTCTCATGAGAAAAGAGTTAAGTAAGCTCATTGAGGCTAGTATCATCTTTCCCATCAAACACTCAAGTTGGGTTGCAAATTTGGTGCCGGTAAGGAAGAGAAATGGAGAAATAAGATTGTGTGTGGACTTTCGCGATCTAAATAGAGCATCACTCAAAGATCATTATCCACTTCCATCAATGGAACAAATATTGCAGGTTGTAGCTGGTTCAGAAAGGTTTTCATTGCTAGATGGATATTCAGGCTATAATCAGATATTGGTGAAAGAAGAAGATCAATTCAAAACGGCCTTCACTACAAAATGGGGCACGTATGCTTACAAGAAGATGCCATTTGGACTGTCAAATGCCGGAGCAACATTTCAACGAGCTATGGATATGGCGTTCAAAGGTTTGATCAACAAGATAGTGCTGGTATATCTAGATGATATCACTATCTTCTCAAAGAATGCAGCAGACCATCTCTTTCACCTCAGGCAAGTATTTCAGAGATGTAGAAGGTTTGGAGTGTCATTGAATCCAAAGAAGTGTGTATTCTTGGCACACGAAGGCAAACTGTTGGGCCACATTGTCTCTAGGGAAGGGCTAACAATTGATCCTGAGAGGGTTGAAGCCATCCGAACGCTTTCACTGCCACACCACAAGAAATCTCTCCAAAGCTTCTTAGGAAGGATAAACTTTGTCCGCAGATTTATACCTAATTTTTCCACTCTTGTGAAGCCCCTAACAATGATGTTGAAGAAGAGTCTGGCATTCAAATGGACAGTAGAAGGCAAAGAGAGTTTTGAAGACATCAAGCATGCAATATCGCAAGCTCCAACTCTTATCAACCCAGATTTTTCAAAGGACTTCATGTTGTATGCGTTTGGGGGATCAGACACAATCTCAGCTATCTTGACACAGCTGAATAGAGAAGGTTCAGAACAGCCCATAGCATTCTTCAGTCAAACCTTGGAAGATTACGAAATAAAGTATTCTTTCATCGAAAAGCATGTCCTTGCTGTCATCAGGAGCTTGAAGAAATTCAGACACTTGGTCTCAAACAATAAGATTCAACTGCTGGTGTCTCATGCTGGTGTCAAGGACTTCCTCCTAAACAAGGATTTAAATGAGAAGAGAGCAGGTTGGATCACTCGGGTGATGGAATATGATATTGAAATCAAAGTGACCAAGCTAGTTCGTGGCAAAGGCTTGTGTGAGCAGCTCGCTTCCAAACAACCAGATGAGTCAAAAAGTGAAGAGGATGTTGTCTTGCTACTAAAGAATGATCAAGAACAGCCAGCTGATGATGCACCCACCCCATGTTGGACCCAAGACTTGGTGCACTACCTCCAAACAGGCTTGTGCCCCCCAGAAGTGAGCAAAGCAAAGAGGAGATACTTCAGATTACAAGCCATTCCATATGTGCTTGTTGACGGAGTTTTGTTTAAAAAGGACATCAATGGTGTTCTATTAAGATGCATTGGAACAGGTCAAGTTGAGAAAATCCTACACGAGTTCCATGATGGGGAAGCAGGAGGCCACTTTGCTCCGCGAGTGACAGCTCTCAAAATCATGAAAGCTGGTTACTATTGGCCTACTGTGTTCAATGATTGCTACTCATGGGTTAAGAAATGCAAGAAATGTGCATTCTTCACAGGGAAAGAAAGGTTAGCAGCGATGCCCCTTCGTCCAATTTCAGTGGATCAGCCATTCATGCAATGGGGATTGGACTTCATCGGGGTTATCAATCCCAATTCAAGTCAGGGCCACAAGTGGATACTAACAGCAACAGACTATTTCACCAAGTGGACTGAAGCAGTGGCACTTAAGGAGGCAAATGAATCTAATATCTTAGATTTCTATGAAGGGATAGTCACGAGGTTTGGTGCCCCTGCCACTATCATATCAGACAATGCATTGGCATTCCTTGGCACAAAGATCACTGAATGGGCTGTCAAAAACTGTGTGTATCTCAGCACTTCATCGAACTATTACCCTCAAGGTAATGGCCAAGCTGAGTCTACGAACAAGAATCTACTAAGGATCATCAGAAGGACTCTTGATGAGAATCAGAGGACTTGGCACGCAAAGCTCAAATCAGCCCTATGGGCTGATAGGATCACGCCCAAGAGATCTACAGGAAGCTCTCCATACAAGCTTGTGTACGGGAAGGAAGCAGTTCTACCTATATCACTTGAGTTGCCAGCACTGGAACTCCTGAAACAGTTGGAGCTGGCTGAGTTTGAACCTATGGAAATCAGCTATGCAGAGCTAATGGAATTAGAAGAGACAAGAGAGCATGCAGCCCAGGCGATAGAGAAGGATCAAGCATTGGTCAAAAAGAGTTTTGACAAGAAAGCTAAGGCCAGGATATTACAAATTGGAGATTTGGTGCTGAAGTGGGATGTTGATCGTGCAAAACCAGGAAAGCACTCCAAGTTTGACGCCATCTGGAGTGGCCCATACATGATCATTGAATGCAAAGGTAGCAATGCTTTCCGACTGGCTAAGTTGGATGGTGAAGAATTGCAGATCCCAGTCAACGGGATCTATCTCAAACGCTGCTACTAGAAAGATAGATTCTCACCCTTGTAATTATTAATTTAGATTTTCCATTCCTCTAAGTGCTTGTGCACATTGTACTGTTGTTAGAGTAGTTTCTATTTCCCTAAGTGCTTGTGCACGTGTCCTATTGCTTCTAGTATGTGCATGTTTGCAGTTCATCAAGCTCCTGAGAAAGATTTGCAGTCATGAGAAGACCAGCTCAACAAATGTTCAAATGGCTCAAGAACGCAGGTTTTCAAATTCCAGATCAGTTGAGAGGCTATCAAAAAGACTCCATGCCCAATGGATTGCTTCAAACAGCTGGTCGTTCCTCATCTAGCGGGCAGATGACCCCGCTGAGTCGCCAAAATTGTTATCCAAAATTCACCCCCAAGGTAATTTTGATAACATGCAAGCAATTATATTGATTCAGGGCAAAAATTCATGTTTCTAGGGTCCCCTCATATTTGTCTAACTCTCCTGTCCAAGAAGAAGAGAGTAAATTCTGAGAAAATGCGAAAAAAGGGGTTCAAGAAGGCAAATAGGTCGATCCAGGAAAAATCGTGAAAATTGGCTAAGTCCTGCTCAAGTTCGCCTCTGGGACGTGTGGGACAAAAATACCCGAACCGGCCGAACCGGCCGAAATGAGCACAGACAGTAAAAAATTGATTGGGACATCTGGGCCTAAAAGGCGCGAACCGGCCGAACCGGGTGAAAAAGGTCGAGTCAGTCCGAAGCAAAGTGGGACAAGCGGGCCAAAAATGCCCGAACCGGCCGAAATTGTCCCAAAAGGTCCAAAATCAAAATGGGACGTCCGGGACAAAAAGACCCGAAATACGTGAAGAAGCCACTGGAGCCGAAAGCCAATCAAAAGGTGCCATGTGTCTTCGGCTAAAAGGAGGACGAGCAAGCCCATTTCGGGCGAATCGGAGGTTTTTGTCCCAGGCAGCACTGGGACATCCGGAACGAAAGAACGCGAAGTACGCGGAGGAGCCGAATCAGCCGAGGACCAATCAGAAGCTGCCACGTGTCACAGGAGGAAAAGTCAACGTTTGGTCCGGAAACTTCAAACGGCCATAACTTTTGACTCCGAGCTCCGATTTTGATAAAATTGGACTTTCTGGAACGAGCACGACGTCCTCTACGCCACACAAACTGGATTTCTTAATTTTAATAAGGGTAGATATATTTAAATTAAGGAAACGTGTTCGGCTCCAGTGAGTAGATGCTCTTTCCCGTCAAATGACAGAAAACGCCTGCCAGGCCCAAAACAGCTGCCCGCACTCAGAAGGCCATAACTTTTGCATTTCTCAACAAAAACGCACAAAATTGGTACCGTTGGAATCGTGGTTCCAAGCCCGACGCACAGCAATCAATAAATTCCAGATTTGATCATAAATTGATTGAGTTTTTTATGGAAACGTGGCCGGGTTCAGAACAGTGTTTTATTTGGTAGCTGGGAGTGCAATAAAGAGGCATGGTCATCATTCCTTCTCTGCTGCAGCACATGGGACAGTATGGGGAGCCTTTTGCAAGTAATGTATACCCATTCCACTCAATTTAATGCCTCTTACAGGTGGTTGAAGGACAGATTTCGGGATTTCCATTTTTTCCCTTCTCTTTTCCTTCTCATTTTTCTATAAATTGGAGTGTTGGGCTCATTGTAAAGAGGAGAGTTTTTGGGTAGCAAAGCTCTGCCAAAAATTGCTTTGTGAAGCCAGTGTGTTGCAGGCCCTTGTAGTGGACTCCTTGCATGGTGATCCAGGCCCTTATCTTGTAATAGACTGAACTGTGCATACCAGGAAGCAATAAAATACAAGTTTGTGGATGTATCTTCCCCTGCTGTGTTTTCTTGCATTCTTCTTGCCCTTTTATCTTTCTACAAGAATATTGTGTCTTTTATTATGTTCCTGCAGGGATTCATTAACATTGTGTATGCTTGGAATATTGTTGTGAATGCATTTCGCTAGATTATGGTGAACTGTCATCACCTCTTCTAGTGTGCATTTTCCCTTTGTATTTCACACATTTGGAGATTACTCTCCCACCCTCCTTTTCTGGTGTATCACCGCTTTAGTGTAGGCTTTCTTTTTATGTATTTTCTCTCCCTGGTCCCTTGGAAATTTTAGATTAGAATAGTTAGCTTATCCTGCATTAGAGTAGATTGTGGCAGGTAGTTTAGGAGCAAGAACCAGCTTTCTCTGGAGGTCTGTCTCAAGCAACAAGTCCCACAACTTGGAGATAGTACCCATGTTATCCAATCACACTGGATGCTTAGAGTGATCAAACTAGAAATCTGATCAACATCCAGGGGTGCTGTGATTCGGTGATAACACTAACTTTTAATAAAAGTGTGTTAAAAGAGGAGACACAACAACGAAATGAGAGTACTAAAGGAATGATAAAATAAATGTCGTCATAAGAAGTGAGGAAATGACGATGAAAAGGTCTAAATCTCACAAAAATGGAGATAAGAGACAAAGGGGAAGTGATTGATTAGTGATCTCAAATCAAAGTAAAGTTGATGTTTTAAAGCGGGAAGTGAATAAATAACAAGGATGGTGTCAATGCAAGAAAGCGATTGCAAAGTATGACGATGTAAGAGGATAGAAGAAATATAGCGAAAATGTGGACGAGTCCACAAAGTGAATGTGAAATGTGACGATGAAAAGAGTGTGCAATGCTTAGAGTTCAACAAGATAACGTACAACTTAAAACTTACGACAATGAAAGATCAAGGTGATCAAGAGGGTGCTTGACCGTGATAAAGCAAGTATCACAAAGCCAAGACTTAGTGAAGAGGAATGAAAGTGCTCAAGTACAAATATGGATGTTCATAACCCAAGACATAGATGCATTTTAAAAATGATAAGATGGATGAGAGAGAGAAACTTGAATGAAAAAAGTGAGACACAAGTGTGTAACACGAGCGAAAAATGAAAAATAGTGTAGTAAAAGTTTTGGCCTCTACCTTAGATTGGATTGGACAAGGTATGACTTCCTGGGTGGTTCACTCAACTAGGTGTCAGTAGTATACCCGAGCAAGCGCAAAACTATTGCTAGCTAACAGCTTTACTTTACCCTCTTTGAAACCCTGAGCAAAGATCTTACTTGAAATGAATCACACTGGGGTTGCCACTACTAGGTATCAGTGACTCTAACTCACAAGGCTTTACTAGTCAGTTAGGATAAAAGGTGCCCATTTTTTGAACCAGTTCCTTCAAGGTGTTGACTACTTTGGGGTTCTTGTGGTAATCCTCAAAATATTTTTATGGCTTATACCAAGGCACTTCCCACATTTATGTAGACGGGTTTTTACCCTTATCTGAACCTACAAATACAGTGTGTAGAAAAAAAATTATTTTATCTTGTTTAGCCACAATTACCTACACACGAGAATTAGTAGTTTGAAGTGAGCTCATGACCAAGGAAACCTACAGTTAGTAGCTTTCAATGTTTTATCAACCATCATGAGAGCAGGTCTTGCAAACAAGGATTAGAAATTTCTCCTGAGGTAGGTAGAGGCCAAGATAAAAAAAAGAAAGTTCATGTTTATGATTTCCCATATCACTTAGAAAGTGCAAGGAAAGAGCATACATGTGAAAAACTTTGATTAAGTGAACAATGTTAATTCCTAAAAATAAAAAATGAGAACTAATCACATTTCTGATTTCCAAGATCACTTATAAAAGTGTGAGGGAAAATCATACGCATGGTCATACAATGATTTAATCTCACAAAAAATAAAAACAACAAGAAAAAACATTCAAAACATGTTAGAATGTGTTAGTTTATCTTGCAAAATGACTACATGTATACAAGAATGGCTAAAGAGTGAGAAAAATTGGACCAAAACATCTAATAACACTAATTTGCAATATTCACAGTTAGTTCAAAATAAAAATCATGAGGGAAAAATGGCCAAAAAGTGATTTTACGTTGATATACTATCTAAAAACTGATAAATAAGTTGGAGGTAAAAACATTTGGTAGCTCTCCAAAAGCAAGTATGCACGATTAGTTTTTGTGATAAAAAGCAACGGAAAATTAATAACACAGTTCTAGTTGAAAAATCCTAAACTAATGAATTAAACAAAAGAAGAACTAATTAAAACAAAATATGAATTATTTAAAAAAATTAAGAAGGTGAAGATGAGTCTATGGTAGCGAAAATAGTGAAAAAGAAATGAAAAATTCCTAAGTATGGGATTAGAAGTCTAAAATTAGTTAATTAAATCAATAATTAACTAATTAAAACAAACTATCTAAGTAATGAGGAAGTAACTAATACGTAACGAAGTAATGATTAATTAGTGAGAACTAAATATAAGAAATGATACTAAAGTTGAAAACTTTAAATTAAAGAAAAGAAAAGAAATATAAATAAAAACCTTAAGTTTAAAACTATCCTGAATTTCTTTAAAAAAATAAAAAATAAAAAATAAAACCCTAAACCTAAAAGAAACTAAAGAAGAGGAAAATAGGTTAAGTGTTGTGCGTTGGTATTTTTTTGCAGGGTTTGAAAGGAAAGTAGCGAGGCAGAGTGGCAGTGAGCAGCTCGTGGTGGTGGGAGGAAGCTCAAAGTTGGGCGGGTTCAGGGGTGGGCATTGATGGATAGAGGACGGTAAGGCAAAGGAGGGAGGGCAGCAAGTTAAGGGCAGGGGATCGTCTGCAAGTTCGGCGAGTCTAAGTAAATGGTGAGTTAGGGGGACTGTCGGGGGAGACTGGGGGAAAACGGGGTTGGGAAGGGTAGTGGTTTACATCGAGATTGGGGACATGGGAGGTAAACGAGAGCCAACGGGGTGGGGCGAGCTTGAGCTTACTGGGGCAAGCTTAGGGGGAAGCTAGGTCACGGGTAGTGTCGGGATCAAGGTCAGGGGCTCGTGAGTGTGTGAGTGTGTCGGTGCATCTGGGAGAGGGGCGTTCATTGGGATTGGGGTCAACGTGGGTGGGGAGGGGGTACTAGATAGATTGAGAGACTGGGATCTTGGCGAGCAAGGGGTAAATCTAGGGGTGGGTTGATAAGGAGGTGGTTCGGTGAGCTAAGATTTCCGAGTAGGGAGGGGTTTGGGGGGTTAGGGGGTAGTGGATAATATAGGTTTAAACTATATATATATAATTTTGCTTGGAGTAAAATTTGAATAATTTTTTGTATTTTTTTTTTGTTAATAAATAAAATCTGATTTTCTGTAACAAAATCTTTTTTTTGTGTTGGATTTTGTAGGATTTTCAGGAGAGAGTACAAAAGTTAGAGGGACCTTTTTTTTTTTTTTAAAACAAGAAATTAGCAAATAAATATCCCCAAAAACACTAAAATATTTTTTTTGAATCCATTTTTTTAACATAGTTTTTGTGAAAAATTCAATAAAATCTACAAATAACCAAACCAAATTTTGCACTCAAACCAATTTTTGCACTCAGAATAAATCAAGAGAAACTTAGAAATAATATGTGATTTTTTTGTTTTTTGTTTTTGGAAAGTTACTATTTCCTCCAAACACTCCCATGAACTTACACAACAACACAAAAATTCACACAATAATACAAAAACACCAAACAAACACCGATAACGAAATTAGACAACCAAAAATGAAACAAAAATGGAGGAGGGGTGTGAGTCCCACCTGGCATGCTAAAATGTAAACAGAGAAAAGTAGCAGTGAATGAAAGATAAACAACTAAGTGTGTAAACCTTCCTGAAAACCATCCAATGCAAACCTTAGTAGGTTGTGAGAGCTTTTGAAGTTGTATAACGTTACAAAATTATTTATTTTTGGGTGCTCTTGAATGACCTCCAAACGTGGGTGTAATTTCTATGAACACAAAGATCTGTGGTTTGGATTATTGCTTCTAGAATAACATAAGTTGGAGTAATTTTAACAGAGTTTTTGTGCTTAAATCGAAGAGGATTTGAAAGAGAGTAAGCCTGTAATTTAGAGGTAAAAGTAGTTGAAAATTGGTTACAAGAGGGTGAATGCATGTGTTGAAAATAACATTTGAGGAGGTTGTAGTAGTTCTAGGGCATTTGGGGGCAATAAATGAATTAATTGCAAAAGTCACATCCGAAAAGGTGGTTGCACGTGCAATTGAATTGCCCCCACCTTTCTAGGATTCTAGAAATGTAGTTGACTAGGCTTGGTATGTGGAGTTTACTGGGAATCTAAGTGGTAGTTGAATTTGAAGAGGATGTGGAGCCCAAGTGGTTGTTTGAAGGTGCACACTTAATTAATTAACAATTTAATTAATAAATGATAATTAACTTAGCACAAGGGGTACTAGGGATTGATTTTAATTAATCCAAAGGGTGCAATGTGTATGAATTAATCAATTTAATAAATTAATCAAAAATGGGTGAATAACATGGTGTATTAGGATAGTATTGGGAACATGTGAGTGATTTTAGGGTGTCTACAATGTTGAGTTGTAGCGTCAGTTTTCCAAGCAGTATACTGAGTTTACACTATTGCAGATGCAATTTGAGAGGTATCAAGGTCGCGACCAATGACATGGAGTTAGTGGTGAGGCATCAATTTCTAGGGCTCTCGCAATACCCAAGAGTGATAGTGATGATGAGATTTGATTTGCATTAAAGTATGTGATATAGGGGAGTTGCCCCCCATTGATGAGAAGTTTTTGTAATGATGATTATAATCGAAACATATAGACTGATTTATTAGTATATGATGATTGTATTTTGATGTGTATTGATGTTTTGATGTGATTGATGATGTATGATCCCGTAATTTATTTTTGTAATGTATGTGATGTGTTGGATGTCATTGTTCATGTTTATTGATGTGTACATATACTATGAAGTAGATAATGATAGACAAAAATGTTAAATGTGAATGATGATAGATAATGTACATAATTTGATTTTCTAGATATGATGTTTAATGAGTTGAGAGATATACATAATTTTTTTAAATGCATTTGTAATACGTAGTTAGTGTATTGATGATAATAGTATGTATGTGAAGATAAATAATGTATGATTTGTAAAATTACCTATCATAATGAATGATTATTGATATGATAATACGATGTGATCGTAATATGTTAGTGTGATGAATATGGTAGGGAAGGAGATAACTGATTCCCCCCAACATATAGATGATTAGAATCATTTAATTAAGACCCCTCAACAGTCAAGAATGAACCACATAAAGTAAGAGTGTGTCATCGGGAAATGATTGAGTGGGTTAGATGAATCAACAAAGTGTGTGATGAAAGGTTCTTATAGTAAAACCCTCAATAGTCATGTAAGAACCGTAATAACACAAGTGCATCATCAGGGGGTAAGGTGATATCAATCACCTACCAGAGATTGAGGCGGCATCAAGTGGTGGAAGTATGTGGCATAGAAGCAGTGTGAGTATATGAACCAAATTGAATATCATGTGGAGGAGCGGTGGGATGGGTGAATACTGAGGGCCGTGGGAGCTAATGTGACATAGTAACATGATGTGGTGGATGCGATTGATGTGATGGTGTAATGATGTATGGATGTGGTGAAGAGCGCTCATGAGTGAAAAAATGTGGCAGTGGACAAACCATGACCTAAGTACCAAACGAAGGATACAACTCAAGCCTAGTAGAATCATATTGATGAGGTAGAGAAGATATGGACTGCTCACGTGAGATAGAGACAATGGAAATCATGCACTTATCCTCTAATTGTTGTAATATATTGTGAAGGGTGAAACGATCATTGTCCCTATAGCCTTTGATATGATGATAATTATAATAAGGTTGATCATGTTGACATTGTAGATGATGTTGTGGATGATGTTGGTTTGAGGGTAAGTGAATTAGATGCATATCGATTAAAGTACATAGCACATCATGTGGTCAAGCGTGATGAGAAAAGTGTAATGGCTCATGTGACACAAATGGAGTAGAAGGAGAAGTATCTTATCATGGAGGAGGAGAAGTATGATGTAGTATGTTGAGCCTTCCTAGTAGGTTGAGGTGTAGATTGTGTAGGAGGCTCAACCGATGGTAATGGAGGAGAACTAGATGATACACTAGTAGTAGAGATAAGTGGAGGATCAATGACATATGTTGTGAGAATATCTTGTTCTAGGTCAATGACTTTATAACAAAGAAGAATGAATGACTCACATGTATCATATTGCAATCTTTTCTTAAGTATGGGAAGCAAACCATAACAAAAAATGAATTGCTTCTCTAGATCAATAGGTTAGAATACTAGTTGATGCATATAAATTTTGAACCATAAGATATAATCCTTGATAGGTTTTGATGTGCCCTAATGTAAAGTAGGTAGACAATGATAAGTAACTCTAGGGCCATTATTGATGATAAAACGATGGAGAAAAGTGTTATCCATGTCATAATAAGTACTAATAGACCCAAAAGGAAGATGAGTATACCATTGTAAAGCCTCATCGGTAAGACTGTGTCGAAAGGTCTTAAGTAATAATCTATCATTAGAATAGGAGATCATAGTCATGTGGTAATGTTGGAGATGTGCATGAGGGTCACAAGTACCATCAAAACATGTGAATGTAGGCATGATAAAGTCCTTCAAAAATGCAAATTTATGGATTTTCTTAGCTATAGGTTTGTCATGTAATGAGTTGTTGTCAATAGAAGCATAGTAAGACCTACTTTCTAAAGTGAGTGACTGAACCTGAGATTGTAATTGACCTACGACATGCATGAGAGATATGATATCCTATGAAGGAATAGTATGATATGGAAATAATGTATTAAGTGGTTGTAACTTTCCATTGTGAGTGATCATGGGAATATCAAGAGAATATAAAGGAGATTATGATGTTAAAGGCACACTAGGGGTGGGTTCTGAAGAAGCTATAGTAGGCGAAATAGATGGAACATCCATAGTAGTGGTAGGAATAACATCAGAAACATCCGTAGGAGGAGAAGATGAACTAATAGGTGTAGATGATGTGATAGGAAGAGATGAAATTGTAGGAGAAGAAGAACCAATAGATGGAGATGACTCATGCACTATGCTAGACACAACCTCAGGAGAAAGTGAAGATGTAAATTCACACTTTGCAGTATGAAAAGTAGGAGAATCATGGCTATCAATTGTTGTATCGACATCAGATAGAGACTAAGATATGAGAATGTCATTAAGTGTACTATCAATAGGATCTTCCACATAATATGGAGTATGATAACTAGCATGCGATGGAGTATGACAATTAATATCATAAATAGGAGAATCATGAGATGGAACTCTACTAGTTGTTTGACTAGGAGAATCCATAGGTACATGTGAACTAGTTTCAAGACCAAGCATGTAATCTATAAGAGAATCATCTAGAATTTCCTTAGAAATATTAGAAGAAGGATCACTAGTAGTTGTATAGCATGGTGTACAATGAGTGAAGGCTATCAGATCCAAAACAATGCTAATGTCAATGGGAGAGTTTTCAAAACTAGTAGGTACATAGTGTTAATTGTTTAAGATTTGTTGTTGGATATGATCGGGCATAGTAACATTACTATAGAGAGTTGTGAGCTTAGCAATAACAGCCTCATCATAAATAAGATTGATGCTAGCATGAGACATGATGGGCCAAAAAGGAGAAGAGATATCCTTATCCATTAGGGTTTGTAGCGGATCCTAGGGCAAAAATGTTCTAAAGTATGAATTCACCAAAATGATTAACTAAAATCTAGATTTTAGAATTAATCTAAGAAGTATAGAAATGCAATAACTGAAATATACTGAAACATAAATGCTAAATAATTTATTTGATATGCTAAATGAAATGAAATAAGAGGTGAAACGTGCTAACATGAGAAGAAATTACCTCATAGTGATCTAGGAGTGATCAGAATGATGAACAGGTAGAAGAGAGTGTCATGATGGACTTAAGAAATTTGTAGGAGAGGCAGAACGGGCCATACTGGGGTGCCTAGAGAAGGATGAGGGTGCCTAGGGCACCGTGATTTAGAATATGGGCACCCTGGTCTGTGAAATAGACCAAAATTTGATCTTGGGAGGGTCGTTAGGTCTTCGCAATAATTCACCTTTTGTGGCATTAATGTCGCACTTACTTCACTGAGAATGTTGTACACCTACAATGAAGAATCACCTACAAAACCCCACACAAAGCATCAAACCCTAAAAAAATAAAGATGCATATGAAGGGGTCAAATTGTCCTTAGCAGCCACAATGGTGGTCTTACAACTAAGAATTGTACTACATCTCAGACTCAATGTAGTTCTATGTGATTGTGTGTAAAATAATGTGCCTAGGATGCCCTAACACCAATGATGCAGAGATAACGGGCAATAGCTAGATAGAATGCAAAATGGTGGATGGAATAGAACAGACTTCCCTTTCCTATGCAGTATGTGATACAAAATAGTGCCCAAATGTAGTCCCTTGCCTTATGTAGATACTTATCCCTTAGTAGAAATAGTCCGCCCATAAGGCAGTATGTATGTTGTGCTTATATAGGGATATCTTGCTCAAATTTTGACACTAATGACCTGACATGCCGACTAGTGCCTAGGGGAATGGGAGGGAAAAATATAAAGACTAACCTCGAACATCTAAATGAGAACCAAGTGTGACAGGGACTAGGGCACCTAAAAATGGGGACCAAGGCACCCGAGGCACCCTAATCCCTTCCTAGACACCCTAGTCAAATACTATAGACAACAACTAAGTGAATGACGACAACTAAGACTCCCTGAGAAACGACTAGAAATGTGCAAGTAATTGATGATTGTGCAAGACACACAATGACAATGACCAACTAAATTGACAACAGGACTAGGGGATGGGTCATTAGTAAATACTTCTCTTATGCAATAACCATATATAAAACAATATACTTGGTGGTATAAGTATAGTAGTAAGTGTGTGATTTTTTTACTACAGAAAGTGATTTAATCTACTTTGAATTAAATCTAATTTCAGAGTAACTAATGTAATAAGTAGTATACAAATGATAATATACAGCAATATACAAGTGATAAGTACTCAAAAATGTAAAGATTTAAGTAAATGAGAGAGATAGATGAATTAGATGATTTTTGTGTGATTTGGAAGTAGTCGAGACTATGTGTTTGTTGGATCTGACAGGGAATGATGTAATAGTGGTTAGCAAAGAGTTTTGGGACTCTAAAATGTGTTGAATAGAAGCGCTCATGGGAGGATGTGAGCGCTTGGGTGCTAGTGTCTACGTGAATATTCAAGATCTGGTCTTTTTATGGGTCTGAGGGCCTTTTCTCCAATATCTATTTTTCACTCTAAATTTTTTATTAGGGTTTCGATCACACCTATAGCCAACAAAGCAACCCCTAGTTATTTACATAAGCTCATAAACACATTAGATCTAAATAAAATATACAATATGTGAATTTAGACTGACCCCGATCGTCACTCGATGAGCGAACTTAGTACCAAGCGTTGCACTAAATTTTAGGCTCTATGTAATTATGTGTGCTTGTGTGTGAAATAGTGTCTTTATGTTTTCCCTCGCACCTATGACATTAAGATAGCTAGCTATAGCTATCTTTGATGCAAATGTGTGGTATAAAATTCAACAATTCCCCTTCCTATGCAGTGTATGCATCCCAAAATACAGTCCCTTTGATAGTAGTGATAGTATGTAGATATGATAACCCTCTTGAATTTCTAGCCAAAACATTAGTGTGTATGTTGTGTATATATATGAAACTCTTGTTTGAATTTTGACAGTAGTGACACAAAAGGAAAACTATGAACACGAGATAAGGATAAGAAAAGTGAAAAGGCCAACCACAAATGTTAAAATGTGTAAAAAGAATAAACACAACAAAAGCACCCAAAATGGACACAATCATCTGGGTGCTAGTGTTCAAAGTGGGTGCTAGTGTCCCAAGACAAATAACAATAGCTATGAAGAGACAAACTGATGTGGATCCCTATGACCTAACCAGAAGTGGATACATAACTGGTAGATGTAGAAGAGAGTTACTATAAAAACCAATCAAAGACGGAGATGGACAAGAGATAGTACATCACCAATGAATACTTTTCTTACTTAATAGTCATGCATATAACAACATACTGACGACATAGTAAAATAGTAATATGTGCCTGAATTTTTGTCTACATCCCCCCCTTTATGGTATTTGAATGAAATTCAAGTAGTGTAAAGGAAATAAGGAACATGCCTGTATAAAGTCCAAAGAAGCCATGTTGCAGAGTGCACGTAGAATATAGAAACTTGTAGCATGATGAACCATGGATTAACATTTTGACCCAATGGCTTAAGAGGAGATAGAAAACTCTTGTAAGGAGAAACTTGGAGAAATAGTTGTATTGATGTTAGATTTTTTGTTAGAGATGATAGAAGATGAAGGGAATGATCAATTCCTAACTTGATTTGTTGATGATTGGAGGATTTGGGCTTCCTACCACTAGAGGAAGAGTGTTGGGGAGAGAGGTTTGTTTTTCTCTCCTTCCATGATGTTTCCCAAAAGGTCCAACTACTGTAGATGGATAGAGACCGATTTTTTTACCTATTTAGTAATAATTGTAACTTGTTTGTTCCAGATTAAAGAACCCATATAAGAGTAGTATAGGAAAGGAAGTGGCGTCTCATTTTCCCCACTCCTATAGTAATGGGTGTTATGATTTGAATAGTGTTATATGGCTTCCTAATTAGGTCATGTGGAAGCGATGGTGATGTAATGTGGCTCCCAAGTTAGGTTATCTGGGAGGGATATCAACTATGATTATTTTATTAATTGATTGATTTTAGTGATAGGAGTTGATTGAATGAGATGTACTTTAGAAGATTACTTACTAAGAGGTTTTGTTTTTCCCCTAGATTAGGTCATTTAGGGGGGGTATATTTGAACTAGCATAAAGTATTGACTATCATATATAATAATTATAACCATGTTTGAATGAGATCAGAGAAAATTGTGATAGAATTGTATTAAGAGTGTCGATTGACTGTGTTATATCTTAGGAGGGATTATAAGATGATCCCAATTGTATGACCCCCTTTTGGTGAAAAAATGAAGGGCAGAGAAACAAGCACTGAGCTGAAAACAAGGTTGTGAAAGGATGTCATAGTAAATGAGAGATAGTATATGAGAGGTCATGGTATTAATAAAGTATGTGTATGTATTAATTAGTACATATATCATATTTAAACATGGAATGGTGATAATTATATAGTATAGTGGCAAAGGATACTATGATTTGGATGGCACAAATGGGGAGGAAAACAGAGAAATGAGGCTCAAGATATGGGCCAAACGATATGTCGTATATTAGTTGTATGACTAGTGGCAAGTGGTAACTATAGTATAGGGTAAATTTGAATTACTATATATAGTAATATGGAAAAAGTGAATAATAATTTTATTTGAACTGAGAGTGATTGAGATTGGAGCTTTGAGCTACGAGGATGCCACGTGTTAGAGAGGTCAGTTGGATGAGATTCAAGAGGGTGACGGCGGCAGTAGCTACGCAAACGACTGGGGAGTTGGTATGTATGACCAAATGTGGGATTTTTTGTCAAATATGCGTGTTTTTATTAGTTTTAGTAAGATTTGAAAATTTGTAGAATTAGTCAATTCTGACCAAGACAGAAGTGGATAGGGAATCTATCCTTTGAGACATTAGTGACCTGCTTCAAGGCGCTAGTGACCTATGTCTATGTGCTAGTGTCCAGGGGTAGGATTTTAGCATTGTTTTGTGATTTTAGATTGTTTTAATGTCATTATAAGTAATTGTGAATGATTTCAACATACTAATTTTGTGCATTATTACGTGTATATGTTGTGCAGAGAGATATACACTCCAGGGAGTCTTGGGTGGGTCGTCACTTGAGTACATTACTTGGGTTGGGGTTGAATTATGATGAGTGGGAGATATTGGACCATGTAAGTCTGTGGCACATTACTAGATTGTGGTAGATACCCCATAATATGCCTCTATCGACTGCTTTGTGTGATAGATGGTGCGCGGATACTTGTATATTATGGTTACTGAAAATTGAGATGACAATGACATTAGAGGATGTATACAAGATACTACAGTTGCCTATTGTTGGAGATACATTATGGATTATGGCCATATTGGATGCTTGTAGTCAGATGAGGGCAGTACAGTGATATTTTGTATGGTCTTGAGCATAGGCTAAGACATATATTAGCTTGGATGTGATTGTGAGATCTAGGGTTCCGCAATTGCGTAAATTTATTACAGTATTTCTAGCTTCATCGGTGGTGGTAGAGGGTGGTGGAGTTGGGATTTTGTACATGATGCATGATATTTACTGTAGTATAGAGGAGCACGGTACTAGATATGCATGGGCATGATGTGTTTTAGCCTATTCATATAGTGACTTGTATAGGTTTACTCAGTAGGATCGTGGAGGTGGGTTAGGAACTACCGCTTTATTACATGTATGAGTGTATGAGCATATAGCTATATTAAGGTCGTTCAATGTGCCACAGGATGATTGGGCACAACTAAAGATATTTGCATCGAGGTGGGTGGGAACTCATAGTAGGAGGATGGATACAACCACATACAGGCCGATGATAAATTAGATGGGCCATGGGGCCATCATATAGAGACTATAGAGGATTGGTCGAGGATGTTATGGAGTTGCAGTGCATTCGGCACACCATGTGGTTAGAGGATCATTTCCTAGGGATAACAGAGTTGTTATAGGGTGAGAAAGTGTCTCAACAATTTGGCATGGCCTAGGATGTGCCACAAGAGCCATATATATGGTGCCAGTCTATGAGGGTGGTGAGATGACCAAGGTCAAGGTCAGGCCCTAAAGGAGCACAACTAATACCCTCAGGTCCTCCTGAGACAAATCCGGCCTATGGGTCTATACAAATGAATGACACGGAATGAATTGAGGTATATAATCAGTGGTGAGTGACACACCGATGGGTATTAGTATTTCTAATGGTTGTAGATGTGGCAGGTGAGCCGAAAATTGGAGGAGTTAATGGCTAGGCTCTTGCCCCTGAGGTAGGCAATATAGCCGTAGCACGAGAAAAGTGCAAGTATTGGTCATTGTGATTCCTTGATTGAGTGATATAGATCATGAATAAAAATATGTGTAGTAGCTAATGTTTGTTGTGATTGTAGGGAATTCCTATTGGATGTTGATTGTAGATACCTCCATACACACGTTGACATGAAATGTGCCCCCAGATGTTCTCATGGGAGGAGGGATGCTAGAGCGATAGACATGATTGTGGGAGAGCATGCCCAGTTGTTTGAGCCAGTGGCTATAATAGCAGCCACATGTACAATTTTGTTGAGTGAGCACAATGAGGCTCTTATAGAGATAAGAGTGAATGAGACATGTTGTAGGAGGAGGAGGCCTAGCTCAGGATTTATTTGCACAATATGTGGAGCTTCAGGGCTGATATGTAGAGTAGACATCAAAGATTATTGTATTACAAAACTAGGCTGAGATTAGTGGCACATAGTTAGCGGTGAAGCTTCAATTTCTAGAGCTACCACGATTCTACATAATGATAGTGAGGATGATATATGATGTATTGGATATGATGTGTTGATGCATGGGGGCTTCTCCATCAAGGATTATATTTTGTAACTATGATTTTGGATCTCTCACACACACACACACACACGTGTTGATATCATATTTGTTGTTTATGTTCATTGTATATTATGTGATGATTACGATTTGTACTTGGTAGTGATTCCCCTCAGTGGAAGAATGAGGTTCACTTTAGTAATAATTACCTCAACAGTCATGTAATAACCTTAAGAACACGAGTATGTCATCGGGTAATGAGATATGATGTATTGATGCATGGGGGCTTGTCCCTTGGGGATTGTATTTTGTATCTATGATTTTGGATGATATACACATACACACACGTGTTGATATCATATTTGTTGTTGATGTTCATTGTATATTATGTGATGATTATGATTTTTACTTGGTAGTGATTCCCCCCAGTGGAAGAATGAGGTTAAATTTAGTAATAATTACCTCAACAGTCACATAATAACCTTAAGAACATGAGTCTGTCATCGGATAATGAGATGGGAATGGATATCATCTACCAGAGGTGAAGAGGCGTGTGAAACATAATAGGAGCATGTGGAATAAAAAAAATGTGAGTATAGGTGCCGAATTGGATATCAGAGGAAATGGTGCCATTAATGGGAGGTGTGACTATGGGAAGTGTGGAAGCAAGCTGCTTAGGAAGCTAATGAGATGTAGTAGCAATTTGAGTATAGTGAGATGATGTGGCTAAAGGTGGGACAGTTGGAGGAGGTGGATGAATGATGACCTTAGGGATGGATAGATAATAACCTGATGAGGAGGTAAATGAGACAATCTAATAATGACAGAGGCTCATTTATGCAGAATAGAAGAGATAGAACACTCACGAGAGTAGGCGCAGAAGGCAATGACACCTTTATCTTATAATTATTATATTCTATCATGGAGAGCATAGCAGACATTTTCACAGTGGCCATTGATGTGGTGTAAATTGTAAAAAGGGAGGTCATGATGATGGTGTAACCAGTGAGGGGGATGATGTTGGTTGGAAGTTAAGTGGATTAGTTGTTTATCAAGTAAGATATGCAAGACATTTTGTGGTTTAGTAGTAGGTGAAAAGTGCAATGGTTCATGAGTGGGAGGTAGAGAAGACTTAGGTGAATGTTGATGCGGTGGTGGGGTAGGAGGATGCTTACACAAAGGACGAGATGACAACTGTGGGGGAGTCAATAGATGGGAGAGGAGAAGACTTGGTAGAAAAGGGAGGAATAGAAGTAGAAGGAGGTGTTATAACATGGTCCGCAATTAAGTATTTTTCTAAATCAATAAATTTATACCACAAAAGAGTGAATAAATCACATGTATCATATAATAAATTTTCTTTCAATGGGGGAATTAAGCCATGACAAAGTATAAATTGCATTTATGGATCTATAGGCTGAAACAGTAACTGAAGCATGCAATAATTAAAGCGTAGAATTTAATCTAAAATTGGTTCTTTTTTCCTCAATGCAAATAACGTAAGTGTTCATATGTAACTTAATGACCATTGTTAGAAATAAAACATATAAGAAAATCATCCTCCATATCATAATAAGTACTAATATATCCATTAGGTAAATGAGTATACCATTGGAGAGCATTATCAATAAGGCTATGATGAAAGGCTTTGAGTAACAATCGATCATTGGAATAAAAATCCATGGCTAAGTGGTAATATTTTAAATGCAAATAAGGATTACACATGCCATTAAAACATGAGAAGGTAGGCATGATGAAACCCTTGGGGAAAGCAGAATTGTGAATGTTCTTAGGAATAGGATTGTTAGGAAGGGTATTATTGGCAATGGACACATAATAGGATTTACTCTCGAGGGTAATGTTATGAACTTGAGTTTGTAAATTACCAAAAACATGCATGAGAGAGAAGATGTCTTGTGAAGGGATGGTCTGAGAAGTGAGAGGAACATTGAGGGGTTGAATCTTGCCGTTGTGAATGATCATTGAAACCTGAGAAGGGGGACTGGATGTGGAAGGAGGGAATGGAGGTGTGAGAGGAGACGAGGAGTGTGGAAGCTCTATGGATGTGCTAGGTGTAGGATCATGAGACATAGTAAGGGGTGTATTAAGGGTAGGATTGGTGTCAACATGGACATCATAAGAAATAACTTCAGAAGTAAAAGAAAGAAGAGGTGGAGATTCACATTCAACAACCTTAATGGAAGAAACATCAACATGAACATGTGCATTATCATTAGCATAATCAGATTCACTATCATCTATATTTTCTTAAGCAAGAATTTCATCAACATACAAAGAAGTTGCAGTAGTGCAATCATTGGAATAGTAGGAGATATAAATTCACATTCAACTATACTAGTAACAAAAGCATTATTTTTCATATGTACATTTTAATTATCATAATCAGAGGCATTAGAATCCATGTTTTCACAAGCAACAACCTCATCGTGTAAATATTTTATATTAATGTTATCTTTTTCCATAGTACAAGGAGAGGAGGATAGATTGTCATTCGTGGCTATTTTAGATGAGGGAGAACATGTGGAAAAGTTTTGGTCAGGGGAAACTATGTAAAAATTAGGGCTTTAGAAACCAACCTGAAGAGATTTTTAGAAGTTAAGGATTTTTTGAAGGACTTTTGGATCATATTGAGGATTTTACACGAGGTTACGAAATTCATATTCTTCAGAGGAATTGGAAAACAATGGTTACATGCACATATAGGTCATATCATGCTTTGGAGATTGGTACCTTTTTTAGCCATGAGGGTTTGGGATCCAAGAGAAAAGAGTTCAAATAAGAGTGGGGTTCACCAATGATTGATCTAATTTGAATTAAATATAATTTCAGATTAACCAATGTAACGAGTAGTAAACAAATGATAATAAGCAATAATATACAAGTGCTAAGTACTCAAAAACGTAAAAATTTAAGCAAATGAGAGAGTTAGATGACTTAGCTGAATTGTTTGTGATCAAGAAGCAGTTGGGATTATGTGTATGTTGGATCTAACTAGGAATGATGTGATAATTGCTAGCAGAGAGTTCTAGGATCCCAGGTGCTAGTGTCTAATCTCAGTGCTCGTGTCTATGTGAATATTTAGGATATAATCCTTTTCTGGGTTTGAGGGTCTTCGCTCCAATATCTACTTTATCACTCTGACTTTGTTGTTAGAGTTTTGATCACACCTATAACCTATAAAAAACCCTAGCTATCTACACAAGCTTAGAAACACATTAGATCTGAATAAAATATTCAATACGTGAAGTCAGACTGACCCCGATGATAGTGAACTTGTAAGGATATTACTTGTATAAATCAGAACATATACAGCAGAATAACATGAGAGAACACCAAAATATATATAAATGATGACAATATGCTCATATAATAGCTTGGCCACTTCGAGAGGGCAACCTTCAATACCACTTCGAGGGGGTAACCTCCAAACCATACAATAACACTCCAATACTCAATATGATGATTAACTACAACCTTCTAACCCCTATACATACCATTCTAACCTATGGCCAATACTGAGGCCAACCTCCTAAGCATAATAAATCATAAATGAATGATATAATAAGATAAGGGGATGTGTACCACATGTCGGCATCTCCATCAATACATATACATCATAACATCCTTTCCCTAGGTGCATAGCAGAACTTAATACCGAGCATTGCACTACATTTCACACTACATGTAGTTTTTTGTGCTTGTGTGTGAAATATTGTCCTTAGGTTTTCCCTTGTGCCAGTGACACCAAGATAGTATGTTATAGCTAGCTTTGATGCAAATTTGTGGTATGAAATTTAGCACTTCCCCTTCCTATGCGGTGTATGTAGCCCAAAATGCATTCCTTTTGATAGTAGCGATGGTATGTAGATGTGATAGCCCTCTTGAATTACCGACCAAAATAATATTGTGTATGTCATGTATATATATGAATCTCTTATTTGAATTTCGCACTTAGCATTTCATCCAATTCAACCAATTGACGACACTTCGTTAATCAACCCTTCTTCGCTCCATTCTCGGATGCCCATTCACGACACCTTCTCGGTCGTATTCCTCCTATAATCAACTTATTTGGCTAATATCTCTCTTATTAGCTAAACATTCCTCCTTTCGACCATTCAGAACCTCCCTAGTTCTCTCTAGACCACTTCTATTGGCTTCGTAGGCTATCTATCAGTCACAATTGGTTATCCAGACCCCTCCCAACTCTCAATGAGTCTCTAATCACTTGCTAATCAAAGTTTAACTAGCCTAAACCCTAGTTAACTAGCCTAAACCAAGCTTAACTAAGCCTAAAGCATGTTTATCCTAATCTAATCCTAAAGTGCTTTTTGAGCTTTAGTCCCACATGCACCCAAATTCCAAATTCTTCCAAACCAAAAACTATAAATACAAGGCTAAGCCTACCCATTCAAACACACAACTTTACATAAGCTAAAGCCAAAACAAGCCTAAGAAAGCTTAAGAGCTCATTTGCATTAGCCAAGCTAATAAGGCATTTGATCTTGGGTCATCCACCATTAAAATAGCTTCATCTTGCATCCATGTTAGGTTAGTAATGGAATAGCTAAACTTGGCCATGTAGCCATTTAGTGAGATTCATTCACCCTCATGGAGTAAACAACAAAACTGATTGCTTAAGTCTTTAGTAGGTGTATTTTCTTAAGATTTCAAGAATAGAGGTTAATATATTTGTTAGATTTCTTGCTTATTTCAAGTTTTAATACATGCAAATAGGATTCCTTGCTCATTTCTTATCATATGGTCCATTGAGGGTCTTTTGCACAAAGCTTTGGGGTCTTGCCCCATATCCATAGCTCTTTGCAAAATCTTTCATTGAACACATTTGGCACGCCCGGTGGGACACTTATGTCCATCCTCCATTAATGGAGGTCTTTTAGGTTTTTCAAAGTTCATTTTCAAGTTTTTGGGTCAAATCACTTGTTATTTCCTCATTTTTGTTTCTAACACTAGATAAATGACCTTCATTTACATGTATTTTGTGGGTTTGATATAGAAATAGGACACTTTGACTAACAACTAACCTGTTTGCTCTTGAAAATTTGAAAATCTGTGTTTTTTGCAGGTTTTTCACAGGGTGCGCGTAGGTGTAAAACAAGGGGCGCGTACATGTTGAAACCCCAGTGTACCCATCAGATCAGGTGCGTACCTGTCTGGCAGACTTCATCATTTGCAAATTTTGTCTCTACAAGGATGTGCACGTGTCTCCATCATCTGGCACGCATCTCCGCCTCTTTGGCCACGTATGCGTAAATGGCTGACTGTGTAAAAAATTGAAAATTTTTTAAATTTCACCTTTACAAGGGACGCGCACACGTCTCCATCATCTGGGCACGTATTAATCTCTCTACACGTATCGTAAATACTTGACTGTGTAAAAATTTGAAATTGTCATTTTTTGCTAGGGCGTGTATCGTTGGCTGGGGCATGTATGCGTCAAGCAGGTGTCCTATTTCCACTTGTTGACTTTGCATTTTTTACCTTTCCCATGTACCTATCTACTTGGGCATGTATCCATTGGCTGGGGTGCGTATGTGTCATTCTGGGCGCGCAGGTGTCTCTGTGTAGTCTGGATTTATCCATTTTATTTTTAGTGCTCCTTGTTTTGATCATATCTTTTGACTCGTTAACCCATTTTCAGAGTTTGAATAGTCAGAAAAGATAAAAGTGTACTTTGCGAGGGAACTTCCAAAAGTTAGATACCTTTGGTATACTAACTTCTATCACAAAACTCCCAAAGTGCTCCGGAGACCTCCAAAAATGCAAATTACTAAAAACTGTTAAAAAAGTGCAAAAATTGGATTTCTAGAATTTTTCAATTTTCTTGGTTTTCTAACTCTTGCAGGGTTCTAACAGTGGTTTACAGGTTTCCTTTGCATTAAGTTTTTTTATACTAAATAAAAAACATTTGCATCTTTATTTGTGAACGTGTATGCTCTTCCCTCGCGCCTTTCTAGGTGATCTTGGGAATCAGAAACGTTTCACCACTTTCTTCATACTTGCAAAAAATGGTTTATTTAGCTTTCAAAGTTAGTTAAAAGGAACTCCTTTTCACATTGTACTTAGAAATTTTCCATTTATTACAAATTTGAGTGAGATGCCTTGTTGCGTATGCTCTTTTCTTGAGTCATAGGATGATCTTGGAAATCAAAAACAACATCTTATCTCCTTTGTATGACATTTTCGAAAATTACTAACCTTGGTATGTAGGACCAAAATCGCTTGTCAAAGAAAGGTGGCAAAAAAAATACAAAACTTCTAATACACATGTTCTTGCAGGTTGCCAAATGGTGTGCCACTTAAAACCACATTAAGTTAAGCAAGATAAAAAACACACCATATTCAAAACATTGTATTGCAGGTTTCAGAAAAGGGTACGTCCCTATCCGCTCAACTAGAACATAACCCCTTTGGCATAACGCCTTAAGCTACAACAATGGGGGTGGTTCCAGGAACCCTAAAGTAATCCACCGCTGTGTAACCTCGTGGATGAAACAGGAAGCGCTCCGCTTACCCACTTGACTAGTTTTCCTTTGTGAGATAGAGTTACAAAGTTGTCTGTATGGTGACCCAGGGAGAGTACACGATGGATGCATTTAGTTGCCCTTTGTGCTTGAAGGGGGTAAAGTAAAGCCGAGATACTCCCAAGATAGTCATTGGGACTTTTTGGGTAAATTGTGCTCGCTTAAGACAACTTTGTAACACCTAGTTGAGAGAACTTATTAAGGAGGCCATTTTATCTTGGAGCCCACTTTACTAGTCCTTTGTCGCGTCTTGGCCATCATGAAGTGATAACTTATTTGGATTCAGAACCTTGTTTTTTGAACAAGGCAAAGAATCCACTTAAGTTGGATCTAAGTGCCTTTCATCATGGAAATTAGATGACGTTTCACTTAGCTTAGCTTCTTTCTCACCTTCAGACGAGGCGAAGCTCTGCCCAAGTGATGCTTAGTTTATTTTTCATCTTTTGATCTACACCTTTGCATTCTTGTTGCCCATTTGGGGCAACAGAAGGCATCTTTCGGGAGTGTTGTCATAGATAGTGTTCACCACTTTTTTGTCTGTTTACGCTCATCCATGTTTGCGGCTGAGTTGTTAAACGTCTAAAGTGTGTGGATGCGTCCTTATATCTTTGATGGCCACTTGATCTTGATTTCAAGATCATCATCATAGTTAGGATTGATTCATCATTTGATCTCCCTTTGACGTGTTACCTTGTTTGCATTGTCTTGACACAATTAAGATACTTATGTTGTGTTTTTCGTAAATGTGATCTAAGTATCCGCATTGTGGTGTTACGCTGCACACATTTTAACACATCCTCAGTATACCTTGACTTGGTTTTACTTCAAACATTGTCCAAAATCTTGAAGAGTGTCACTTACTTTGTTTGTGTCATTTCGATACCACTTTGGCACTAATATCTCACTTCTTCGTGAAGCTTGATTAACGTGTCCAATTGGTGTGGTTACGTGGCTTACATTTGTAATCCTCATCCTTTAACATTTTGGCCTTGTTGGTTGTTGAACTTGTCGTTGTATCCTTTGATTGGGAGTCACATCTACCCTTTGTTAATATTTACGCCTTGTTCATTTCGAGCTTGACGTAAATATTGACATTGTGTTGATCATCTTTGCATCGAACTATCACTTTGCACACGCATTTGCATAGGGTGTATTTCCTTGTTGATTGGCTTTGTGTTTCACACTTGCATGATTGTTCCTTGTGATTATTCATCTGGAAAAATTATTTTCTAGGACAATCATTTTTGATCTCATCGAGATTGCATCATCACAATGTCTATTTTCCTTAGACCTTCTTCAGAAAATCACGCACGCATCTCCATACTTACAAAATGTCTAGTTGGATGTCATTATGCTACTTGAATCGACATGTCACTTCCTTCCCTTTGAAGGAGTTCCATCACACTATCTAGGTCTAGACATTTGTGCTTAAACGATGCCAACAATGACTGACTATCGTGGGTTTCTCACATTTACAACAATACAGAACCTAGGTTTAGCAATTCAAATCAAAAGATTCCCATTACAACTAAACCTCGTTTGGTTCTTTGTGCTAGAGGGCCCATTCGGGTACCCTGTTCCCCACCTTCAGCTCATAGTTGGTGGTATGGTTTGGATGCTTCTGATCCAAATTATTATTCAGGTTCCCCCCACTCTTCTTCTTCTGATTCAGATCCAAACTACCATTCGGATTCCCACTCTTCTTCTGAAGACTCGGATCCCAACTATTGTTCGGATACCCCTAGATCAAATCTTGAATCACGGTCCTCCCTTCCTTCACAGGACCTTTATTCCAAATCACCTCAATGACGTCTTCCTCCTTTGAAGACTCGTGTGACTCCAAGTTCCATCGATCGAACATCTAATTTGGTTCTTGAGTCACGGTCCTCCCTTTCTTCGCAGGACCTCCTTCATCAGTCATCTCAATGACCTCTTCCTCCGTCGAAGAGTTCCATGACTCGGATTCCCTCTAGTCAATCATCTAATTCGACTCCTACATCGCAACTTAATGGATGGCTATGTGATCCTATTTTCTCTCCTACATTACATCATCTTCTAGAAAAATGACATAGGTCCAAATCCAAATCGTCCATTCATGAGATGCTTACCACCAATCCTACTTCCTCTCTTGAGTCATCTTCTTCTATCAATCAATCTTCCCCACTTATCAGACCTGTTTCTTCTATTCAACCTTCTATGGACAAAGAACAACAACCTCTACTGATTGATTTCTCTCAGAATGAAGAAACAATCAGAGTACACGATGATATCCCTTTAGAGGATTGCAAACAAGGATTCTTTCTAGAACTCGATACGCTTGCGTATTGGGGAAAAGAAGTTGATTCCTTTTATCAGAACATAGAGGAAGATCCTAAAGTCATGGAACTTGATTCTTCTTCTGTTATTCCATCTTCACCTTCTTCTGAGCATGATGAGATGTCAGGGTCTAGCATTGAGCCATGGCCTATCTTCTCATTACCAAATCATTCATTATCTATCATCATTCCTCAATCAAAATCTTTCCTTAGGTCACCACTGAGTACCCCATCATCTTCTTCTATCCTGGGGCCACATCCCCTAGTAGCTTCCTCCATTTTCTATTTGTGGGTCACCTCTTGGTAGCCCATTACCTTCTATTCTTGGGCCACATCCTAGTAGCCCTTCATCCTCTTCTATCTATGGGATACCTCCTGAGTAGTCCCTCCTCATCTATACTTGGGCCACGCCCTAGTAGCCCTTCGTCATATTCTTCTATTCTTGGGCCATGTCCTCATAGCCCAATTTCTTCCATCTTAGGGCCATATCTAGGTAGCCCTTCGTCATCTTCTATTAGTGTCTCACCTCCTCGTATCCCATCCTCTTCAATTCTTGGACCGTATCCTTTTCATCCATCACATATTTCTTCTACCAATGACCGGGGCAAGCCCACCATCATTTCTCACATCCTTATCATCAATCATAAACGTTCGCTCTCTTCTCCCTCTCGGGATCAGAAAAGTCACACGTCAAGCTTATAAGAAACCCAAACAGGTTCATTATCAAGCTCAGGTCAAAACTTCCAAGAGCTTGAAAGCCCCCAACAACTCAAACAATCTCAAAATTGTAAATCAAGCGCGATTCAAGAATGCACATCAACGTAACCATCAAGTATGGCACAAAGTGCATAAACCTATGGATAGGGAAATCAAACTCCCACATTAACATCAATGTTTCAAGATAAATCATAGTCATTTTTTGAGTACGAGCTCACCACGATCATCGAGATCAGGGATAACATAACTCTTGATAAAAAAAATGCGCCTAGTCTCCCTTATCAAGGAAGTCACAAACATTGTTGTTGGATCTTATCACACAGAGTGACTTTGTTGGTCCCACCTTTCCAAAAACTATCAAAAATCTAAAAAATAAAAAACAATTCAAAAATACAAAAAACATTGAGAAAACACAAGAAAAATCAAAGGTACAAAGATCAAACATTGCAATCAGGTATTGCGTACACATGGATGTTTCTTTCTTCCCTTTCTTATCATTCTTCTGCAAGTCTTCCTACCATTTTCATCCCTTCGGTGATATTTTGGTTAGCCTATTCACACACATTTTGTGACATTTATCTCTATGGTATCTGTTTGACCCTGGTCTTTTATCACCTTGGTAAATTAAAGAACGACTGACCTCTTAGAGATCCTATCACATTCAACATCTAATAAACTTGTTGCGAAGAACTTTTGGACATATTTGTTGACACTAGCCAATGTCATCATCACAATCACTTCCACATCCTTCCATCAAGCCATCAGTGGTTCTTAACCCCTTGTCAAACAAGAGAGCTGAAATAAGTTTTCAGAAAGAAAAAGAATCAAAATCAATCAAAAATCAAAAGCTAAAAGCTAAAAGCAAAAGCAAATTGATATATAACTCTCTCTTGGGGTATTTCCAATAATCTCTATCGGGGCTATGGATGCCTGACTGGCAGTAGAGAAATGTTGTGATTAGAATCAAATACATCTCCATCGGGGCTATGGACGCCTGGCTGGTAGCAGAGCAATGTACGGCTATCCTTCCACCATCCATTCACAAAATCACCTTTCAAAATAAATCATTCCTACACATTGGCTAGGGTGTCTTCACTTGTTGTCTATTAAATCTTCCCTTCAAGAGGTAATTAAATTCCACGTGCACACACTGGATCTCTATGAGTAAACAAGATTAGTATGTTACCAAGTGTCTTTTTTTGGACCTTGTTCAGACTCTTACTCTAGTCCATATCTTGTCTCACGATTTGTGCCTTTGGCTAATCACTTCTTCATTGTGAGGCTTCTAAGCTACATTCATATCATTCACATCATTCTTCTACTTCGTTCAGAACATCCATGTGTATAAGATTACTTTTTTTCCATGTTTTCAGACACCTTTGTCCCCTTTCACAAAAACAATCTTCTCCTTCCTTTCTATCATGTGCTTTTAGGCCAACTTACGCTGGGGGCATCCTTGCTTCTTCCCAGCACTTCATTGGTTTACGTTCATCATCATGTTGAACCTATCCATAATGGTCTTGGGTCCCGCTTCTACCCGTGAAGAGTTTTCCTTTGAATACTCCCACCTAATCGCTAGGGAATTTTTTGCATCTTCACCTTTCTCGTACGCACGTGGCCTTATGCCCTTGTACATCCCATCTATCACTAGGGGCATCCACGATTCCTCGTCTTCCTGTACATAGTTTCAGAAAACTTTCAAAATCATTAAAAACATTCAAATATGTTAGAAAAATCAAAACATTCAAATATGTTTCAGAAACATAAAAAAATATAAATCATCCTACAAAACGTCACTCTTTGGTTCTCACCTGTTCATGTGCGTGACTCGCGGATCATCTTGATCTACCTCCATCAACAAAAGCTAGGCTGCTTACTTTGTTTGTACTCTGGGGCACAACGAGTTGCCTGGTACTGTTTCGTAGTGCACATTGCTTTTTCATTGGACCCAAGTGTCCTCCATTATTCCCCTCGCATGTATCCTTGCTTGGGGCACCGTCATTAACCCTTGTCGTTAATTCGCATAGGTTGGAACTGAAGCTTGATAACAAAAACATTGCACATTATGTTTCTCTGTTAGGTTAGCTTGTTTACTTTCTCGTATTGCATTGCATTTTGTATGTTGCATGGAGTTAGGCATCTTTTACTTTCTCGTATTACATTGCATTTTGTATGTTGCATGGAGTTGGTGTTTTTAGCAATGGACATTTGTTCGTATATGGCTTTTCATGTCATACTACACTTTTGTTCATTCTTTTTAATAAGGACCGATGATGAAGATCTTTAACAATATGATGAAAAATAAAGTTGTTTAAAAGGCATTGGATGGATGTTAGCTCATTCCCCCTTCCTCATACTCCTTTTTTCTTCTATATCCCCTTTCTTCTTCTTCACACTATTCTTTCTTTTGTTCTCTTTCTATCATCTTTTCGATCGTCAATCGAGTTGTTCTATCACCCCATCGACAATCGAGGGGGCATCCTCCATTCTACTCATTTTTCTTCTATCCCTTCAAAATTTTCTACTTGTTTATGCTTGTCTACTTTCTTTGAAGTGACGTCACTTACGCCACCTTAGAGAAGTGAAAATGTAGACACCTAAAATATGCTTACACTTAGCATTTCATCCAATTCAACTGATTGATGACACTTCGTTAATCAACCCTTCTTCGCTCCATTCTCGGATGCCCATTCACGACACCTTCTCGGTCGTATTCCTCCTATAATCAACTTATTTGGCTAATATCTCTCTTATTAGCTAAACATTCCTCCTTTCGACCATTCAGAACCTCCCTAGTTCTCTCTAGACCACTACTATTGGCTTCGTAGGCTATCTATCAGTCACAATTGGTTATCCAGACCCCTCCCAACTCTCAATGAGTCTCTAATCACTTGCTAATCAAATTTTAACTAGCCTAAACCCTAGTTAACTAGCCTAAACCAAGCTTAACTAAGCCTAAAGCATGTTTATCCTAATCTAATCCTAAAAGTGCTTTTTGAGCTTTAGTCCCACATGCACCCAAATTCCAAATTCTTCCAAACCAAAAACTATAAATACAAGGCTAAGCCTACCCATTCAAACACACAACTTTACATAAGCTAAAGCCAAAACAAGCCTAAGAAAGCTTAAGAGCTCATTTGCATTAGCCAAGCTAATAAGGCATTTGATCTTGGGTCATCCTCCATTAAAATAGCTTCATCTTGCACCCATGTTAGGTTAGTAATGAAATAGCTAAACTTGGCCATGTAGCCATTTAGTGAGATTCATTCACCCTCATGGAGTAAACAACAAAACTGATTGCTTAAGTCTTTAGTAGGCATATTTTATTAAGCTTTCAAGAATAGAGGTTAATGCTATTTGTTAGATTTCTTGTTTATTTCAAGTGTCACCTCAAAGAGGGGAAAATGTAGACACCTAAAATATGCTTACACTTAGCATTTCCTCCCATTCAACTGATTAACGATACTTTGTTAATCAACCCTTCTTCGCTTCATTCTCGAATGCCCATTTACGACACCTTCTTGGTCACATTCCTCCTATAATCAGCTTATTTGGCTAATATCTCTCTTATTAGCTAAACATTCCTCCTTTTGACCATTCAGAACCTCCCTAGTTCTCTCTAGACCACTTCTATTGGCTTCGTAGGCTATCTATTAGTCACAATTGGTTATCCAAACCCCTCCCAACTCTCAATGAGTCTCTAATCACTTGCTAATCAAGTTTAAAGCCTTTTAACTAGCCTAAACCCTAGTTAACTAGCCTAAACCAAGCTTAACTAAGCCTAAAGCATGTTTATCCTAATCTAATCCTAAAGTTATTTTTGAGCTTTAGTCCCACATGCACCCAAATTCCAAATTCTTCCAAACCAAAAACTATAAATACAAGGCTAAGCCTACCCATTCAAAGACACAACTTTACATAAGCTAAAGCCAAAACAAGCCTAAGAAAGCTTAAGAGCTCATTTGCATTAGCCAAGCTAATAAGGCATTTGATCTTGGGTCATCCTACCATTAAAATAGCTTCATCTTGCACCCATGTTAGGTTAGTAATGAAATAGCTAAACTTGGCCATGTAGCCATTTAGTGAGATTCATTCACCCTCATGGAGTAAACAACAAAACTGATTGCTTAAGTCTTTAGTAGGCATATTTTATTAAGCTTTCAAGAATAGAGGTTAATGCTATTTGTTACATTTCTTGCTTATTTCATGTTTTAATACATACAAATAGGATTCCTTTCTTATTTCTTATCATATGGTCCATTGAGGGTCTTTTGCACAAAGCTTTGGGGTCTTGCCCCATATCCATAGCACTTTGCAAAATCTTTCATTGAACACACTAGTGTCCAAAGTGGGCACTAGTGTCTTAAGACAAATAATGACAACTATGAAGAGAGAAACATACAGGGATCCCTATGACATGACTAGAAGTGGATACATAAATGGTATATGTAGAAGAGAGTTACAATAAAAACCAATCAAAGACGTACATTTACAAGAGATAGTGTCACCAGTGAATACTTTTCTTACTTAAGATTCATGCATATAACAACATACTGACAACATAGTAAAATAATAATTTATGCATGATTTTGTGTCTACAGAAAGTGGGAAATAATCTAAGAAATCCTAAAACTAATCTATGAAATTAGGGAAACTAATCTTTGAAAATGTGAAAACTATTCTATGACTAATCAAATCTTGAAACTAACAACTATAAATCAAAGAAGGGGGATGAACTTGAAACTTGTGAATGACACACTTATTATTGTTAGGGAGCAGCAACATTTTACTCTTAACAGTCCTCAAGAGTGCATCTACATCCTTGTATTCCTTGTGAGAATCCACTAACACAATTTGTTAGTGGATTCTCACAATGTCGTGATTTCTAAGAAATGTAAAATTAGCAAAAACATTTGGTTGAAGAAAAGTTACCTCAAAATAAGGCTATTATGTATGAAACTCTTTTATTTAAAACTTGGGCATAGGTGGGAATGTAGGATCTATTGCGATGAAATATTTTGGATGCCCTTCTTTACCAATCTCTATCTCGCTAGTTTTTGCAATTTGTACTTTTTGTATCTTATCATTGTCATGGAGTGTCTTGGGATTCTCCTCCTCTACTTATCTAATGAGTTTTATATATGCTTCTTTAATGGGATCCACCTTCTCTTCTATCATGGACTCCTAAAAAAATGATTCATTTACCTCATTTTCAATCTCTTCTTTTTGTTCATTCACAAAAGGCTCTTTTGAATATGCAAAATCATATGTATCTAGACATTCTATATCATTAGAAAAAATATATTTCTTGAAATTAGTTGTTGTTATCATTGAATGAGCTTCCACAAAAACATTAGAATATAACTTTATGCAAGGAATTACCTCTTTTATAATTATGTTGCACCTCATTTTCCTTGTGTAGATTATAAATCTCGTTTGCATCATCCTCAAAATCAGAATAACACATTCACTCTCATATACAATATATATAGTCATTGGCTCTATGAGATCATTTATTCTTGACTTAACAATGGGATTATGAATTAATTTTTTTGTTTAAATGAGAAACCATAAAGGGATTCATATTTGATTGGACTTTGGGGGCACTTGAGAAGACATTTAAAAATGGAACAACATTGGTTTTGTTGTCATAAAAATTATTTCCACTTCAATTTTCATACCATGTGACTAAAATTTGGAGTTTCAAATATTTTCATGGTGATCAACATGCATTTTTAAGTGGCCTTATGTTTGAAACTAATTTAAAATGCTTTCCCCATCATGATGTTAATATGTACACATTAGATCTGAAAAAACTTAGAATATTTGGTATGTTTTTGCGCTCATGATGGGAAATTGATGTTCTCTTCCTTGTTTTCTTTTAGCTAGTAAAAATTAAATTACATTAGGTTTAAGGTTCACATGGTGGCCTCCTTTGTTTTTTTAGATAAGATAAATGAGTTTGGTTTTAAACCGGAGACCAAAAAATCCCCTTATAAAAAGAAGTCAGTTTCAAAATACAAACAAGGAGCCAAGGAGGCAAAGTCAAATAGACTTGACAGCATACCGCCAAAAAATAGAGTCAAACACCATGAGAGCTTGCATATTAAATAGTATTGTTTTTGTTACACCACCACAAAAGGAGAAAAAAATAAAGACAAAAAGAAAAGGTCAGTCAACATCCAGTGATTAGTTCTCCATGGCTTTGTTGCGAGCCTTAGTACTCAACCCACCGTCTTTCCTACCAGTAACCTTAATGATGACACACTTAGGAAATTTCCCTTCCTTATTCTTAGTTTGGGTTTCCTCATCATCATCCTCCTTGTCTTTGACCTGGGTAGATGCCACCACCATTCCTGAGTTGTCCTTTGTATCTGAATCCTCACTGTCAGTGCTTTGCATGTTGGGATTTCCCTCTGCCCTAGCCACCTAATCCTACAATATGGAAATTCTTTGTTCCTACATCACATAATCCACTTTTATGCCCTTTATAGGCCTCTTTTGGTTTTCATTAAGGGGTTAATCCCATATTTACAAGGTTAAGGAGATTAGCCATGCTTATAAGTAGAGTGATCATTTTTTAAGTGAAGCAAGAGGCTTCATGATTTAAACCAATTATTTGATATTAGCTAAGATATGGAAGTGATAGGTTAAGGTTGATGGTTTGGGAGTTTGAGCCTGAGAAGTTATGATCCAATTGAGACCAACTATAAAATGGAGGCCCAAGATCATGGAATGTTGTAATTGGTCCATATGGACCAATGACAAAACTCTATGATCTCAAAGATTGAAGGTAAGAGTTGGCTAAGGCATGGAGGCTTAGGATCTTGAGATCTTAAGAACTATATAGCAACACTGAAATCTTGAAAATCATGGTTGATTTGAATAAGGTAAAGGTAAAGTCAAGAATTCATTAATAACCATGAGTGAATTCAAGAAATTTGAAGGAACATGATTCATCCATGTGGACAAAGCACGAGTCATTCAGATCCTGTGAAAATAAAGGAAAGGGTGAATAAGTGTTTAACAACTTGTGATACTAAGAACATCGATCCAATCCAAGAAGAACATGGGGCACTTTTTAAGGTGGGAATCATTCAATCATGTTACCAATGAATGAGGGACACATTGAAAAAGTATATACGAGGTTGAATTTGATGGTATTGTGCCCGTCAACTATGCAAAATGGATTGGAAAAATTCAAATGCTCTTAACTTTTGGTCCAGATATCTAAATCAAATAAAAACAGTACTATTGAAAAGCTTATGAAGAGAGATATGCGTTGGGGAATTTTTTGGGTGAATTGGTGAGATATTTTTATAGTATTTTTTCGTATAATTTTTAGTGTAATTTTTTGGCCTTTATAAGCATTTATCAATCCACTTATCTAAATTGACGATGTGTGGGGCCTCCCTTGTGTTTCTTAAGAGTATTGTGCTTATTAACAAGCATGAATGTGGAAATGAGCATGTGTCATTTGATCAATAGTGGAGTCACTAATCAATCTGCGTATGATCGTTCCTCTCTTCTCATTAGTTCTCAATCTTTGAACTTCTCTCTAGTTCCATTCTAGAATGTTCTCTCAATTGTATAAATAGATGAATAATGTGATTCATCTAATCATATTCTAATTTGTCCATTCTTGGTATGTATCTTTGATACCTTTGGTAGTCTAGTTTTTAGGTGTTAATTCAACTTTGTTTTAGGTTTGGGTTTATAAATAATTGTAAACAATTCAAGGATGTTGCAATCCATCTTAAAGAGAGTAGTTGTGCATGTTAATTTAGTCATAAATGAGAACGATGGATTTTGAAGGAAGTTGTTATCAAATTTTGAAGTGTATTCACTCTAATTTTTAGGATACCTATCTCGTTATTAGGTGCAAAGGTCTGATGTAGTCACCAAAACACTTGATTACCAAATCCTTATTGGAATTATGGTTGTATTTGCACTCTTTAACTTGTCATATGCTATATTTTAGATTATGAATAATTATATATATTTTATTGTATGCGGTTTATGAATTGTTGAAGTATAAGGAGTTATACTAATTGTGTAAATTATTGTTGCTCTTATATTATTTTTGACTCTTTCATCTAAGCTTTGAAGATTATCCCAATGGACAAGGAACATATAAAGTTAGAATGATAAAACACCCCTTTCTTAAATATTGTTGTACTACTCTTTTAGATACCTATGTTTATTGTGTATATTCTTAGAGGCCTATTTGATCTAACTTTGGATTCATATTTATCACAATGATTTGTTTGTGTGCAAATTTTTCCTAGTTTTGAGTAGATTTATGATCCTCTTACTAGTGACAGCCAATTGGGTGGGAGATGATAGTGGTTAGGCTGTTTATTTGGGTTTGCTACTCTATCTTTACACTATTTGTGTTATTTGACATCACTTGGGTTATTGTTGGCTATCTCCCCTAGGTTCATAGAGCCTAAAGAGTTGAAGGTTAACCACCTTCCTATTTTTTGACATTGAATATTCCCTTCTTAGTGAAGAAGCATACAACTATAATGAACTATTCCACCCATCTCCACCCATCTAACAAGCATAACACACTTGGGAGCCAATAGGTTCCTTGGGAAGACAACTTCCTGTCTAGTGTGACTACCTCTACATAAGTTGAAACTAATGATTCATACTAAATTTTTTTATGATAATGGATAGGATTGGACATAAATCATGGATGTAAATTTTTATAAGAGTTGTTTTTTAAGGTACATGGGTGATTGGAATAGTGCTAAAGGTTTCTTGAAACTTGAGAATAAAATTTCTAATTAACGCATGAGGTTGTCTCTTAATTATGATTAAGTAATATATGAGTGAGAATGGATCTATGATTTGTCCAACTTTTACAATGAATGCATTTTATAATTCCTTCCATCTCAAAATTGAACTAGGAATTAGACTAAAAAAATGATATCATTTAAACTAAATGTGAACAACTTGCAAGTTAAATCTTCATGTTGCACATTCAAGACATACCAAACATTCTTAAAATAAAGAACATATTTCTCAGTACTCCTACTACTCTTAACTTTGGCAGAAACTTGAGATCATCCTTAGAAAATTTATATCGAATACCAAAATCAATAATATTAGTGTCTCTCGCCAAGACATTTTTTTGCTTTATGATCTTTTACTTTTATGAGTTTTGGCATTTAGAAAAAAAATAAAAATAAAAAAAATTTAGATTCTTGTTGTTTTTTGTTGAAGCACAGAACATGGGAATGATAGAAGGAGGATAAAAACCCAAATTATTCCAAATAACAATATCTTGAAATATAAGGTAAGGCCCTCCTATCACCATCTTTCTTGTGTATGCAAGTTTGTTACTCAGGCTTCAAAGGAAGGCAAGAAATTAATCCTACTCATTTTAGAACCCCTATTAAAAATAGGATTTGAGGTATAGTAATATTGATGTAAATACCAATTGGAAAATATGTGTCCTTTACTAACCCATGAAGGAACCAATCAACTTTGGAAATATCACCAACTTGGTTTATCTCAATCTGAATTTATTTAGATTTGATTTATCATGATTTGAGTTTAGCTCAACCTTGCTGTAAGAAAACAGGGAGGATTCCTGACAATATTATTGATATGGAAATTAATCAACTTGCAAAGAATATGAGGGTTGTAATATTTATACAGATTGGATAGCCATGTACAAACAAACAAGTTGGTTTTACAGTGTAAAAAATGAACCAAAATGTAGACATGAATAAATAAACCAAGTTATATGGTTTAAACAATATAACAACGTATAACCATATAACAACTATGAAATAACCATTTACACAATTAACCCCTAACTACCTCGATAAAAGACATATTTACCTAAGGTAAAAGGACTAAGGTAAAATACAATGCATAAATTATCTAAGTACCATGTTTTACCTAACATTCCACTAACATTCTCCCCCTTAATTTTACATTTCCTCAAGATATGAGGAGAGGAACTCTATGAACAACTGAAATTTGTTACGTTTAAGTGACTTCGCGAAGATATTTGCTCATTGTTCAGTTGTTGGGCAAAATTGAAGTTGTATATTATGTTTCAAAACATGCTTGCATATGAAATGAACTCATGGAAATGGACTCCTTAGTTCTTGGTGGTCCAGATTGGGAAGATGACAATATAAATATTTCAACTCTAATTTTGTGCTCATTCCCCTTTCATGAGGATAGAGACATTACCAACAAAAAATGGAGAAATGGAATGGTGTTTGATCCCAAAGCTGATTTTGTTCGAAATGAAAATCTTCCTAATAAGGAATGTATGAAGAACAATGTCCTTGACTCTTTTAATGATCACTCTCCTAAAAAAAAGGATGCTCTCATCATGAATATGGATTTTGAAGTTCAAAATGGCCAAGTTAGACAAGATGATGGTTTTCATTCTTCACATATGACCTTGTGCTCATTTTATTTTCAAGATAATAAAATACTATGCACATCACATCATAATGGGCAATATGTCAAGATTGAGCTAGTATGCATGAAAGAAGACAATTTGAAACAACTTGCAAACATGGAACATCAAGAGGCTAGTGATAATGTTGAATCTCTTAAAGCATATGCTGAGAATCAACTCATGAAGACAAGTTGGTCATGAAGTAAATGAAAAATGAAGAACAATTGCCTATCAAATGTCATATAGGCCTTGGTATGAAAAAGATAAGCCAAGTGTGATCAAGTCTCATCTTCATATCAGCGATGAGAAATCAATAATTGGAATGAACTCGGGCGCCAATGAGAAAATGGAAAGAGTCTATTAAAGAAACAAAGGAGATGAGTTGAATAAGTGGTTCATCAGCTATAATAACAATAGCCATGAGAAATTTCTCAAGAAATTGAGAAAAGGATCATATTTTAGTGATCCTATCAATGGATTTGTGGAAGAAAAGCATTCAGTGATACATGTATACAAGTAAGCACTCAATTTGAATTAGTGATTTAATGAAAACAAGTTGTCCCCCACATGTACATAGGTGATTTAGGATGTTTCCCATTTATGTTTTGTGTTTCCCTTTCCTATTTTTTGTTTGTCTATTCCCTTGTGTGTTTTGTTTCCCTGGTTGTTTTTGTGTGTGTGTGTGTGTTAAATTTAGGAAGTTTCATTGTATGTGATCTATGATATGACTCTACATAAGCCCAATGGATAAGGCACTAGTCCACATAGTGTCTTGAGATTATGGAGTTCCTTCTTTTCCTATCTTCATTATGTTTGATCTAGAGCAAGTTGTTGTCATGTAAAATGTCTAGTATGATTTTTTTTTTAAATGTCATGACAACCTAACCCACATTTGGAAATCCCTCTCCCGGTCAATGTAAACTTGTCCTTCGTAACCAACTCAGTTATTGTGTTACCCTCATAATGGCTAGGAGGAATGAGATAATGTGATTTTTAAGTGTTTTTCATGTGTAAGGGATCTTGATTCAATTTGATTCATTCAGATATTTGAAGATCTATGAGAAGGTAAGTACTTTGGGAGGCTCCAAAAGGGCTATTTTTTGTACCTTTTTGCACCTGATGAACACCCTCTGGGAATGTACAGGGAAAATATAAGAGCATCCAATAGGTGTGTGTCAAGATCCATGTAATCATCTAAGGTATTTTTAGGAAATTTCTAGAAGAAAATTCAGGACTAGGAATCCAGTTATGCAATACTCTATCTATTTATAGCATGGTATAAGGAAATGAAAGTGATGAAAAAGTTACTTGGCTTGTTCTGGGCATATCAGGAGCTTCAGAAGGAATTGGAAGGTAATCAGATACTCAGCAAAAATATTATTATGTCATACTTTGTGATGGAGCATTTCATTTCAAGTTTTGGGAGTGAGAAGCATTGACAAATTGTCTAACAAGGCAAATAAAGGTCTCTTTTTCTGGGGAAGATTGGATCAACAAATATCAAACACCTCAGGAAGATTTGAGACCTAATTCAAACTCTAATGTGACATATATGATGCCCCCTTCACATCAAAGGTTTTGGTTCTTATTTTGATCATCATAAACTTCCGTGGCAATTTCTTTCACTGGTGCACAAGCTGGGAAGAATTGAAAAAATGGCCCAAATGGAAAATTTCATGAATAATTAACTCCTAAAAATGGTGGTAATGTTCACATCAACCATTTTTGAGTCAAAATCATATAATTTTTTCCTTTAAAGTCTATTCCTATCTCCAATGGTGAGAAAATGGACTCAAATGGCTATTTCGGGTAGTGTTCGAGTGAAGGCAATTATCCTATTTTGGGTAAATACACAACTTTTCACCCCTAATGTCCCTTTGCCCCTTTGAATAAGTCAAATGGGACATGGGGAACATAAAATTATGCCCCCCATCAACGAATACGTTGCATCACTTAAAGAACAACTTTGTGGCTAGAAAGAAGTCTTCCTCTCACCTAACCTCACCTACCCCCTCTCCATGATGCTTTGACCCTTGGCACACTTTTTTCATGCTCATGTCCCTTTTTCCATTTGCTACATGGACATGGGGGACACAAAAATGCACCACCACATGAGGATTTCAACTTGTGTCACTTAAATGACAACCTTGGTGGTTAGGGATGTTGTTTTCACCCTCACAAACTCATGTTTTCCATGTCCCCCTCTCATGTTTCCCTCACCCTTAGATAATTTTGGATAGGTTGGTGTCCCCATGTCCCTTTGTCCCCTATTTTTAAGGGGAAAAACCATAGTGTGTGGTTCCACTTGGGTTGGGTTGACCTGGGTCGGGTTAAGCAAGGTGAGTTAACTAGGTTTCAAAAGGGGAAATGAAGGAAGGATGTATATAAAGGTTCCTTAGTTAATTTTAAATCCATTTTCATATTTTAAAATCCTCCATCACATGCTCCCTTGCTATTATTCCACCAAAATTTCATAAAAATCCTCATGCTCCAAAACATAAATTTGCTCATTACTCCCAAACCCCTGCTTTGATTGAAATATGGACTATAGAATCCTTGCAAAAACACCTTTAAGGGGAGTATCTACATGCCTCCATTGATGATATCTTCCATTTTCTACATCCATATGAAATTTTTAGCTAAAAATATCCATTTTTTATATCTACACAAACTTGGTGATTATAATCCTTTGAAAATTGGAGCAAAGGCCTATAATGCAAAATAGAAACTTTTGCAATTGGTTTCGTTCAAATTTGACACCCGGAAGACCAATTTTTATTTTTAGTAAGTATCTATTATATCACTTAATAATAATAGTAATTCTGAGAAAAATTTGAATCCAATGCCTCATTTCTTTCCCCCATGTTTGAGACATTCAAATTAGCAAGATTGGCAAAGAATTGCTAAAATTGGACAATCATGATGAACATGATAAAAATATTAAATGGATGAAAAGAGCTAAAAATGATCACATGTCATTCCTTCATATATTTTATAATTATCATGACACTCATAGGATTCATTTATCTTAATTCTCAAGTAAATTCTCGCATTCCCTCGATGCGGTGAACATAAAGTATCTAAATGAGAAACTACCAGTTTTGTCCCAAAAACCATTTCACTTCATCTCACATGGAGTGCATGATCATAATATGGATGGAATTTATTTTGTTCTATTTATCCTTCCTCTACTCTAGTATCAAATAGATTTTGCTTCATTCTTCATTCACCATCAATACTCTCACAGTGATATAATCATGATCATGGTTGTGTGAGAAAAATGCACCAAATTCTCCCCATGAGAATGTTTTTTCATAAAGATATGGTAGTGTCTCAAGAAGAAGAAGGGTTGTCTCAATGAGGGAATTCATATTTAAATACTCTTAGTGCTCTACCTATTTAAGTGTTCATCACTCCTTTTCTCAATGAGTCCAAACAATGTTGCAGAGGTTCATCATTTCAAGAGTTTTCAAAAGGGGCAAAGGTTTTCTAAAGGATCTTCATCGTAGCTAATCTTCATCAAGGGTAGAGGCACCTTCATCTATGCTTTGGAGCATATTTTCTCTCATCTCTTCATTCTTTCTCCTCTTCTCTCCCCCTTTCTAATTCCTCATTGTATGTAATCATGAGATTTTGTCCTATTTACTTAAGTGACGATAAAATATTTATAAAATGTAAAAGTAATCTCTCAAATTATAAGAGAGGTACTTGACTTGTCTCATCTAAAGAAACTGAAAAGTCACAAGTGATAGGACATGAAGATTCATGTGGGGGGGAGATGAAGAGTTACATCGTAAAGCTATAAATTGAGAGAGCCTCCTCATTTCAAAGGATGGTTATTATTGTTTACTAGCTCCCATATTCTTTCTAGGAACAAGTGATTAAATTCCTCTATCTCATTTGTCTACGTTTCCTCTCCATCTTAGCTACACTTCATGAGCACGTACTTGTTGAATGTCATGCACTTAGACTTTGTGTTATTTGTATCATGTTCCTTATTCTATATTAATGGTGTCTTCTCATTGAAATCATGGATGTATTCTAGTTTTAAGAAATAAACTTTGCCATGTTATTTATTGCGCAAAACCCTCTCACTTTTCTCTTCATCTCTCTCTCAAGATATTTCCTCCCTTGTAGTATTTACAAGCATTTTTCCACAAGTGTAGTAAAGTATCCCTGTGTAATCCCCGGTTGAAAGACCACCCCCAGTTATTAGAATAGTGTACATAATTTACCTGTTTTTAATAAATGGAGCTTCCCCATTCAAGAAAAGGGACTTAATCCCACACTTTTGGTAAGATATCTCTAATTTTCCCATGTGACAAATTATTTTTCCAACAAGATCATATCATTTTGTAGCTCCTCCTTGCAAGGAAGGGATATTGGCTCCAAACCATATGAAAGTCATCTCCCACATCAACCAAATGAAGGGATGATTTTATAAATACCAAAATGGCTTGCACATCAAGCCATGTGGGATAAAGAGGGATTCTTCCCTCTTCCCCAACACTCTAAAATACATCCTTAAGGGAGATGGATGGAGAAAACAAAAGATTAAATTTTAAACACAACACAACAATCCCCATGCATGCCTTCACCTATACACAAAAAAATCCAAGCCAAAAGGTTCATTAACAACACTAAACAAGATAAGAGGTGTAATGCCAACCTCTCAAGCCAATGAAGTTCAATTCTAAAAGCAATCTAATCATTCCATGCTCCTTGCTCCTTCAAGCTCTCCCCAAAATCTCCAAGTGCAAAAATGAGCCAAGAAGTCCCAAACCCCCTCCAAAATAGAGGATTAAGTAAGGAGGATCTACAAGATTCTAACCTATGGTATGCTAACATGTGTCACCCATCCCTTCTCAAATACATGTCACCCCATGTCCTTATTGAGCATAAGACAAAAGTCTTAATGGAGGAGAATATTTCAAAAATAAAAATAAAAAGAATAAAAAAGCCCTCCCAAATCCCAAATGGTTCCCAAAATTAAATTAAAATAGATGATGGGGAAAAGAAAAGTCAAATGGGAGGGAAAACCCTTTTCTAAACTTTGGAAAGAGTCCTCCTACCCATAGGTAGGGTCCAAGGGGTCCATTTTAGCGTAAGTGTGATCCCCAACAAACAAAACACCCCTTTAAAATTCCACTTTTAGCCCAAATTCGGGTTTGGGAAAAGTGACACACTTAGAGAGGTGGTGGGGCCAACCTAGGTCATGATTAGGTGGCCCCGAACCTCCTTAAAAAACATAACACTAATTAATTTATCCCAAATCTAAGTTGGGACCATTAAACCCATAAAATTGGTTTAAACAAGATAACATAGTTAACACCAAAATAAATCAAAAGGAGACAACAAACCAAGGTGACCAAGCCAAATGACAAAACCCATACAATGATGATGGATTTCTCATTTCCATTAAATCCATAGACAAGCAAGGTAAAACCGATCAATCAAGAGGTGAGGATTTGGCCCAAACTACCAATTGTGCAATCTTAGAGGTGCATCCCTTAGTCTCGCATTCTCTTGTGGTGTGAACCTATCGCCTGCACACTCAATTACGAATGTCATACCTGCTCGATAAAATATGCTAAATAAAGCAATCACACTCATCTCAAGCGAATATGCCATACATATGAAATTAACAAAATAGTTATGAATTCATCCGCCCATTATATAATATGTTAGAAATCACAACAATTCAACCATGACACGTTTCACAATTTGTTATGAGATGCATGCACCTTTATCAATCCATCAAATTCCATATGCTAAACCATCATAGTTATATGATACTAATAACACCCATAAATTATCCTCATGGGACACATAAAATAACCTGCCAAGACTGATTAGCATATACAAGATAAGGAGACATCAAAATTATATATACTCAATGTACATTCCATGCCAATCTCAGATCAACACATCCCTAACATCATATCTAATCCAAGTGACAATACTACAAAAAGTGAATTGATAATGTAAGTCTCACACATCATCCTGCCAAGAATAAGTTAGCAACTAAGTGTAAACATGGAGATAAAATCAAGATTATTCAAATCAAATAACTATGATAATATCAATTCCAATGTCCCAAACAATAATGACACATGGAGACAATGTCCTCAAAGGGCGAGAAATTGACAAGAACTACACCCCCTCCCCTATAAATAGAATTCCTTGTGGAATTTGCTAGAAGGGGCAAGAATAATGACCTCTCAAAAGTATCACATTGTACCATGTAGTTATTTGTCTCAACAAACACACCCCACCAAATCCTAACTTGGTTCAACACCAAGTGTATATAGGAATAAGAGACGGTTAATCAAGAATATTGTAGCTGCCAAAATGGTTTATTAACATCATCATCCAAATTCTCCACAAGGTTCAACATTGGTGGATTTACAACTTAAAGGTCATTCTTAAGGAATTGTCAATGAGTGAGTGAAGGGTACAACAATTGTTGTCTTAAAATTTTTATCAAGCTATGCACACATGATTGCATGAAGCCACCCATGGTGTCACAAAAATCATATGAGAAAAGAGAAAAATTACCAAATTTATGTGGGGATTCACTTCCTAGATTGCACTTATCTTTACAAGATAGACAAACTATTCACAAGACCCTCAAGTTTTCCCTAACATTTTCACTAATCCTTTAGGGGTCAAGGATAAAGGGTCACATAACACCAAGTATAATGAAAAATGATGACTTGATTAGGAAATACTACTTACGTGCACACAATAGAATTACTAATAAATTAAATATGTATCATCCAAACAATCATAAAGTTAATATTACTTTTCTAGTTTTGTCTTGGGGTTCCATAGCTTGAACCCTGGCTTAACCATCACAATTCATAACCAAATTTTGATTTAGAAAAAACAATTAAGGATAGATTAAATTATTATTTTTTACAATTTTATTGAAGTGTCCACCATGACAATCCAAATTGCTCACTACCACATCCCGAAAAAATGCCATCATCATTCACTAAAAATAATTAACTGGTTTTGAACTCAACAAGGCACATTAGAAGTTTACTAAGATCACAAACTTTACCATTATAGACAAAATAAAAAGTGAATTACCTAGGTGGAAAGCATATATCTAAAGAGGTTTCAAACTTATCAAGCTCCTAGGAAAATGACAAAATTATTTCTTGGATGAGCTCAAAACAAATTGTCATGTCACACATTCCCCAAGAGGTCAAGAGGACAACAAGAAATATTTTCTCCAGATGGAAAGGTAGATTCAAAAGTTTTATCAATATCCTTAACACATGTTGTTTTAGCTCATCAATTAACCTAGGTCACCAATGACCCAAGAAATCCAAAGGGAGGATATTCTCCTGAAACTAGAGGTATGAGTCCATTCTTGAACAAGGAACTTCAAATTTACTACCCTCTTGAGTGGTAAAAACAATGGGACTACATTGGTTAGGAGGACCCCAATAATAACCACAACTCTCATTCTAAATCCAAAGTCACATAGTTTGGCTAGAGGCTACATCGATTCGAAGGATGTCATTACCCAAGGTAAGTGGGAGGATTAGATAATCGCCACTCTTAGCTTTCAAAATATAGAGTTAAAAAATTTATCTAATATCAAGTTAACGATATTTTTCCAAGGTTTAGACACAAAATCACACACTTACTATTTACATCACTCCTCTAAGTATGTCATTATATGCATGATTCATAAGCAAGAAAACTAGACATTAACAACACTTGTTTTAATTTTACATTGCTTTATCCTTTTCATACTCTTATCATTTACTTTTCTCAAATGACTACTTTACTTTTGGACACTGGACAACATGTGATCCAACTTTGTATTTACCGTTATATCCCCAAATCATCCGAACAATACAACCCATTAGGGATAGGAGTTCCCAGGTGTTAATGTCCCCTTTGGGTGTTTATATCCTTTTCCCGCATTTTCTCAAATTTGAAATACCACATCATTTTTTTATCCATGGGGTGCTAATACACGTAGTTATGTAGTGGCGGGTGGCAGGTGGGTGTTCCACCAACAACAAATACCCAAACCCTCTCACCCCTCCCTTGATGTCAACATCACTTTTTAGCTCAATACATGTGGTTGATGCCACGATCAGTTAAAAAATGATGCCGAAGGGCCTATGTGGCACTTAGTGTCGATATCCTAAGCCGTGTTTGGGACACTAACAAAATTACTTTGTTCTATAAATGGTGAATGGTTGGTTTACTAATGGCAGTCACCCAAATCCCCTTTCTCCTTTCAGTAGCATTCACTCCTTGCTCCAACAAGATACTTTGTGATGAGTTCGATGGGTTTTAAAATGAATGTGATTTTTCTTATGTTCATATCTAATTGTTGTAATTTTTTAAATTTATAATTTTGTTTTCTTATTATCAGGTGATGGCGCTTAATCGATGACGGTTGAAGTTTTGTAAAGTTGATAAGTCAATATTAGATGAGATGGTTGAATCCATCTCGAGGCTTGTCAATTGTCTAATAAGATACCATCTCTTGCTTCATGTTGTTCTCCTCATAAGCATGTCACTCATTGGTATACTCTATTTTACATTTTTTAGTACTAGGGAAGAATATATTATATGTATCTATTTAATGGTTGACTAAAACATTAGGTTGGTGAATATGTGCACACATATTTTCCTTTTGAAATTTTGAGTGACATCGAAGATTCAATTTTTAAATCTTGTTATGGTTTTTTCGCTTCCATAATTACTAGAGCAATTTTTTTGATTGGTTTTGTCGAGAATTAATTTCCCCAATGTTCCGATGTATTTGATCTATATTATATTAGTATTTTTTAAGTTATCAAAATTTATTCTTGATATGCCATGTTTTTTTGTTTTGAAGTATTTTCTATTTTCAATTGTTGTAATAGTTCGACTCTTACATTTTTAAATATATAATAATGTAATTCTAGGGTGGTAGCTATTAAGACACATTTTATACTTAATGAACATCACATAAAATATGATAATCATTTGTATTAATTATTATTATCCAAGTTTGTAATTATGCAGCTACAAAATAATTTTTCTAGCGTCTATTACATTCCAAATAGTGACCTTTTTCTTGTTTATATATAATTTTCTCAGTTGTAATTATTTTTTATTTATAAGGGAAAATATAAGGAATTAAAAGGGCTCCATCCCTTGTACAAAAAACTGAGAGGATATAACAATTCAGCTCCTAGAAAGATAAAATGAGTAAAAACTATGCATAAGCAAAACATGACAAACAAACATCCAACAAAATTAGTTCTCAAAATCCCTCATAGTGGCCTCCCATTCAATGCACAAAACATATAGGAAATCGTTGAAATCCCCCTTATTGTTTTGCTCATCAGACCCTTTCCCCAATAAGCTCTTTTTTCCCTTTTGAGGCAGGGCTCCTCAGTCTTGTTAGAAGTTTTTAGAGTGCCCCTAAGCATGAAAATATTCGTGGTGTTGTTCTTGACCGCATCTTTGTTAATTTTCAATAGCTCATGGATATTCTTCTCACCTTTTTTCTAGTCGTCCTCCATGCAACTAATCTTGACATTAAATTGGTCCACCTCCTTCTGAAACTCCCTTCGGATAGAGTCTCTACCTTTTGAGCTTTAAGCTCAACTCGGTGGATAGAGAGTTCGAGGTTCTCATTTTCCATATTCTTCCAACAATATTATATGCTTTTTATTATTAAACCTCAAACATACGATTGAGTGACCATTAAAATAAAAAATTATATATAATTTTATTACAAAATGATTAAGATGGTGTAAAGTCACTTTTTCCTCTAACTTACCATTTGATTGACTTTTGTTTCTTGATTTGTTGACACATACATTAATATATTAACAATATAAATTTTTCATTTGATTTGATTTGTTTGTGTTTTCATCTTTTGTGTTTTTAAAATTTGTATTTTCTCTATAAAGTTTGATAGCTTTTATATTTAACAAAATTAAAATTGTTTTTACTTTCGAACTTTGGTGATTATTTTTAAATTATTGACTGTACATATGTCTAGATAATCTCACAACTCTTGTTTATATTTTTACACATTAATGTACTCTCGTGAGTATTATGTGTTTACATGGTCTTCGAGATATGGTGAAGAAGAGATTTGAGTTGCTGAGGGCTTTGAACTAGGGTGAACGTCTCTGTTGGATTCACTTATTGGATCCCCTTTGAATGTAACTTTGTTTTCCACACCTTGTGCCACACATGTGAGTCTTCATTAGAAATATAATCTAGACACAAAGTATTAGGGATATTGCCAATGAATTCATTTTCATTTGCTCAAGAGAATGCCTTGATAAGGTGTCTCTTTTTTTTTTCTATATTTGGTGAAATTATGTGAGGTGGAAGATGTGTCCCAAAGGTGGTTGTGATCTCACGTAACCAAAAAAGTCAATTTTTTTTTATCGTCATCCAAAATCGAGGTAGACAATATTATTCAAAAACTACTATATGATTAGAGGTATGTAATGGAATGACCAATTCCATAAAAATATCAAATTCTTTATCAAAATCACTCCACAATTTTAGGTTCCACATTGAAAAACAGTTGGTACCATGAAAAAACATTGTAATAGTGAATTCATTTTTTGGAAGGAAGAATGATGGTGTACAATATATGGATCGTTGATCTCAAGGGCACCACCTTTTTCCACATGTCCTTCATTGTAGATACAAAATGCACCTTTTCCATTTAACAAATCCATGTGTAACTAATCCCTCATTGTGGTTGGGACATAAACGAGAGAAAGAAAAGTAGTGTTAAATCAAATAATCCTATGAATATCCCTTCTAACTCCTTTTATTCTTCCATCTCACACAACAAGTGGCGATTTAAGTTCATAGGAAAAATGCATGTTTAGGAGGAAGGTGAACAAATGTGTGAGTTTGACTTAGAAATGAGAAAACAATAAGAGCAATGTCAAACCTTCATGATAAGAATGTTAGAAATGACAAAGTCGGCTTAAGCGTGGCGGTCGTGAAAAACTTGCAAGATATAGAAAATCTGTAGGTGTCCATCCCCATGCCTGCCATTAGGTGAACCTCCATCAAAAAAATGTATTCACTTCATAATGGCAGGGCCCCATGCCCAAAACAGATGCACTTTTGTCCCCCAAAAAAAGATATGCTATTCATTCGTCAATATCAATTGCAGGAAAATTTCTTATCTGTAAGCTATTCACAAGGTATGCCGAAGTTTACCAAAAAACTTCAAACTTAACTGAATTTTATCCTCCGCGAATATGAACTCGAACTTTATCCATTATATTTACATGAGAATTTTTCGACGTACATTTACATTATTTAATAAATGCGTGCATAAATATACATATATTGGTTGGAAGAAGAGGATAGAAAGTTCTCTTCACTTTCACCCTCTCACATATTTTTTTATTTTTTTAGAAAATAAAAATACTAAAAAAATTCTTATGTTTGAGCTTAAACGGTTTTTTTTCTCCAGACTTTATCTGTTGGCAAACTTGAACTGAACTGTATCCTTGGTGAACATGAATTCAAACTCAAGCCTTGTGACTTAGTCCACAAGAGTGAAAAGGTTATGCTTTTTGCCAACTTGTGGGCCCATGTTCCTCTCCCACCTATTTCTTGAAGCAAAACCTATTTCATGAGGCAACTGCAGGCAACTCCCTCTAAAAATGACATGGGATTCGACAATCCACAAGGCTCAAGGCCTAGCATTTCCCAAAGTAAAATAGATATTGGACGTACAAAACGGCAAGGCCTTACTTTCACAACAATCTGCAGAGTTCGTTCCCTTAACGACCTCTGCATTTACCCCCTTTCTCATTCCAATGGTACTCTAAAATGTATCTGAGGCCATATGTCGAAATCAGAAAAAAAGAAGAGCGGCTTATTGCTCTGCAGCGCCTCACCTGCTACTGAACTTCTGCACATGTGGCCAGGTTGTTCCTACCTCTCCCCCTGCACTGGTTTCCTTTCTGCATTGTCTTCTTCTGGCTTCCCCTATCAACGTCTCTATTGCACCACCTGTGTGTGATTGCTAGTGTTTACTACAGACATCATATCGAGGAATACTATCTATGAGTTTTTCTTAGGAGACACAGATAACAGTTACAGATTTAAACATATATAAGAAACCACAAACAATAGGACGATGAGATGATCTTGATGCAACCTTCCTGCAGGATCAGAATCATCAAAGTCTCATGAATTTATAATATCTATTTATTGATTTGCCTATGAAATTTGATTTCCTTGTGAGTCCTAACACATCATGTGACTTGCTATTCAGTATATCAAATGTATGACTCAGCAGTTTACACGCAACTGTTTCCTATCAAATCTATGACACTTTACATGTGATTGATAACATTTTTCTAAGACTCCTTTATCAAATTATCAATTATATCACACTAATAAAAAATACAAACACATGAGCATATTAGCAACTAAGAATCAAATAATCAAATTCCATATTTGTATCTGATGGGCCGCCCAAATACAGAGCCCCAAGTTCTTCGATTCCTTTTCAATCTTGAGTGCCAATTCACAATGTGGATGCACCTTCCATCGTTCTCCTCAAGCTGGGCATTAATTATCTTCCATCTGCTTCTAGTTATCTATGTTCACGGTTACTGGAAACAAGTTTGCAATCTATGCCTATGTTATCCATGCACAACTCGCATACCACTGGAATAGTTAATCTGAACAATGCACCAGTCATCTGTAAATGGTAAGATGACTAATCTCACTACCAAGATGTTGTATGACATATCTGCTGACACTTAGAAGTCAAACATGCTGAAGTCATCATTCAACTGTTTGGTGTCTCCTAGACTGCCAATATTTTGTTCCTATAAAAATACACTAGAATTCTATGCCACAAGATTCACCGCATTTTATGGAAAAAATCAAAATTCGTCGAATTTGATACAGCCATCAAAAAATCGTTGAAAATCGTTCCGGAGTTTGTATGTATTACATGCTGAGTGGAGGGAGGAGTGGTCTGGGTATTTGTCATGGTCGTAGAGCTGAGTGGGAAGCTGAGCGCTGTGGTGGGTCGTGGAGTTGTGTGCTTGAATATAATGAGCCTTAGCGACATATCTGACTCCAATAAAAACTATTTTATGTAAAATCAGACCACGCACAAACCTCAACCCCAAACCCACCTATTATAGGAGCCTGCAAAATGCTCGATCCTTACTGGGGCAAAATGGCGGAAATTGCATTGGATTATATTATGTTTCCTCACCAGCCAGGGAACTCACGACAAACACTAAAATCAGTACATTGCCTTACATTTCGAAGAATCCATGGCCTGCATATCAAGGTAGGGGTTTTTGTTTTTCAAAAATGTTTGTTTCATGTATTTTAATTTGTTTTGGTTTTGTTTTATATTTTCATTTCATTTTACTTTAAATTGTTTTAAAGAACCTGTGTTATTTGATCTGGAAAATGTATGGTTTTGTTGGGAATTGTCTTTTTAATTTTCCTTGAGTGGTTTTAAAGAACCAGTTATTTGATCTGGAAATTGTAGGGTAATGTGAGGAATTTTGTTTTTAATTTACTTGCAATGGCTTTTTAGAACTAGTTATTTGATCTCGAAAATCTATGATAATGCGTTGAATTTTTGATTGGTTTTAAAGAACTAATCATTTGATCTGAAAAATGTCTGGTAATGTGTTCAATTTGTTTTTAAGTTTTGCTTGCAACTGTCTTGAAGAAATTGTTAGTTGATCTGGAAAATATATGGTAATATGAGGAATTTTTGTTTTTAATTTTACTTACAATGACTTATAAGAATTACTTTATGATCTTCAAAATGTATGCTAACGAACATACGTTTTTATATTTAGGGCTTCTTTAATTAAGTTTTCTGTTTTGTCTTCTCTCTCTGTTAAGGGATCTTGATAATTTAGTTTAAATGATAGGCCGTTGAAGATGCAGATGCTATCTGGGTCTTTCGTTACTTTTTGAAAATTTTAGCAGGAACTTCAGGTAATTGATTAAAATGAAATTAGAAGGAAGCAACAATCAGATATTCATGAGGTCCTTGCTTATTTTATCTTCTCTTTTAGTTATCAAGTCCCTCTCTGATATTATCTTCATTTTTATTTACTAGGTCCTTTCTGATTTTATCTTCACTTTTGTTTGTTTGGTTCTTGCTAATTTTATCTTCAGTTCTATTTGTTAGGTCCTTGCTGATTTTCTTGTCATTTCTATTTGTTAGATTCTTCTAATTTTAGGTATTTTTATTTGTCAATGACAGGGTCTTAACAGTGTAGTATAAGCAATATGAAATTCAAGGAAGGACATAGGGTTGAGGTTTTTCGCTCAGATGGGGATACTTCGCGATCCTGGTACAGAGCCAGAATCATTTTGCACAATAGAGACCACTACAGAGTTCAGTACGACAACCTTGTAAATGACCATGGGAAACATGTTGTGGAAGATGTGTATGCTGATGCAGTACGACCAGAACCTCCTAGCATGACAGAAACAAGAAAATTGGCACCTGGGGGTATGATTGAAGTCTATGATAATCATTCATGGAGGGAGGGTAGAGTTGTGAAGGCTTTACCCAACAGATTATTTGTTGTCAAATTGATGGATCCACCACGGGAGAGAACTTTTCACCAGTCTGTTATTCGTCCCCGGCTGTTTTGGGAGAATGACGGATGGCTACATAATTTGGAGGTAAAAAACCATCTCATCTTAATTGTTGGGACTTTTGACAAGTATTTGTCTTCTGATATGAAAAGTGCGTAATGGATTTTTATTTCTTGCATTTATTAAGAAATGTCATGGATTAGCTTTAAAAGAAAATACAGTAGATAGGTGGAATATTTTATAATTGGATTATACTTCTTTCAAAACTTGTATGTTTGACTCCAACATTTCATGATCTGTTCTTTATTTTATGATTTTATATTTAGTTATAAGAGTAAACAGAATTGGATATGTTGTTTTCTATGCAAGTTTTTTTTTCTTACTGTTGAGATTTCTATAGGAAGATTGCTATTTCTTGGTTTGACCGATAATATGGTTATATATTCTCCTTGTTTGAGCCCCAGCTGGTTGAGAGCCCTGTAATTACTCGAGGGTAAAAGCTTGCCTCTTGTAATTAATAAAAAAAATGTTTCCTTTTCTCTATTTACAAAACAGTTATCCCAGTTTTTCTCTCTTTTAAGAACCAATCCTATTTTTTTGTTCCTGGCATCCACGTCGTCCTAGGAAAAACTCAAATATACTTTATATGTTGGGGCAATTTAATAGTAAGCCAATAATCAAGAATTTTAATTTTTGAATGTTTGTCTATTTCTAGTAATTGTAATGGATGAAGGGCATAAATAATGAATGATTAAATATTTTGGATTTGACATGAAACTTGCCATTAACTTATGATCATATTGGTTTGGGGAAGTGTGAAGCAAAAAGGTTCTTTATGAGAGGAATATTTGTAAGTTTCTGTTTTGGTAAGATTTAGATTATAAAATATTTTGTATGATTTCTAGGGCGATTTTTGATTCTCGAATTTTTTAAGTAGCTTGCACCAAGGTTTGGAGATGGCCAGAGAGTATACAGTAACGGGGTGGTTGTACTAAAAAAGGCAGTTACTGAAGATTTTTCATCGAACAAATAAAATTGGCAAACTATTATAATGAGTGCTAGTAGACAAAATCAACTTTTTCATAATTTTTTTTGCGTGGTATTTTCCCCTTAAAAGATTCTGGAAAATGTTGGAAGTTTCACTTTTCGATGTCTTGAAAGTTGTAAGGTTAAAGACTGGTTTGTGGGGCTAGTGAGGGTTAGTTTACCTTTTAAATGTATTAAAAAAGGAAAAAAAAAGTTTTTGGTTTACATGTGGTCTGTCTCTAGGGAACAGCCTTTAGGTGTGGAGATGACTCCATGTTGTTCCTCATCCTAGAGTACATATCTAACAGGATGTCCCCGTAAGGAGCACGAGGAACATTTCCAGCCTGAGTACACATCTAAAAGGGTGTCTTTTGTCTTGAAGATATTCTAACTACTGTTTCTTCTACTGAACTGATGGTTCAACTTAAGTTGTTACTAATGTACTGAGAGTGCTCATGGTGTTTGAAGATGTATTACAAAAAAATTGAATCATATGCTCCATAAGAAGTTGCGGGTTTTGCTGTTGCCTGATGTCCTCTTTTGTATATTTTCATGCAGGCTGGTAGAGATCATTTACTGAGATTGAAATCTGGAGTCCAACAGGAATTGCATATTGGATGCCAATTCCGAGAATTAGATGTGAAAAGGAGTGCTGCATACCAGGAACATGAACAAGTTGTAGCTGAATTCTATCCAAACAAACTTCTAGCAATGAATGCAAAGAGGAAAGCAGGCAGTCAGATGCAATCCACCTATGAAAGAGATTTGAAGACTGAAGGTGCTCCCCAGAAACGGAGAGCAATTCAGAAGTTTAGGCACCAAGGGGCAGTGGCAAAATCATCCCTTCCTGTGCTGGAGAAGGTAGATACCTTTCCTTTCCCCAGAATACATGTGGGTGAGGAATGTGTACGCATGTCTTCATTTGAAGACAGAATAAATCTGTCAGTTGAGAAAGCTGAAAGCATTCAATGCTCTGTAGCTAGTAGTAGTAGTAGTAATGAGTTAAATTATGTGTTAGATTCTGATAAAAAGCATTCAAAACGATCTTTCATCAGTTGTCATTTTGATGATGCTCAGTCTTCTTGTGAATGTCCAAATGGGAGGCAAAATGAACCTCTGACTGAGGAGGAAGTAGCTATTAAATTACACAAATTAGAACTTTGTGCATACCATTCCACATTGAGAGCTTTTCATGCTTTTGGGTGTTTAACTTGGGAGCGAGAAGCCTTGTTGACAAGTCTACGTATTGAATTGCACATTTCCGATGATGAGCATTGTTCTGAGTTGACACGCTTGTGTTCAACAAAATCTCTGTAAGCTCACTTTTCAGTAAGATTCACTCAAACATATGTAACTCAAGATTGTTTGGGGATCACCTTACATGTAGTTGATTCCTTCTCCTGACTACAACTTTCCACATTCATCTTATCCCTGCTTGCAGAAATGGGCACTTTTGAATAGAAAAGAGTTGTCGTAAGCTTCTAGTTACGGATATTTGAGAAAATGGCAGGCATAGGCAGCCAATCAATGTACTTATGAATTCTTTGTACCATAGAATTTCCCTTATTAATCAAATCAAAATTACATGTCTCAACTTTTAGCTAACTGTTATGCAACTTTCGGCAAATTTTAATGCGCAATCAATCAATGAGTCTGAAAAAATTCTACCACAGATTCTCATTTATTGATCAAGTACCGCTCCTTAAAAACATCGTCTGTTGATGCTACAGCCTTTCTTTTAAGCTGATGTGTTTGCAATGTGATTAGAAATGAATATGTGTGTCTTATATAGAATCTCTACACATCTGCCAGAAGAAGGTGTTTGTAGAAACTAGTTGTACCTTTTTAGTTCACTGAATCTTCCTCGGTTGTAAACTAAAGATCGCAGAAAATGTTCAATTTATGTAGATATTAACCACAACCACCATAAAGTGTAATGTTATGATGTATGATATAATATGCTTTTTTTAGCTTGCTCATGTTTTCTAGTATAATACGAATTATTGATTTTATAGCCATTGGACACAGCTTGTTTCTATATATCACTATGCTTATTGAATAGAAATTTTGTTTCAAAATTGGGATTTTGTTTGTCATATTCGTTTTGTATAGTCAGTAAAGGTTCTATACAATTCCATCATGGCACATGTTTCCTTTATTAATAAAAATGTCCCATTTGGTGAAACCTAATGTGAAAACCCCACCTTTATATAATTATCTTTTGAGCATGATTGAAATATTGAGGTAATCAATGTGCAATTTATTATTTAGTTACTCAGGTGTTTACCATATAAGAGAAACAGATGCATCGCTGATTGCTGAAAAAGGATAGATAAGAAGCTTGCAAAACTCTTTCATCCTTGAAGTCTTGAAAGCTTTCATCGACTTTCCAGATTTTTAAATTTTTCCCATTCACAAGTTGAAGACAAGTGACATGATCACTGATTTTCTGTAAACTATTAAAATTTTGGTGGTGAAGGCTGCCCATGAGCGAAATTCTATGGAAAGGCATTTCTTTTATCTGTATGACAATCATTATGTGTTTAAGCAGACCATTCTATTTCTTTTATGTACAAGTAGTTATCATGGGGCACATTGAACTATTGTTAGTACTAAAGAGAAATAAGTTTTTGAAAGTCCATTTCAGTGAAAATATAATTCACATGCTAATTAGAATTACAGATGCTGTGAACTGCAGTGTGATGTATATTACATTGGTACTTTACAATTTCACATATATGGACTAATGAGCTGATATACATTTTCGATGTTTGATGTACTAAAACTCCATCAAACTGTTATCAAACACAGTGGTGGTTATTATTATAGGTAGTCGCTTCTAAAGAAGAGGGTCTTTGTTATGGTCAGGTTAAATATGCAGGAACACCAATCATATTTCTTTCCTCCCATTATTACTTAAGACCTTTGATGAAAATATGGAACATCCTTGGTCGGATGAAACATATTGAATGCTTGTTTGGTGAAAGGTTTTCAAGGTTTGTATGTTTGACAGTGCCAAAATGTTTCATCTTTGCTACACCATTGAAAAAATCTAGCACTAGTTATGCACTCTGCTTCTTCTTAAGATACCCAAGCTCGGGACCATATAAAATAGGATTGTCATATACTTTTTTGGAATTAATGCTGGTATTGTGTAAATTCCTGATTAGTTTCAATTGGAAAACTATCTTCTAATGACTTCTCTAGCATTTTAATGATTGGTTTTATGCCCCCTCTTGTTTGGTTTTATTGTATCCTACTTAAGTTTCAGATGCTTCATTTTGTTTGATGGGGTTCCTTTCTCCTACTTACTTCCTATTGACCACACTTAGGTCGTTCGTTATTTCTATTATTTCTTTCATTCTTTCTTTCTTTGTATGAAGGGTACTTGCATTTGTAGCATGATATGTCGACGAAGTGCCTTATGGGAGACTTGAAGATCATCACTCATTCTGATGTTGTCTACTGTGATCATTCAGTATAATATAAGTAGTAGACAAGCATCTTTAATATAGATTAGGTGTCTGATAAATTTGATGAGAAACTGAATCCCTGCATCCTTGGTAAACAAATATATTGCTATATGTCACTTATCATTATTACGCTGGAGGCGTCTTCTATTGAGGGACTCATTGCGGAAAGAGTCAATCCTTTCCAGCAGGCAATCTTATGGGAATTTTTCAGTCTATTTCCACAATGCCTTGAGATTTAAAGCCCACCAACTAAAAAAAAATGTTGATGATGTTGACTTCATATACAACTCGACACTCTTGACAAATATTGGAGCCTACTTAAATTGTTGTTTACTCTTCTGTGTAGCTCGGAGGTGGCTCATTTTCAGAGTAATTGGCTGTTTTCATGTCTGCTGTCCTTCACAGCTTGTTAATTAACTTTTTATTAAAATATCTCATCACGTGTGGGGTACATAATAATTTATCAGGGATCTGAAAAGGAACAAGGGCCCAGTGGTTAATTATTTTAAATGTATCCGATTGCACCATTCCCATGGTGAATGGATGGTGGTCGAGATGGAAAGTTCTAAAACTGTGGTTATGCTGTTAACACCGACATTTTAGAGGTTGGCCTGCTATTTGTACAGTTCATTTTTCTGGAGTTTGTTCTGTATTTTGAGAGAAATTGACTAAAGGAGAGGGCCTTGTTGTGGGAATCGATCTTGGCTCAGACAAGTACATTGCTTATAACTTTTAAATAGGAAGTGTTTTTGGATTAATGATTTGAAGTAGGGATCGATATTGGACATCCTGCAGATGGATCAGAATTCCAAACTCCTCGCTCTCCCAGATCACATATATAATGCTAAGTATCTGGTACACCCACCCGGGTATGTACCCAGTACCTGGTTCAGGTATGTTACCCCATGGGTATGACCAGGGTACATACTGGATACACGGGTGCGCCTGCAGATGCACCTGGGCGTACCCGCGCATCCAGGACGTACCCAGCATTAAAAATGAGTTTCTTAATATTGTAAAATATTCAAATGAATACTGTAGGCAAGCAGCAGCTATGGCTCCTTATGTGTGATAATGATGTGATTGGAACTGAAAGGCATATGCACTATATGAGTATTGGCACACACTCTGATTGGAAATTACTCACTAATGAAAGTCTAATCACTGCACTGGTATGAATACCAGCACACACAATCCTGATTCCTGAGTATTTTAAGGCGTGGCACTATGATGGAGTCCACCGACTACACATTCGGTATGAGACAACTGTCACGCAAAAGTAGATAGCATGGCTGAAGGCATAAGATTATAGCAGCAGTAGCTCATGTGTATGGTTGGTCTGTAGAACCGCACAGTGCTGGATAAGCATCAGTTTTTTTGAGTATATGCATCTACCAATAGACATGAGTGGATGTGCAGACATGGGCAGCAAGGTGTAGTTCATAGATGGCTCTCTATTCCAATTTTTGGCAGATATGTTTTGGATGGAAATGGGAGAATGTCAGGTGATGGAGGCCAAATCCTCATTGACTTCCTTCTTATCTTTCTTCTTCCTTATCTGGCATGATAATATGTTTTCATCATTTGTGGTACTATTTAGCCCCTTGTGCTAATAGTCCACCAAGTTTTTCAATATCTTTACTGGGCTAGGGTCCTCTTCCTAGGTGAATTTAACCCAAAAAAAGAGAGTTAATAAGCAATTAATCTAGACTAACTAATAAACAATTAATGAGTCATGACATTTGTCATTTGGATAATATTTTCATTTTTGTGGTTTTGTTATTTATGTGCATACTATAAGGTTAACGTCTCTAATTTCTGATTTATTAGGCTATAATTTCTAGATTTTTTATTTTTTATAAATTATGGTACGGATGTACCCATGGCAAAAAAATCGCTGTACCTGCTTACCGGCTACTTCATCCCCATAACTGAATTACACCCAAACCAGCTACTTAGATATAATGTGAAACTCTAGTCTCATAAATCACAGCCGCTTCCAGATTTATACACATAAACCAAGGGGCAGTGGCAGAATTGTTCCTGTGCTGGAAAAAGTTTGGGTGAGGAATCTGTGCAACTCCATTTAAAGATAGAATAAATTGATCAGCTAAGAATATAAAATCATCAGCTAAGGAAGCTAATACTATATGATGCTCTGTAGGAATGAGCTAATGATGTGTTAAAAAGCATGCAAAATGTTCGATCTTCAATTGTCTCTTTGTTGATGTGCAGTCTTCCTGTGAATGTCCAAATTGAAGGCAAAATGAACCTTTAACTTGAAACACAGTGGTAACTCAAGTACACAAAGAACTTCATGCAAAGAGTTCCACAGTGAGAGCTTTTACTGATACTGTGTTAACTTGAGAGTGAGAAAACTTGTTGATCTCTATCTTTGAGTGTGCATTTTGCATGATGTAGGATGTACTATGCTTCTGTTAGCTTCTGCATATCATTTTGCTCATTGTTTCAAGAACTATGGTTGCCTCATTTGTTATAATCATCAAGATGCCTTTACCCTTCACCATAGATTATACAACTTACTTGTAGATGAGGTTTTATGAGTGTGCTTGCTCATATTTTGTTGGTAACTTATTTCCTCTTTCATATGGATTTAGGCTTTTCACTATGGTCATCTCGATGTAGTTGATAGACTGTTTCATCTAACAAGAGATGGAATAATCAAAGCTTCTAAAGTTACCAATTTAAGTGAAGGCGTTTTTTGCAGGTAAGAATTTTCTTTTATTATTCAGTGTTAGGTAATTTATTTCACCTTGGCATTTTATTCCGGTGGATGTTTTAATAAGAAGGGATGTGTTTGAAATGATATCTTTTGCAATATTATTGTTTAATTTTAGAACACGGATGTATGGATACATAAGATACTGTTATGTTTGCTGCAGGATTCAGTTCTATTATGTAGTAAAGAAGTTTAAACTTGTCATGAGTACATGCAAGTTCTTTGCATGCACTAGGTCTTAAGTGTTCTTTTACAGCAATGGGAGAGAATATTCAGCATATGTTCTTAAGCACATACCAGAAGATATAAATAATATATAGCTTTGACTTGCAACAGAAAGCTATGATTGATTAATTTAAGAATTTCATCATATACTATACAAAAGTCGTCACCAAAGGCTTCAACCTTTGGCGATACATGTGCAAAATCTTCTCATAATTTGACTTCATAATATCATCATACCAAGTCTTTAACAGAAACACTATGGACTTCAATATGAATCTTATTCCGAGGTGTGTTTATGCATGCAAAATGCACCAATACCCAAATTCTGTGTACACTACCCACCAAATAGAAATAGGCAGGTTCCTGAGTGAATGCACTCTTCTGCTGGAAACTGGGGATGTAAGAGTGCTCTGCTGCTGATTGAAAGAAGTGATGGCCATTGCCAACATTGGCTGGATGCAGTTCCTTCAGCATGTTGTAGGTTTCTGCTCTTGCTACTGCTGTGCTGGTGAACCCAATTGTGAATGCTCTAGTCGGGGACTCGGGACACAGCAGTCCCAAGCTGTCCTGTACTAGATGTTGATTTGCATTTGGAGCTTTCTAACGGTGGGGGTGTGACTGTTATATCTTTCACTGGTTGAGGGATGGTGAATACAAAATCCGCAGGCTTTCGTTTCATTAACTTCTCATTCTCTGCCTGTGATTGACCAAACTCTGTTTGTTCTGCATTGAGATTAACCCTTCTTTTCAATCCCAAGTTTTAAATGCTTATTTTTCTCCATGTTGGCATTCTGGAAGCCACAGAATAGTAAATACTGAATTAATATATCTTTCCAAGTGATGGTGTGTGGCTCCTGATTTTCTTCTTTCAGTTGCTGCCATTCACCCTGCCACCCCTGATTTTGGTATTTGAAGGTCTAACTTACAATTTCATCTGTACAGCTTCCACTTGTAGAAGTTTTTGTTTCAGAATATCAATTTAGTTTCTATTCTGTCCGGCTTCCACAAACAATGGTTAATTTATCGACAAGCTGTTAGTACTTGATCACTTCCACTATCGGGTACTTGACCATTTTCACTATCGGGTACTTGACCATTTTCACCATTGGGTACCTACAATTTAGCCACTCCCACACAAATGATATCGGTTGAGTGTTGCTAAATGTATTGTGGGACGCCGAAGCTGCTAACTGTATAAAGTCAGTTACTATCTTCAATTTTCACAATTTTAGCTCTTGGAAGAGCTCACCAATTTCTGCAATTCCACTACTGATTGTGCCATCTTATTCACTCACTGTCTCTTGTTATATGACCCGACGAGTCATCTGAGTTCAGTAAATTGAATATATATCATTCTCACACTCAGAATAAACACACCCTTACTCAAAATCAACAAGATGAAGACCGAATGAACAAAACAAAAAGGAAAGCTGGGCACAAGACAGTATGATGAAGAGAAGAAACTGGACCGAACAAGAGGTCCTTGAGAATGTTCCAACCTCCATGACCCCTATGGGAAGTTTCTGGGGATGAAAACAGGGCCATTTAGACCAGTCCAGTACCTGCCGAACACACCCCAAAAGACTTATAAATAGAATGGGTTTGGTTTGGGCTGAACCAGCCAGCATGCTATCACATAGGTGCAGCATGTGCCAACTCATCCAGATACAAGAGAAACGAGGAGCCTGTGCTGAATCTGCTGATGGAAGGAGAAGTGGCTCCTCTGCTTGTCTGTTTAGGTCCAACTTATCGATAGGCATTTCTGACAGCCAATCATCAAACAATAAGCATAAATATATATGTAAGAGCTGTTGGGAAGCATCTAGAGTTGATTGTACGATGCAGCTATGAGAATATAAGGCATATTTATAAGGTCTCATTACAAGTTGGTTGTAACCGGTTGTAACTACATCAACCGTTTTGTAACTTCTTCGTTTATAATAAATAGATGGACACACAATCTCAAATGTGTGCAATCCGCCTTCTCTTCATTTCTTCCTTGTATATGTCTTCTAACAGCAGCAAACCATATGAAATGTGTAATTCTGAGTCTGAGTAGTGAAATCATTAGAGAGCAAGTGTGATGGCCACTGTAGAAGTATGTTGCAGTCTTGCTTTGGTATTTTAATGCTCCATAGTTGAATGTAAGGTTGTGATCTTGCAATTTGCTGATTTAGGAGGGAGGCACAATCCCATATTTGCTGGAGTTTTCACACTCAATGGGTTTCTCCAGGGTAAACTCATGATTATGGTGATGTGTATGCCGCAGCGCTTCTTATTTCCAGGTTCATTGCCTGTTATTTCATTTCCAGCGTTCTGGCAAATTTTCATTTCATTAGCAAAGATAATAGGAACAGGATTTGATTTCTGTCATTGATGATTAGTATCTGTTTTGGTGTTTTAGTCAGGTATAACCAACCTAATTATAGGCCATTATCCCCATCAGGATACTTCACATTGCATTGCTGAATAATGAAAGGGCTTCACATTTTCAGGTTTTCTTGCTTCTATGAAAGGCAGTGTCAAATCCAGTTCTTGTGGTGGGACATCATCTTCCATAAAGTCTTCATTTAGCTCTTGAAACACAGGATTAGATTAGTGTACACATTTTTCTACTTCCAATTGTTCCTCTTCTTGCTCCTCATATTGCCTTTTTTCTTTCGATGTTAGTGTCTGTGAATTGGAACATGTACATGTTTAGGTTTTACAAACTGGTTTTAACCGGATGGGTCAGCAGATGCTGAATATTTTGACTTTGGAGGAGTCACTTTACCTCTTATGACTGGTTTAGTAGTCTGCTGACCCGTTGCTTTGTTAATAGAAAAATTTGACATACTTGCCACTGGTTTATCGGGCATCATGGAAGAAGTAGAAGTAACAACTTGGTTGGATAAGAAAGTGGTATAAATTTGTACCTCCTTTTTGATTGACTACTAATGGTTGTTTGAGCTCCTCACTTATATCTTCATCTTTTAAGTTTACAACCAAATAAGCATTCTCCTTTATATGATAAAATGTCATTGATTCATTTGGTTCATAACCCAACTGGGCAGATCTCAACTAGGCTGACTGTCCCATCCTGGTTTTCTTCAAATCCAAATCCAACTTGATACTGAACAAAATTTGTGTATAATGAGCTGATTTGAAGACGCCGCGGCCTTGTGTAGCACAAGTACAACTGGTCCAATGACACATAGCTACATGGGCTGATGTTTTTTATAGTCACATGAGCTAGTGTCATGTGGGCCTATTGCATATTTTAAAATCTTGTATCTCTATGTATATCTCTATTTTCTTGGGAGCTTCATTCCTCTAGAAGCTTCCCCATACATCCTCTGTAATATATACACACACACAATTGCAGAAATCTCATGTTTTCTCTCTATCCTTGTTGTAATTGTACATATTATTTAGTTTTAGAGCCATTGTTGCAATTGCACATATCATTTAGTATCAAACCTAAATCGTCTCGGCCAGATTTGATTTTTCTCCTAGCTTATCTTGGAAGCTTTGAAGTGGTTCTGAAACATCTGTTGAAATTGAAGACAGTTTCTTCCAAATGGGGAAGAAATGCTAATCAGCCGTGTCAGTTAAATGTATTTTATATAGTCACATGGGCTAGTGTACTCAATTAAATTTAAATGTTTTGCACAGTCACATATGCTTATTGTATATTCTTAAATGTTGCATGCATCTTTATGTACATCTCTATTCTCTTATAAGATTCCTTCCTACCAAAGCTTCCTTGTACATCCTTTCTGATCTATATATACATAATACAATCGAGGGTACATCACACACAGTTGCAGCGGTTTTGTGTTCCCTCTCTTTGTCTTTGTTGCAATGGGTCATATCATTTGGTATCAAAGCCAAATTTTCTCCGTCACATTTTATTTTCTTTTGGCCCAAACTTAGGGGTTTTAATGTGGTTTAGAATATCACTGGTGTCAACTTCAGTGAGTCAATCATGAGATAACACATAGGCTAATGTATTTTATTTAGTCACATGGGCTAGTGTACTATATTAAATGTAGCCACACGTGCTTATTGTATATTTTTAAATGTTATACTATTTCTATTCTCTTAGAAGCTTCCTTCCTCTAGAAGGTCCATTGTACATTCTTTGTAATATATATAGTTGTGGCAATCTCTTTGGTTCTCTATCTGTGTTCTTTGCAGTTGTGCATATCACGGGCATTCATTTTTTAGTGATAGAATCAGTTCGTATATGCTTCAGCTTTGAAAATCTGTGCAACGCATTGAATATATGACAATGGTAGCTGGTACTTTATATCAATAGTCAAGCAAGGGAAAAATCAGTTGTAGCTTGAAAATGTCTGTCCTTCAATTGGGCGAAATATACTTCTTGTTTGTAAAATTTCACTCTCTCTCCCGATGGTTCTAGAAATGTATCCTACTTGTCTTGCTTCATGGTGTACATTTTTAATTTTACAACCATTAAGTAAAATGTCTTAGTCGTTAATGCAATCTTCAAGATTGTCCCATGATAAGCTGTAGATCCTTGGGCATGTGCTATCATTTGTTTCAAGGATGGCATATCGATAGTGGTGACTTGCATACCGACTTCACACAATTTTTCAAATTATGGGCTCGCCGATTTGTTGTATGATAATTGCCTTAACAGATAACTATGTTGCTAGGTACTGCCATGGAGGCTCCTGTACCTGTACCTGTATTGTTAGAGTTCTTCTGTTTCGTGAATGTGAAGGATTAGCCTAAAATATCAGGTCCTTCCATGTATGCCCTGGGTAACTGGCTGTTAAATTACAGACATGACCGAAACAAAAAAATACAATGAAAAACAAACACCTAAGCTTAACTCATCCACTAACTCATGTCTAAGCCACCTGCCCTCTCCCCCTTGCCTCCTGCTGTTCCCTCAACCTAATTCAACTGCCTAAAAACCCTAAAACACACTAAACTAAATGAGTATATTGCATAGTCCTTGAGTTTTACTGACCATTGACATTTTTTCTATTTTTAACAATTAATTTAAAGTTAAACCTATGAGATATTTCATATGCCATGACTCATTTGATATATTAAATTCTTAGTTATCAGTTATCAATTTATTAGTAGTGTTTTGTTATTATTTCTTTCATTTTATGCATATAAGATTGATATTATGGTTAATTTTATTATTTTTTAAATTGTTTTTTTGGTAGGGACACACCCAAGCTGTACCGTACTCGGGGGTACCATTGTAACTTAATCCTGCGATATGAAGTCAAGCTTTTTTTGATCTTATTTGTTCAATTCAAGTTTAGGAGAGGATTACACTTCCACCATCTTTTGTTTCCTGGCAGCCACTATGGTTTTTTGATTTTCTCTATCTTTGGCAGCATCAGTAAGTAATCTAAGATCGGCTCCTTCACAACATAGATCAATGGACTCTGAATACATGAATTTTGCTCAAAATGTTGTCATTGAAAGCTAGCAAATGATTTTTTGGACATTCCCTCACTTTATTAATTTCCTTTGGTCCATATGCTGTATTTTATAAATTTGTGCAGCTATATAATAATTCATGTTATTTCCTAAAAAGTAAACATTGATGATTGTTGGGTGGTGATTATAGGCCTGTGGACAATGGGGTGGTGATTATTTGCATTTGGTTGCCCAAACATAGGGGTCCTTGATTCACCTTGGAAGTAGACACTTTCATTGTTGGGAACTATGTCACAAGGTACGCTTAATTTTGCCATAAAATTTATAACCTTGCTGAACATGAACTCGAACTTTATCCATTATGTTTTTGACATGATTTTGCATTATATTATTTATATTATATATTTACCGAGTGAAAGAAAAAGATGGAAAACTCTTCCCACTCTGTCTCTTTGACATATTTATGCATTTTTTTACAAAATTAAAATGATAAAAAATTATTTTGTTTGAATTTTAAGACTTCTTTTCGAACTTCATCCACTGGCGAAGGTGAACTGAACTTTATCCTTGTCGAAAATGAATTCAAACTCAATCCTTTGATGTAGGTTGGGACAGATGCGACGTGGCATTTATTTATACCTTGCATTGGGAGCTTGTTTTCCCTTTTACTTTGGACATCGACACCTGGCATTGATGATATGTGATCATTGAGCGGTGATTTTAAATGCAAACTGCTAGAAAACCACGAGACAACATGGTCAACAAGTGGCAATGGGACGATATAATCGTTGAGCAACAATGATAGAGCATGGTAGCATGTTGAAAATGGTTCTGTTACCTGTTTCCCAATCTCGCTGCTTTGGTTCATATAAATTATTTTTATGGTCATCGGATGGCAACGATATCTTTTGATTGCCAGTTGTTGAACGGGATTGATGACCGTTGGGCCGCAATAAAAGTCTTCAAGGTCTTGAAGCTAATTTGTTCTCTCGGTTGACAATCAACCAACTTTACTGCTAGTGTTTTCTTCATAGGAGTGACAATTTTTTTTATTGTTGGTGAAATTAGAGCAATCTCTTTTTCGAAGATGCTACTTTGTCAACTTAGAGGTGTTTGTCAAATTCTTATGTTGAGCTCCATCCAATTTTCTAGCTTCACAGAACCATTATGAAATAACTATACTTTATATGGTCCACTCCATTGAATCTTCAATCTTAAATCTTAGCCCTTTCTTGTCCATTTTTGTGTAACCTGCAAAACCAGCGTACCTGTTTGTATGCTTATTTTAAAAAAGTGTTTATTATGCCAATGCCTTCACCAATTTTGTTATAATCCATTTGACCATTGTGCAGACATCTGTCTTTCATATTAAACATTAAGCTGCCTCAGTCAATCTCGCATTTTTTTTGGGATTGCGAAGGCGAAATTTTGCAAAGACCTGCAAACTTGGAATGGGATGTTTCATGGGCACCACAGCTTCCTGCCTGTACGAGTTGAAATAGGTTAAAACTAGTTACGAATCATGATTTGGAAAGTTGTCCAATAGACCCAAAAAAGTTGCAGGTAATTTCTCATCCCAATCTTGTTTTCCAATTCTGCAAGTTTTGTGAATAACAACAATAATTGTTTTATCAGATGCCTCAGCTTGCCCATTGGCACAAGGATGCTAAGTTAAAGACTTATAAGGTTTAGTTTTCAGGGTTTCTAATTTCTCCTTAATTACTTTGTTTATGAAGTCTGTCCCTCCATCACAAGTCAAATTTAGTGAACATTCAAATCTGCTCACATTATATTCATATATAAAAGCTGGCTATACATTTGGTTGTATTTTTAGACAAAGTTTTCACCTTTACCCATCTCATAAGGTAGCCCCTTGTTACTAACGAATACCTGGACCGGCTCTCCCTTGAAGAATGCTTGAAAGGTCTAACAAAATCCAAATCCTACCTTTTGAACCATTCCTAGACCAGTTATCTGCATCAGTTGTTTTGCTCAATCCTCCCCTATGAACTTCACTAATAAAAACATACCCTTTAGTGGTTTATTCTATATGAGAATAAAGTATAAAGTTATAAACGGATGGGAATTTCTTTGAGACCACCTCTTATCCGTACTTTGGCTGGGCTTCACTGATAGGAGATCTTATGTTTACATAATGCTTAACATATTTGTGGGTAACCTGAAAGTGGAAAATTAACATATCATTAAAAGAATTATAGGGAGAAGTTTCTTCTGTCTGTTGTGATTCTCTTAATTTCTTCAGGAAAATATCTTCATCCTACAACAAAAGTGGACGAATATAGCTTACATCTTCATAATGAATAGAAATGCATCCTAGTATATATATATATATATATATATATATATATTACAGTCTTTAAGTATCAAGTCAAGTAAATGTTTAATCTCACATATGCCTCCACTTACCATTTGGGCAAAACACGAAATAGAGAAATCACGTGAAGATGCAGTAAGCAACTACGAAAAAGGACCATCATCCCTCCTACCTACCTAAAATTAGTTGCATAAATTTATCATGTCTATCAAAATAGCTTTTTCCCCTATCTAGAAACAATAGCCCTATATGTAATCCTATTTAACTGCACTTTTGTATCCTATGTGCCTCGGGGGCCTGTAAACTTTTTTCATGTGAGGGAGCACCTTCACTTCTGAACCCTTTCTTTTAAGTCATATAGAATGCTTTCTGGTTCAATAATTATGATGTAATGTCACCCCCTTAAAGGTATTTGAAACCTTGTTCTCAGCAGTTGTAAAAATATCCAGAGAAGGGAATTATAATCTCTAATATGTTATGTGGTAAATGGCAGGCACCTTCTGAGAAGCAGGAGGAAAATTAATCTGCACAGGAAAACCTTTTATCTGGAAATGTTTGTCAACTGACAAAAAAATCAGTTAGTTTACTTCCAGTGATTGTTGCACGCAAACAATACAAAATCTCTGCATGAGATAAAGATCACAAATTCCTCTGGAGAGCTTTGATTTCATATATGGGACGTGAAGTTATATCATTGGAGCAGACACTATGTTGCATTTTAAAAAGAGAACAATGCCGCCATTGATTGACTTTGTTTGCAAACAGGGCATAGCCTAGATGGAGATTGGAGTAGCAGAAGTACGTGGAATGTACTTTTGGTTTTTTGCTTGTATCACCGAGTATTGATGCAAAGGTCACCTCTCCTTCCTTAAAATACTCGGGATCTTGTTTCTATAAGTAAGTATGCCCATAAAAACTGTATATTTCAAGAACTTAACTGTAACTCTCTATCTGAAAGGGTTAGGTTATCAAAATGATAAATATGTTTTGTAGCATTATATTATGTGTCAGATGCACATTTAGTATGTCCCCCTTTTAAAGGTTTGGAGTAAGGTCTGCAAACAGGTGGACTTTTACCTTTGGAACAGTAATTTTCTACAGGATATGGTTCTCCAAAAAAATGCATGTGAGAATCTTTCCTTTATTTTGTTATAAACTCCTTTTTAATGTTCAATGATTTTTCCTCGATAAGCTAGATTTTTGAACCCTTTTTTGTAATACTGCTCTTGGTATGTTTCAGGCAAAGCTTCTGGCTACATAAAAGAACACACTACAACAAAAGTAATTAAGAGTGCTTTGGGGAGGGGGGCTTCTTTTGACCCCAAGATTTCTCGACATATTTGGTATCCCTCTAAAAATATATCAGGTGACAGGAACTATGTTACCAGTTTATAGTGTGCATTTTAAAAGTTGATGATGAGAAAAATGTTTGCATGAGTTTGTAGAATTGGTGTTTCCTTGACTTTGTTGAAAGGTCTAAAAAATTGATTAATAAAAAGGTAGTGCAGAGCTCGAAAATTCAAGTCAACTAAAAGATGCTCATGGAAAGAATTGTTCTCCTTCACAGGTCATATATGCATGAAATATACACAAACTCTGTGCCAGGTTTGCTATCCAGTTTGGCATTTCCTTAGATCATGCAATGCAGTTTCATGCATTTCTATACCATTCATTTTCTGTCTGAAAGTCCAGTAGTATCATACATGCATCAAGTTGCACAATCCATGAAAACATGAAATAAGATACGGTCCCTTTTCCACATGACCTGATATGATTCCTCGGAACAACGTTCTATCAAGTTCAATATTCAATATTTATTTCAATTGAAAACCTGTATTTTTGGAATTATTCCATGTATGTGTGATTTTTTTACATCTGTCAACAATCTGCTCCTTCACCAAATTCTTCTATGTCTGAACATCTGGATCCTGCAAAATATTCAACTTCTCTTAACCTTCTTGTAACTTTGGGGACCCCTTTGTTTGATTTGCTGAAGTGTGCGGCTTTTTGTATGATAGACACGGACATCAATTTGATTCTTCCTATGCGATTTTGTTTATTGTATTTTTGATCCAGATCCTAGGAGGTCTAGGAGATTAAACAAGGATTCAGTTGTGTTATAAGCATGTGCAGAAGCATTATGAATAAGATTAAGAGAGAACATACTACAACTGGAATTGAAAATTATATTAATATGTGCATTTTGTACATTACATACTCGAGGGAGATGTATGACCACTTATCTTCTATTATCCATGGTATGCTACATATGTATACATAGATTACAAAGTTGTGAAGTCATAAGGAATCTATAATGAAGTTGAACCGCTTGGGCTTCCTTGTGTAACTCTTCACCTTCCGACAATTATATGGCTTGAATGCTGGGTGCGTTGTATGCTGATTGATGATCTGTCATACTGTGAGCCCTGTGAGTGAGACCTCATATAGTTTAGTGTGTGGCCATTGTGAGTAGGATTTCCTGTGCAGGGGATGACCTGGATGTCATGTCTACGAATGCTGTGCAGGTGGTTGATGCCATTGATGTAGAAGCGTCCATGGGCTTGAGCAATCTTGCATCACCAAAAATAATTTTATTTTGCTCATGTGGAGTCACAACAGTGCAGGTTTAACAGTCTCTTAGAGCTCTTTAAAACACGTCAGGCTCTCAAGATATTTGTTTAGTGTTTTAAAAGTGAGCGTTCAAGTCACTAAGTTAAGTGAGCGAATGTTGTGCAGGTGGTTGATGCCATTTGATGTAGAAGCGTCCACAGGCTCAAACAATCTTGCTTCACCAAAAATAATTTTATTTTGCTCATGTGGAGTCGCAACAATGCAGGTTTGACAGTCACTTAGAGTTCTTCAAAACACATCAGGCTCTCCAAGGTATTTGATTAGTGTTTTAAAAATGAGCCATCAAGTCACTAAGTTAAGTGAGCACAAGGATTTTAAATAAAAAAATTGGGATCACTTTATTACTAAGTTTTGCAAGGACACTATTGTATTGAAGTTTGGGGTCCTATATTACTTAAGACTTGTGGGGTCACTTAAATACTAAAATTTGGGGTTCACTTTACATACAAGGGTTGTAGGGTCACTTAAATACAAAGGTTTGGGGTCACTATATATGCAAGGGTCGTGGGGTCTCTTTAAGCCTAAGTGAGCCCTCTTCATATTCGAGCCCATAGAGTCTTCAAGTAGCACGAGAGCCTGAGTTCATGCAAATGTGACAAGTGTCAAATTTGCACCTTATGTACACTTATTGGGCTCAAACACTACCTTTCCTCATATAACTTAAATTGAATGCGAGAACCCAAGTTGATTCGAGTGTGACAAGTCTCACATTTGAAGCCTAGTAGAGACCACGGAGACAAAGAGGACGTGAAAGCTCAAGTGAATGTGAAGGGGAAACGTGGTGCATTTAGACTCAACCCACATAGCAAATGCGAGGCCCAAACCTTTCCTTGGTCATAGTGCTCAACAAAAGTGAATGCAAGGGCTCGTTACACCATTGACTATAAAGTCACAGGTTCGAGCCTTGGTTTTAGAGAGTTCATTGAGTCTGAGAACTTCGTGATCTTGACACGGCGACACAGGTATATGGATGAACCCGGGCCATTTGCAAAGTCCAACATAATGGAATGAAACACAATTCCTTATATTTCTTCAAAGGCCCTCACAACATCTACATGCAATTGCTCTCTAAGAGCTTACAATTGACTGATTGAGCATTTTCAGACTCTGTGGTGCTTCCCTAAGATCTATCTTAAATTGGACTATGTGCTCATAAGCACATTGGCCTCGGCCTATTCGACCTTTTCTTCTTTGTGCTGACTCCTTCCTCCTTCCACCCACCTTGTTGTTTGGATGAACTCATCTTGGTCATATAGTCACGGGTTCTTGTCTCTCTCTCTCTCCGCATTGGTTCCTTCCCACTCAAATTTGAATTTGAACATCTTTGCTTGTGCCATGTCATCTGGTCGTTGGGCTCCTCTAACCATTGAATCCTATCAGTATCCACATCAAACACCTTCTGACACCCCTGCCTTTTCTGCCAACTAACCACTTTGTCGTGCACTCCTTTTCTCACTCTCCTTTGCCACGCCTCAATTTAGTTTTGTCGCACACTCATTTACCTGAGTTCTCCTTTCAATTTTCTTCCGCGCACTATCTTCAAGCTTTAGGACCTTCTCCAAAACATCCACGTACCTCCTTCGCAGTCTTAGCTATTGTGCAATCCTCATTTGATGCTCCTGCGCCTTTCCCACACTCACTACCACTGCGCATAACTCCTTTGCAATCTTTGCACTCAACCAGTCATCTAGGTTGACTTAAAAACTCTTATCTGCTAACAAAATTATTACAAGCACCCACATTTATTATTCCTTCACACTTGCTCTCCTTTACAAGCCTTCCACGCACTACTCGCACTCTCACATCCTTTGCGCACTACGCTCCTCATTGATAGCTACTGCGTAAATTATTTCCACACTTCCGCACAATAACCACTTAATTCCTATGTGCTTTCTTTCCTTGCTTACACACTCTCTTGCCTGCATGTAACCATCCTTCACCAAAATTTGTGCAATATTGCCCTGGACCTTGGATGCTCCCACATCAAGCACCCGAGGTACTTAAACTTGAGGTCCTCCTCAAGTAGACTGAGTGAATTGGTAGAACTACCCTTTGAACTATTGAGACAAATAGCTTCGGTTCCTTCGTCCTCTAAACCTGTTCCTAGCCTCGACACTTCTTCTAGCGTCTCTTACAATCCTTCGTCACTTTCCTATGACTTCTTTGTGTTGTCTTGCACATTTTGGTGACTCTACTCACTACAAATCGTCCCCCTCCAAATGTTTCTCCCTTTTGGATCCTTTGCAAGTTTCTCCGCGTCTGAAACCATCCTCCTAAAGCTTCTTTGCTATGCCTTCTACTTTGCGAGTCTACTCTAGTCGTTAACCTTTACCTGTGCGAGTTTGCTGTGCGAGTTTGCACTCGCCCTTGTCCGTCCACCTCCGCCTAAAGCCTTTGGGGCTTTTCTTTTCTCGTCCACTTCTATTCTAGGCTTCCTCTACATGTTTCTTCTTCCCGCATTTCTCTCCTCGTCTTCTTCTCTTCTTCTTGTTCTCTTGTCACCTTCTCACCGCGACTTCTCTTTGCACATATCTTATTTGCACATTGCCTTTCTTCTGTACTCTCACCCTTCGTGCCCTTCTTTCTTTCACAGGCTTCTGCTATGCACTCTGTTCTTGAGCACTTCCTTCTTTGTTCTCTTGTCGTCTTCCTATTATGACCTCTTCCATTTGCGCATTCTCCTTTTGCACGCTTGCAGGTTGTGCTACTCCTCGCACACCTCCTCTCCTTTGTGTGTTCTCCAATGATGCCTGCTCTCGCTCTCCTCTTCTCTACGCATCTATTTCCTCGCGCACTTATGGGTTTGGACCCACTACAGACCGTCCATCTATTGGTCCTTTCCTCCACCTTCACCCTTTTTTGTATGGGGCTTCTCTCCATTGCACATCTCTTCTTTCTTGTGTGAATTCTCTACACAACCTTCTCCTTGCCTGATGTTTCCTTGCAAGCTTCTTTCTCCCTTCTCTTCTAGGTCTCTGTTAGACCGCACTCCAACTGTTGGTGCACTATCAAGCCCTAATCTGCTTGCTCACAAGTCACTTCTCTTCTCCTTCCTCGTGGCTACTTCGTCATCTTCTCTTCTCGAGCCCATTCTTATCGTTGTGCACTCACCTTTGTGTCCTCTTTGTCGATGGTACTCCTGCATCTGCACCTGACTATCTACTTTGGTGGCTTCAGGCCACATCTTCTTTCCCTCTTGTTGTGGCAATTTCTCCCGGTCACTTTCTTTCTCATTTTCTTCTCTTGCGCCTTCTTCATTGCATAGAAATTTTTGAGCCTCTTCACAGTGCTCCCCTCCTTCCTTTATGGCCTACCATGAAAACTTCCACATACTTGCAGCAACATCTTTGCATTGCTTGTCATACCCTTCTTAGTTTGCACATCTATTTATTTTATGTGCCTCTCTCACTACGCACGCCTGCACAGTTCTCCTACTCGGAATGCTCCTCCAAAAGTTGCCTTTGGAGTGATTTTTCTTTCCTCATGCGTAATTATTCCTTGCACTCCTTCTTCTCCTACATGTTTCTCTGTATGATTCTTCCTTGGGATCTTTATCAATCTCACCTCTTCCTCGGTGCCTTCTTTTTCATATGCACTCTCGCAGTCTCCTCCGAGAGTTGCTTTGCCATGGTTGCCTTCGAAATAACTTTCTCATTCTTCTCTAGGTCTTTTGTAATGGTACTCCCATTGTTGTGCGATCCTTGGCCTTCGCACTCCTCAACTATGTTGTTGGGAGTTTCTCCTCTCGCGCAATCATTTGCACTTTGTTGCCTTTCCACTGGGATTCCCTCTTTAGTGCACTTAAATACGCACCCCATCTATCCTTCCTCGAGGACATCTTCTCCACAATCCACTACGTACTCTAGTTCTTCCTCTTGTCCCTCAGTTGGGACCTTTATCTCTACGCCCTCTCTTTATTCGGCTACGCTATCTTCTCTCTTCTTTCTCTTCTCCCCTCTGCCTCATATTGCAGCTTCGCGCAATCTTTCGCGAGCTCATAGTCTACAGTGACCATCTTCTTCTCTCTGGCAACCTCCTTTGCCAATGTGATACTCTCACACACTAACATCTCTCTCCAGGTGACTTCTCTTGTCACCCTTCGCTCATCTTGTGAGCTCTCTTCATGCGCTATCTCCTGCACATTCTTTGGCAGTGCTCTTACACATGCTTCCTATCCACTCTTGTGCTTTGCTTGCGTAACCTTCAGATGTGCCTCTGCGCACACCTTGGCTTCTCTGTGCTGTTGACTCTTTGTCAAGTCATTCACCTCCTTTTCCTGGGCGCTCCACACCACAAGACCCCATCTTCCTTATGGTCTTCCTCTGCATCCTCCAGTTTGGTCTTCACATCATTAAGCTCCTCCAATACCTTTCCCAACATCTCCGCAATTGTTGCATTTGAATAGTCCCTTCTTCTTGACGAATTTTGCCCTCATGTGCAAGATCTAGATGTCCTTTGGATGTTATACTTTGGGATCTCTTCTTACGTTCTCTATCCACCTTTCTCATAGTGGAGAACACAAATGTTCTTGCTAGGTTCTTCTTGTTCGATGTTATGCCAGTATCTCACTCTCCTTCCCGCAGGAAAAGAACCAACTTTGAAACCACTTTGATGGTGATGCAGGGATTGGGACATTCCTGAGTTGTTTGTAGAGTCCAACTCAACAAAATAAAACACAAAGGTTTCAATATATTTCTTCAATGGCCTACATGACATCTATATGCATCTACTTTCTAAGAGCTTAAATCTAAATGATGAACCATTTTCAAACTCTATGGTGTTTCCCTAAGACATGTCTTGGATTGGACTATGTGCCCACAAGCACATTCAAGAACCTCGGCCTCGGCCTATTTGGCCTCTTCTTCTTTGTGCCAACTCTTTCCTCATTACCCCTACCTTCTTGTTGTTTGTATGAACTTGTCTTGGTCACATAATTGTGCCTTCCCACTTCTCTCTCCGCGTTGGATCCTTCTTCCAACACAAATTTGAATTTAACTTGAGTTCATTAATGCTTTGAGCCATTTCAGTGCCACCAAGCTATCTTGTAGAGCCACATCTACTTGGTCGTTAGGATTTCTTGACAATAAGGTCTTTGTTAGTTGTCTAGAATAGTCAGTTTTGACTTGTCCATCATTTCCGCTAACTACCATTTCTACCATGTATTCTTTGCTTACACTCTTCAACCATGCTTTTGTCGTCTTTTGTCGCACACTTATATACTCGAGTTATGTCATCCACACCACCGCACACTATCTCATGACATTATGGGCCTTCTCTAATTCTTTTGCGTGTCTCTCCTGTATTCTGGTTATTGCACAACCACCCTTTTCATACCTTTGTGCCTCTTGCACATATGCTGCTAATGCACATAACTCCTTCACAATTTCCAAATGTTTCCAACCTCTCCTGTTGAGTCATAACTCCATTGCCACCCAAAATCCTATGCACATTGCTACACATTATTCTTCCACACTTCCTCTTCCTTGCAATTCTTTGCTACACATTATTCTTCCACACTTCCTCTTCCTTGCAATTCTTTTGTAAACCACTTGCGCATCCACATCTTTTGCACACTCTGCAAACCACACTCCTTGCTGACAACTATTGTGCAAAGTGTTTTTGCACCTCTGTGCAGTCATCACTTGACTCTGCGACGCCTTTCCTTCCTTTCACGCACTCCCCAACCTTGCGAGCAACCATGCTTCACCAAAATTGTGCAAGATTGCCTTGAAACCTTGGATGGGGGGAGGGGCTCAAATTTAATAGTGCATAGTGAAGGTAGTGACACAAGGAAATTTTAAATGAGCATAACTTTTACTACAAGGCATGAATGAGCTTAAACTTGGGCTTGGTGGAAAGCTCTCTTCAAGAGCTTTCTAATGGTGGTGAGCTCAATGTCATTAAACACTCATGTGGGATCTAACAAGCGTTCAAAGACCCAAAGAGCTATTTAAAACATTTTTCTATGATTTAAATGGGCACCAAAATGGAAGGGACATGTGGAGCACACAAAAAATGGAGAGCCCAACTTTTTGCATACCTTTAAGCCATGTTAGCCTAAACGAAAATGTTTGGGACCTTCTAAATGGCTGAGAGAGCATGCAAAGGATTAGATGGCCCCAAATAAATCGGGAAATTGAGGAAAGAGAGCACCAAGTAACATAAACACAAATCCAGAGAATGAAGTCATTCAAGGAAGAAGAGAGTACCAAGCCAAGCTAGTAAGGAAGAAGTAGAGAGTGTGGAGAGTACAAGAACAAGGGGAAACAATAAGGTGTCAAGAGAGTTTTAGGAAGAATTAAAGAGCACAAGGAAGCAATAGAATGTGTTATGAGAGCTCAAGAGGAAGCTTTAGAGTCCCAATTAGATGAAATATGGTCTTTGTATTTCATTGCATCTTTGTGTTATTGTGGTTGTCGTATGGTCGTTCTTATATGCAATTAATTGTTAAGAGTCAAATTTTGTCTGAATAGGTGTCTAGTGTTAATTATCCTACATACTCTATATTGTTGCTTGTTTGGGCACTTGTTAACTTGAGTCCCTAACCTTGGCATTACACTAGTTTGGTATCATAGCACAATTAAAGCTATCGGGGAGGTTGTGAGATAACATTGTAGAGTTATCCAGTGAAAGTGTTGCAGGGCTGCTTGTTGAGAGTCTATTTATGAGAAGAGTGAAAGAGAGAGTTGAGAGTTGTGATAGGTTGTGTGAAAGTGTGTTGTGGCCCCTCCATTGTCAAAGCACTGGGACAAAGGTCATTAGTTGGGTGTTTGTTTTCTATTATATTGTGCTGGGTAGAAAGCTAGGGAATACCCCACTAGAGAGAGAATACTGTGTAGAGGATAGTGAGAGTAGTTTTCTAGCTAGTATAGATGGGTAGAGAACAAAAGTAACAAGTTGTGAGTAGTTAGTTTGTGGGTCTTGTTGAAGGGAGTCTAGAGTAGGTTTGTGTTCGAGTTTTTGTTTCTCCTAGGAATGTTGTAGTAACATTGATATTGTGAAAGAAAGACTTAAAGAGCACAAGGAGAGTTTCCAAAGTAGCTAGGATGAATGCAAGGAGAAATGAATAAAATGTAGCAACAAAGGTTGAAGTGGATAAGGTTGTGAGAGATGCAAGGAAGGTGAGAAGTATTGGAAGAGAGAGATAGAAGAAGAAGATGATTGAATCCTATGGCTAAAGATAGTGATGAGGAACAAGAGAGCCCAGTTGCTGGGAGATAGAGAGAGAATAGTGGGTAGAGGATAGTGTGAGTAGTTTTCCAGCTAGTATAGATGGGTAGAGAACAAGAGTAACAAGTTGTGAGTAGTTAGTTTGTGGGTCTTGTTGAAGGGAGTCTAGAGTAGGTTTGTGTTCGAGTTTTTGTTTGTCCTAGTAACGTTGTAGCAATTTTGATATTGTGAAAGAAGAGACTCAAAGAGCACAAGGAGTGTGACCAACGTAGCAAGGATGAAATGCAAGGAGGAATGAATAAAATGTAACAACAAAGGTTGAAGTGGAGAAGGTTGCGAGAGAGATGCAAGACATGTGAGAAGCATTGGAAGAGAGATAGAAGAACAAGAGAGGACAGTTGTTGGGAGATAAGGGCCATCAAATGAAGATGAAGGTGACGAAGAAAAAAAATTGAGGGCCATTTCAAAGATGGACAATAATACAAAAATGAAGGTGTCAAGCTTCATTGGATCTCTTAATCCATAAGAATTGATAGATACGATAATTGAGATGGATGACTACTTTGAATGCGAGGAGATTGAGGGCCCAAGGAGAGTGAAGCTTGCTCAAACAAGGCTCAAGGTACATGTTGCACTATGGTAGAGAAACTGGCAATATGAAAGATGCAAAAGAGGAAGGCAAAATATTACTTAATGGAAGAGAACGATTGCAAATTTGAAGGGTAAGTTTCTACGTCTTGATTATGAGCTGAGTTTGTTAAAAGAATTGCGAATCCTTAGGCAAATAGAGACATCAGTAAATGACTAAACTGAGAAATTTTGTGAGTTATCCATTAAATCAATCCATGTTGATTTGGACAAGGGTAGGGTTGCTAGGGATATAAATGGGCTTAAACATTCAAGATGAATTGTGTATGGCTGAGTTGCACACCGTTAAGAGGCGTACCACTATGCCTTAAAGGCAAAAGAGAAATTGGGAAGAAGGTAGTCCAAGAATGTGAAGACCACTAGTAGTGGGAGTGGTGGCAACCACATGCAAGGGAGAGTTTTATTGCATAATGACGGAGACGAGTATGAGGATACCTCATGAGAGGGATGTAGGAAAAAATTTGGATGATGAAGCTTATGGGGAGACCAACACTTCATAGGGAGATGGAGGAGTACTTGAAGAAACTTATAGTCGTTATACTTTTGATGGTGAGTGTTTCAAGTATAGAGCATATGTACATAGTGATTTTGAGTGCCTTCAATCAAGATTTAGCACAAGCTGTGTGAAGTAGACCAAAGTAACAACATATTCAAGGGAGAATCAACTGTGGAGGAGTGGGAGACTCAACAAGCTCAAGTACAACCAAGAGATCAAGAGCGAGCTTGATGACAGAGGAGTGTGATCAAAAGTTTTCAAGCTTGTAGAGGACCCGTTGAAGGCAAGCAAGAAAATAGCCAATAAGTAAGAGCACCTATGGTAGTGAAGGAGTGTCTTCAAGACAAGATATAAGGTTCAAGATAATTGGGTGTGTGATTGTGGATGGTGGTATTAGTGACAATTTGCTGTCAAAAGAAGTGGTAAACAAGTTGAATTTGAAGTGTGTCACATCCTCACCCATATAAAATGTTTTGGCTGATAAATAACTGTGAGATTTACATTTGGGATCAATGTGAAGTTGAATTTAGGATTGGTGGATATGTGGATAAAGTGTTGTGTCATTAGGTGCTTGTAGTCATATGCCATACACTACAGGGTAGACCATGGCAATATGACAATCAAACCATATATGATGGGAAATAAATCTTATTGCACTTGTAGACAAAAATGTTGTGAAGAGAAGTTTAGCTCCATTAAAAGAGGAGGATGTGATCAAGCACCCTAGATGACATTGATGATGGCAAGGAAGAGGCCTTAGATTGAAGAAGAAAGAGGAGACATTCTCTTGAGAGAAGGGGATGAGTGATTGGCTATAAGTGGAAAGGGAGACCAATTAGCAAATGAGAGAGCTTTGGAGAATGAAGATGAGGATGACTTTTGGGCATCCTTGGAGCTAGAAGAGGATGTGAAGGTGACTTAGCTGGAATTAGTGGAAAGGGAGACCAATTAACAAATGAAAGAGCTTTGGAGAATTGAGATGAGGATGAATTTTGGGCATCCTTGGAGCTAGAAGAGGATGTGAAGGCGACTTAGCTAGAATTAGTGGTGGAATCAAACAAATCAACAAAATCTTAAGAATAAAAAGAAGTGATAGCAAAGGGCTTGGAAAACAACAAAGAGATATGCCAATTGAAAGGAAGAGTACAAGTTGAAGATGAGACCTTTATGATCCCTACAAGATTAAGTGAGCAAGCAAAACAAGGTGAACATAGCAGTGAAAAAAAAGGTGTTGGAGCACACCATAGCTGAAACAGAATGACTATTTCATGTACTTAAGAATCTAGCACTTTAACATGAGGTGGAGCACATGGAAAACCAACTGAAGACCCATGATAAAGACATATGAGACTGAATTTGAAGTTAGTCATTGAGAGATTGGGGAAGAGAAAGGTGGAGCAAGAAGTCTAGAACCTTGCACTTAATTGGTCTCATGTTTTTAATTTTGATATTGTTTGTAGTGATCTATGTGAAAGTCTATTAGATCATGTAGTGGTCAGAAATAAGGCTTCCTAAAGAAACGAAGAGATCTTTATAGAATTCATGAACACATGGGATGTGTAAGAAAAGGCATATGGAGGTGTCACAAATCAAGAGCCCACTAAGTGTCTAAAGGGAATGGAAGAAGCAAGGATCAATGACACCATAATAATAAAAGAGGGTTCACATAACTTAGTACACAATCTAATTGAAGAATGGAGCAAGGATGAGTCAAAATATTCATACTAAGGTCAAACCAAGAGATTTTTGGGTGGAAGGAGACAACTACAAATGGGATAAAACAAGGAAGATGAACTTTGGTGAAGAGGAATGTGTATTATATGCCAACATATGGTTGGAAAGGAAGAACGAATAAAAGGAGCTTAGTTTCAGAAGTATTTGATTGAATGAAAGGGAACACCATTGAAGAGAGATCCAAATGAGATATCATGATTATGGGTCGAAGCTCACATTTCAAAGTACCTTAGATGTCTAATGCAACAACATCCAAGGGCTCAAGTAATCTTGCATCACCAAAAATAGTTTTATTTTTTCTTATATGGAGTCACGACAGTGCATGCTTAATGGTGATCACTTACTTTAAAACACAATAGGGTCCCCAAGTTATATGTTTCATGTTTTAAAAATGAGCCCTCAAGTTGCTAAGTTACATGAGCACAATTAAGTATTTTAAACAAAATCCTTGGGGTCGTTTTTGTTACTAAGCTATGTGGGGACACTATTGTATTAAAGTTTAGGGTCAAATATTTCTTAAGGTTCGCGAGGTCTTTTAAATACTAAAGTTTAGGGGTCACTTTATATATAAGGTCATGGGGTCACTTTAAGCGTAAGGAAGCCCACATCATATTTGAGCCCATGAATTCTTGAAGTAGCATGAGTGGTCAAGCTATCAAGTCACCTTCATACCTTGTACACTTATTGGGATCAAATACCATCTTTTCCCACAGAGCCTCAATCAAACGTGAGAGTTTGAGTTAATACGTGTTTTGCAAGTGTCACATCCATAGCCCATAACAGACCACAACACCAAAAATGACACGAGCTGAAGTGGCTGTGAAGGGGATGTGTGCTGCATTCAGGGTTAGTCTATATAGCAAACATGGGGTCCAAACCTTTCCCTGGTATTAATGCTAAAGAAAAACTAATGTAAGGGCACATTAAACCACTTATCATAAAGTCACGAGTTAGAGCCTTGGTCATAGAGAGTCCATGCACTTTTTGATATTGGCACATGTCACAATCATGGATGGTTGATCTGTAAACTCTTCAACTTTGGAATTATGCACAGAATCACAAATTAAACGTTGTTGCTCTACTTTCTATTAGAAAATGACAGAGATAACTAGTGAATGAATTTTGCTTGTGCTTAGAATCAACAATTGCAGGAAAGGAAATAATATAAACTCACAAACACGAACAAGTCTTATCCTGGTAACCTCCAGAGGAGGAAAAACCAGTCGGGAAGGGCAATTGCTCTTTCTTCCCACTTTTTATTGGTCAACTCAAACAATAAGTACATAAATTACAATAAGTATGAAAGAGAAGTAGATAATATCTCACACTTCCTCTCAATTATTTGCTTGCTCTGTCTCAACAGTCCTACAAAACAAAATTCCAGCAATAAGAACTTCTTGCTCACTTGCTTTCATGCTTCCATGATCTTAGTCTCTTCTACAAACATGTATTTATAGCCTTTCTCATGTCCTCCCATGCACTGTAGAATGAGAAATGTCATGGAGGAGAAGAGACACAAACAACCTTTCAAATTATGAGGCTGTTCGTTTTATATTTTATTTTTTGTCTGAAAGAGCCAAGACCGCCACTCAATGCAGACCAATAGTCTCAAGACCGCTACCCTCGTTGGGTGGCAGTTTTGTAACCGCCATTCTGCATAGAGCGGCAGTCCTGCTACTATAAAGACAGAACCTCTGTGTATTTATTTTCCTTCTTCGTACTGACTGATATGATGAAGTAGAGTCATTTTGGATCCCTATGGATCAATGGTGACAAAGAGGGGGGCTCACATTTAATTGTGCATAGTGAAGGTAACGACACATATAAATTTTAAATTAGCATAAATTTCATTTTTGAGCATGAATGAGCATGAATTTGGACATGTTGGAAAGTTCTCATCAAGAGCTTTCCAATGGTGGTGGCATGTGTCACAATCATGAATGGTGACAAAGGGGGAGCTCACATTTAATCGTGCATAGCGAAGGTAGCAACACATGGAAATTTTAAATTAGCACAACTTTCATTATTGAGCATGAATGAGCATGGACTTGGACATGTTGGAAAGCTCTCATCAAGAGCTTTCCAATGGTGGTGAGCTTAGATTCATTAGATTTATGCCTGGGACCCAATATGCATTCAAAGACCCAGGGATGCATTTAAAACATTTCTCAATGATTCAAATGGGCGCCAAGATGCATGGGACACACAAAACACCAAGAAAATGGAGAGCCCAATTATCTGCAAACCTTCAAGCCATGCTATAATCCAAGAGGAAATGTTTGGGACCTTCTAGATGGCTTTGAGAGCATGTAAAGGATTATGGGGACCCAAATAAATTAGGAAATCAGGGAAGAGAGCAGTAAGTAATGTAGATGTAGAGAATGAAGTTTGTAAGGAAACATCGAGCACCAAGCCATGCCAGTAAGGAAGAAGCAGAGAGTGTGGGAGGAAAAGAAAGTCAAGGGGAATGACAAAGGTGTTAAGAGAGCTCTAAGAAAAAGCATACAATGTAAGGAAGTAACAGTGTGTTGTGAGAGGTTAGAAAGGAGCTGCAAAGTCCCAATTACATGAAATAGGGTATTTATTTGATTGCATTTCTCTATGTTATTGTAGATGTTGTATGGTCCTTGTATGCAATTAATTGTTGAGAATGTCCCAATTTTTTTCCTAGTAGGTGTCTAGTGTAAATTATGCTGCATGCTTTGTATTGTTGTTGGTTAGGCACTTGTTAACTTGAGTCCTTGACCTTGACTTTGCACCAACTGTGGAGGTTGCATGCATGGCCTAGAATGGCATAATGTTGTCTGTTTGGATGTTGTATGTGCGGAACACTGAGCTATGTTGAACGTCACCAAGATTGACTTTTGAAAGCATTGACACGAGGAAAACATTGCCTCTCAACTCCACAAGGGGAATCACCCCATTTCAAATGAAGGGAACAATGTTGCCTTTTGAGTTGTGCAATATCTATTGTGGAACTATGTATAGAGTGTATGATGTGAGAGACTATGCATCAGTGCTCGAAAGGATAAGTGACGTGGAGTTGTGCAATTGACCAAGTCACTCAAGGTATGTGTGTGCACTAATGCGAAGGTGATCATATCCGTTTCCCTTTCTTTAAGAAGCAATCGTCTTGATTGCATTAAGTCTATGGAGCAACTGTGGCATCTTGGCTTCTAGTTGCATTTTGGTGAACCATTTTCCTTGGGGATTGTGCTAACTTGCCATGAAAACTATGTATAAAGGTTTAGATAAGTCCCAAATTTACATGGTCTCCATATTTGGCCACTTCTAGTAGTGGAGGTTTTGCTATTGTAGGTGGTGAGTGTGCCACAATTTTCTTAAGAGTTTGCACATCATGGCTATAATATAGAAATTACTTGAGGAATTTGGTCTTTCTTATTGCCCAATGAAGAGATAGTGATACTATGAGGATTGGTTGTGTACATACTTTAGTAACAATGCATGTATTAATGCTCAAGGATTATATCGCATGCATCATTCAGAGCTACATCACAAACTAGCTCCTTTATGAAAGGATGGATAACATATGAAAACAAAATTGTTGAGTGATATGTATACCTTTGGTGTTGCATGAACTGGACCATCCCAATATATAAGAACACAAATGGGCCATGGCTAGAAAATTCAATTGCTTTAAAGATGGGATTCTCCATACTACCACCATCAGTTGGAAAATCGATTGCTTGTTGACACTCACAATTGTAAATGGAATAGGCATTGTGCTTTAGCGTCTTGTGTTGTTGGTGTGGTTCATTTGTTGAGACAAGCAACTTCTAGGTCCATGTCCTTCACTTCTGAAAATGGTTGGACTTTTGAATCCTCTTCTCTTGCGCGTGCAAGCAAACTTCTCTACCCATGGCACTATGAGTTTGTATGGTTGTTGGTTTTGTTAATCACACCATTTACTTGTCTTAGATGGCTTGTACTTTTTTGAAGTTGTCTTCTTCGTTGGAGAAGTGCCTTGCTTGCCCTTCATTTTTAACTCTTCCTCAATGATTACTTGGAAAATGGTTATTGCAAAGTGATAGGCTTCTCCCTTCATCTTGACGTTGGCCAACTTTAGTTTTGACTAAGCAAATGATCATAAGACACTAGGATACTTGAAAACTCATGCTTCTCTAGTGCAAATGAGCCTAGTTTGCATACATGTCATGGAAGGCATAAATGTAGGTATGGATTGATTGGTCATGGCCTTGTCGTTTTATTTCCATTGAATATAGCGGTCATCATAAACATCCTTAATATAATATTCATCATTAAAGGCTACCAATTTTGTTCCAATTCTTTCTTCACTATGGTCTTTCTCGAATAGAGCATGGGCTTGACACCACTTCTTGACGAGCGAATACATTTTTCGAAGTGCTATCTTGATCTTCTATTTGTCAGAAAAATCACTTATAGAAAACTATGAGACTAATTGATTTAAGCAATTATATATTGCATCTATATTTATTTTTCTCTCGAACACTGAAATACCTAGATTTGCTTGAGACTTGGGGGGACTCGACCTCCAAAAGCTTTACATGATGAGTGAGCCGATGGAACCACCCATCCAAGGACTTTAATGAATTGGTTGGACGCACATTTCAATTATTTTTGAATAGCTTTAGCAATTTCATTTTGGATCATCATGTGGATTTCATATTGTTCTCTGTTATTTATACCCATCTGAACCTTCTTAAAACAACTCTAGATAAATTGAGGTATCTTGTGGTTTAATGTTGAGCATCAAATAATTTGATCTTGTTTGATGGGACATACAAGATGAAATGCTCTAATACCAATGATCCAGATCCCTAGGAGGTCTGGGAGACAATATTCTAAACACGAATATAGATGTGTTATAAGCATATGCAAAAGCCATATAAACAAGATTATGAGAGAGAGAATAATAGAACTTGAACAAAATTATATTAATGTGTTACGTATATAACATACTCTTAAGGGATGGATGTATGGTTGCTTATCTTCTACCATTTGTGATTACTATCTAATGCTATAAATAAGTATGCATAGAGAGCCGCAAAGGCATAAGGAGCCGTCATAGAATTTGAACCACTTTGGATACCATATGTGACTCTCCACCTTTTGATGGTTACGCAATTTGATTGTGAGGGGGTGGTATTTTGACAAATGCTTTGGATAACTCAAGTCCTAGAAGTGCCCACTAGCATGAAGCAACATGGTGTCGAGTGTCCACGTGGCCACTGTGAATTTTGAATGCTTTACACATGTATACGAATGTTGTACAAATTGCCGATAAGAGGTTGCGTGCATGATGTGGAATGGCATGATGTTGTGTAGAGTGCATAAATGTTGTGCTACATAGCATGTTGAGCTGCATTGAAAAATGTCAAGATCAATCTCCAAATGCTTTGCCATAGGCAAATCACTGCCCCTTGACCCGCAAAGGGAACCCCTTGACTCAGAATGGAGGCTTGACCCATTTATGATGAAGGGAACAATGTTTCCTTATGAGTCATCGATGTGGAATGGCACGATGTTGTGTAGAGTGCATAAATGTTGTGCTACATAACATGTTGAGTTGCATTGAAAGATGTCAAGATCAATCTCCAAATGCTTTGCCATAGGGAAACCACTGCCCCTTGACCCATAAAGGGAACCCCTTGACTCAGAATGGAGGCTTGACCCATTTATGATGAAGGGAACAATGTTTCCTTATGAGTCATCAACCATATATCTTGGTGTTGTGTAGAGGCATGATGCGAAGGATTGCATTGAGGTGATCATAGTGGAGTTATGTGAAGTTGTGCAAGTGACCAAGGGAGTTAAGGTTAGGGAATGAATTGGTGTGGATATGCTTGGATCAATTTTGATTGGATTTCTAAATTGGTTTCCTCTATAGTTTCAAATGACTTTAAATTAGCAACCCAATTTTTTGTATCAAGAAGACTTCATACCCACAATATATGCATTAGTGAGAAGGTATGTCAACATATTCAAAATTTTAATTTTAACAGTGTTTCAAGCATATCAACATGGTTCTAATAATACAACAATAGAGGAATTGTATATATGATAATCAAATACTAATTGTAAGGATGCATTGACTTCCAATGCGGTCATTGATGGGTTAGGGTTGGGCTTTGGCCAAGACCCAAATCATGTCTTGTCAACCTTAGCATTAATAGCCATAGGTTCATTAGACATTTCTAACTCCTACCATTCCCACACTCACCTTTCATTCACTCACGATTTTGACTGGAGCTATGAATCAAATTGCATTTAGCCAAGATATAACATTGAAGCTCAACAATTAGCAAACCAGAACCACCACACTTGAACACACATCTAGTGCAGGAAATCTCGAACTAGAATTCACCGCTGTTAAAGAACCCTGCAAGCCGCGCCACCTCAGACATTACCACCCTGAACGAGGATCGTGCTTAAGTGGGATTTGACCTTGGGTGGGGCCGGATACAACCATCCATCTTGACCACTCCACACAGACCCCATTGGCGACCATGATGTTATGTTATTATGAGTTCTTTGATGTATATTGCAATTGTGAGATTATTGTGGATACATGGGATTGATTTTAACCTCATAGTGTCGATTCAATTCACTCTGTTGGATATGTGATTGGGTTGATTTTGTTAGTAGTTACTAGTTTATTTTGATGGATAAGTTTAATGTTTACAATGAATGTGCAAACGACAGAGGACCAAAGGCAAGGGGATCAATCATGCCATTCACATTCATATGCATTTCTAGACTCTTCTTGACTTTTTTTATCTATCTTTTTGAAATATGAGTGTGCACTTACCTAGTTTCCTAATATATTTGTTTAGCTAGTTTTAGTGTTTTTGCACTTTTTGACCCATTTTTTGTTTAAACCCCTTTATTTTATGTTTACCCAAATCTTCTAAACCATTCTAAAGACCTACTTGACACGTGGCACTGGTTGGGTTGACCCTTAAACTGAACCCTTGAGTACAATTCCAAAATCATGCTCAAATTCACTTGTAATTTTGAGTGTTTGACAAGTTAATTTTGTCCTATAAGCTCTTTGGAATCCCAAAACTAATACCTTAGGGGTAGGTAAGTTTTTATGGGTTTACTTGCCTTTCAGGACTCTAAATACCCATAGTTGAATATGGTGAGTTGTCCCGTGTTTCTTGCAAGAAAATGTAAGAGGGTTTACCTGCACAAGTAAAACCCATGTGGGTGTGTAAGAAGAGTTTTATGTTCGTAAGAAAAAAATGACGGGTTTGTAAGAGGGGTTGGTTGGGTTCTTGGGATGGGGATGAACATTTGTCCATTCCCATTAGTTGAGGATTTGGGGGTTTTTCCTTTGTATGTGCTAACTTTTGGCTTGTTCGGGGGCTATGTAAAACCCACGCGGGTGTGTAAGAAGAGTTATTGTGTTTGAAGAAAACATGATGGGTTGGTTAGGTTCTTGGAATTGGGATGAGGATAAATGTGTCTATTCCCACGAGGAGGAATTAAGGGTTTTATGTTCATATGCGCTAACTTTTGGCTTGTGTGGGGGCTATGTATTTTGTTTTGGAGAAATTTGCTTAAGGGAAAGGAAGGGAATTTGTAGGAGCTTGGGTAAAATGTGGAAAGAGAGCTAAGAGGTTTAAGATAAGCCTATTACACCCTCCAATTTATGTTTCAAAATAGAATTAGATTATTTGTAAAAAACTTGTTTATTTTGCATGATTTAAGTTAGTGTGGCATGATTTGGCAACTAGTTTTTGTTTTTGATGGATAAACGCTTTTGACTGGAGCTTTGAACCAGGGGGTTCATGGGTCCTCACCCTTACAATTATAGTCTGAGAGTCCCCTTCGACAAGGAAATGAGAGCAACCACACTCTACTGCAAGTTTCACCCCAAAAAGGAGTGCTTGGGCTTCAGCTTGCTTGCAAGAACCTTTTTGAAAGTGAAACGATCTTGCACTGACTATCTCTCCCAGCTCATTGCGAATGATGCACCCCACCCCCGAAATCCCAGGGTTTCCTTTAGAAGCCCCATCGAAATTAACCTTGCAAAACCCGGGGGGGTGTGGGGGGTGTGGGGGGTGTGGGTGGGGGTTTGGCAAGTAGTTGAAACTAGTTTATAGTGCGTGTTTGGATACAATTTTATCTAGTTTTTATGGGTTTTGGGGTCTTTTAACAACCATTATGTTACTGTTTAATTTGTGTAAATTTTGGCACTTGGGGTAAGGGATAGGGTACATGTAAATGAAAAAGAGGGAGGAGTAGACCACTTGTCCATGACTTAAGAAACTAGTGTTTGTTGGGGCTTGTTGATGGGTTCTTATGAACAAACCAATGGAAAATCACTCCCTCTACATGTTTTGGCCCCTCTTCTTTGAATTTTGATATGGCTATATGATTCAAGAGAATGGAACTTTGTAAAATTGTTGAAAATTCACAACTCTTTTTGTTATTAGGAGGTCTAAGGAGGTGTTGATATGTAAGAGTGAATGTTATTTTTGGGATTTCTAAGAAGGCGTTGATATGTAAGAGTGAATGTTATTATTGGGAGTTCTAAGGAGGCGTTGATATGCAAGAGTGAATGTTATTATTGGGAGTCCTAAGGAGGTGTTGGTAAGCAAGAGTGAATGTTATTTTTGGGAGTTCTAAGGAGGTTTTTGAAATGCATAGGATTTATGCTTATAAATTTTGAAAATCCACTTGTTTGAGATATGGATACTTGGATACACGTGAACAAAGATACCCTTCCACACTTCACCATTGCGGTTTCCTTGAAGGAAAACTTTGCGGTGGAAAATAGGTTTTAACTTTTGCTCTTGTAAGTTGTAAAAAGTATTAGTGTTTTACATGAGTTATTGACTTGATTTTCCTTCTTGCCTTGTGTTTTTAGTTTTTGACATGCCTTTCCCTTTGGGTTTGGGGGTGGCTTCACATGATTCTCATGTAATGATTTCAATAAGAGGACTGATGAGGTACACTCCTTTGGAGCTTGGAGCTGTTCGTGTTTCATGTTATTTTGTATGTTTGCAAGGGGATCTTGAAGTTCCCTTTTGAATCTTAGTTTCACATTGGAATATTTTTTATTGTAGTTGCCGTGTGCTCTTTTGAGGATCGTCAACCGTGTAATTGGCCTTAATTGTATGAGAAGTAGAAAAAATGAAGGGAAGTTTGTTACGTGTTGATTTAAGAAATACTCTAGTTCTCTTGAGACCATTTTGATGCATATAAAGACTTGTGAAAAGTGTGTTTGATCTTTGTAGTCCCCTATTCCAAGATGCTCGAATCTTCTTGTATGATTGAATGAAGGTCTTGTGTGTGAAAAAGGCTTAGAAAAATGGAATTTGAAATAAAGGCAATGCAAAGGTTGAATACGAGTCTTAGTAATGCTGCCATTTCTTCTTGTTTTAAAGGTTGTTAAATATCATGTATATTGTACACCTGCACTTGAATACGACTCGAAGCATTGTCACAATCTCTCATTTTGCCATTACAAGTTAAGTGTGTGGTACATGCATTGTTGTTGAAACAAATGAGAATATCGTGTTGTATTACTTTGGATTAGAGTTTTCTTCTATATGCAATGAAAATGATTCTCATGTTTAAATGAAGACTCCATCTTCGAGTGTGAGATTTATTTATTTGAAACCAAAATGCATGTCCACCTTATAGTAGAAGTGAGGTTTATCTTTCATCAAGGCATTTCTCATTATATGGGAAATATGGGGGCCATATTTAAATGAGTGATTTGTTATTATATTGCATGCAAGTAAAAGGGTGTATTGTTTGGCTCTCTTCTTGTTTCCAAATTTTAGGAATATGGTAAAATACAAATCTTGTTTTTATTTGGGTAAGTAGGGATTTTGATGAAAATAAGAATGCATCATTTTCCCCTTATTCTTTTATCTTTAAGATTGTGCGTGCGCGGACATGTGTGTATTTAACATGTCGAATAAAAGTAAATGAGAATCTATATAGAAAAAAAACATAAGAAACGAAACAAACAAAAAACACAAAGGGAAGTGGCTAGAGAATGGAGGATAACTCTACCATCCACATTAGCAAAAACTAAAAGGATAGTGGTAGAGGGTGAATGGGGTTGTTTGACCTCTCTTCAACCCTTATTGTCTTTGGGAATGAGAGGGAGGGTGGTAGACACCCCTTCCATCAAATATTGTGCCGCCATTGAATAAAACGGCTTCAATTTTCATACATACATAGCTGCTCATACTCATTTTCACAGGGGCAACCCCCTTTACACACATATAAGTTCTTATGCATACTCTCCAAGGCTTATTTGTGTTGCATTTAGAATGCCTAAATCATTCTCATCGCCAAGCATACAACCAAATAATTTAGTTAAGACATTTTCACTTTATCAATAAAATGCAATGAGATCAAACATAATAATACATAACTTGACTTTGATACCAATTCTATAGCAAACACAAGTAAGGTATATATTAATGATAAAAGTAACATTACAATTATTGTTTCAACACTTTTGAAAACATTTCAAACTTGTTTTTGAATTCCCAGATTGTTTTAGGTGTAAGTAAAAGCATACACCAACCCAACATACTTAGATTCCATATGAATCTTGTCTAAGATTCGTCCTCCAATTCCACTTCTCAAATGAAATACTTTCTTATTTCCAGGAAAATGAAGCATCTTTCATCGAGTCACAAATTTTAGTAAAAGACAAAGCAACAATGCTTTTTACATGAATAAATAGTAGAGGAGGGTCTTTTTAATAAGCGAAGAATCAATTTGTTTAGTGGAGGGGTACACTATGTCTTTCACATTCCTAGCTCCACTTTTTAAAAAGTAGCACTATCAACACATAGTAAAGTTTTTGTAATCTTGGGTCCTATTCATAACACTAATGACACACGTTAGCGGTTTTCGTCATTCGTCCTTTAAAGGACATGCAATTTCTTCATCACATTATTTTTGTTTGTACCATTGATGTATCGTCGTAAAATTTCCTTGATCAATAAGATCTCATTCTAATCTTTGGGACACATCATATTTTTTGATGACAAGATTCATATCAATTATCTTTATGTCACTATCATGCCCTCCTCATTACTTGTAGAACTCTACTCTTAGCATTTCATATAATTGTGGTAGTTCCGCACGTTTTTGCATATTTTTAATTGCTAGTGTTATGAAATCCTTCTTTATTTTCCCTAAAAAGTGCATTATTTTGTGTTTCAAGATGTTTATTTGCTTTGTAGCATGTTGTTCAGAAGGTATCCTAACAATAAATACACTATTGCCAAATACCATGGAGCATAGTCTTAGAATTCTTCTTTTGTTATCTTCACTGCATTGGTATCCCATTAGAAATTAATAATAATGTCTCCCTTGGCATGAGAGTTAGTAACTATCCATAATGTGGATGTATGACTATATAAGGCTTCCACAGTGAATTTTTCAAAGTTTCTTGCCAATTTCTAGTCATAAGAATATCCGAGAATTCTTTTGATCATTCTCAACCACTTGTATCCTAACCTAAAATGGATCTAAACTCTAATAATGTTATTAGGAAAATCAAACCAATCCTTGGATGTTTGTACAAAAGAACATTCTTCTACCATATTTATAATGAAGTTCTCAAGGTCTTTGTTTCGGTCATTCGCTAATAAATTACCTTTTTATTAAATAGATTTCAAAGTCATAATTAGATAACCAAGGGTATCACTTGGTCAATTTTCCTTTTGCAAGTTTTAGGTCTGGTTTCTTCTTCATGATGTTCACCCTAGCCTTGCTATCAATTCTTACTATAAACTATGTAGGTTTAAGGATTATTTTGAACTTTTATTTTCCTTTTATAACCGCCAATACCTCTTCATATCATAATATTTTTTTCCAGGTGGTCGTAAAAGTTTCAAATTTGTATCTGCACACCTCTTATATGTTTGGTAAGCATTATAAAAGAATTGTGCTCTAAGTATATGTTGATGCATTCTTCTATAATAGAAGAGGTATATCATATTGAGGAAAACTTATAGTGGGTAAATGCTAGCAATTTTCTTTCATTTGTTATATTGCCTTGGTGGATTTATGATCCTATTTCAAACCATTCTCATTTAGATGCATTTGTAGTTGAGATATCTACGTTGTTAAATCATTTAAGAAAGGAAATACATAATTTAGACATCCAAAAAACCTTTGCAGTTGTCTAAGACCATCCAATTTATTAGGGAATCCATTTATCTTTTCTAGTACATGGGATTGGAGTATGACCTTGCCTTGATCCAAGTGTAATCCTAAAAAAATATTCTTTGCTTGACCAATTATCAACTTGTTTGTAGATAGGAAAAATAATTTTTTTAAATAGCATCAAGCAATAGCTTGAAGTTTTGTACATGCTCACTCCTAGAGTTAGAAAAGATAATGATATGGCCAATTTATAAACAACAAAATTCTTTGAGGTACTTTAGGATTGTCAATTTTCTCTGAAAATATGTTGGGATTATGCTTAATTTGAATGACATCACGTTCCATTCATACAATATAAAAGCAAACATAACTTGTATATATTGATGCTAAAAGCAACATTACAATTATAGTTTTGACACTTCTAAAAACATTACAAACTTGTTTCTAATTTCCTAGATTGCTCTAGGTGCAAGTAAAGAGCATACTTTGACCCAACATACTTAGAATCCTTAATGACTCTTCTCTTAGACTCTTCGCTCCAAACCTCCTTCTCAAATGAGAGGCTATCTTATTTATAGGAAAACATAACATCTTTCATTGCGTCATAAACCAAAGGAAAAAACAAAGAAAAAGTGCTTTTTACATGACAAGGTCTTTGTGGAGGATATTTTAAATAAGTGGAGCGGTCCACTATGTCTTCTGCATTCTTAGGTCTACTTTTTCAAAAGCATCACTATTGACACACAATAGTGGTCTTGCACTCCTACAACACTAATGAAACGTTGTTAGTCTTCATCATTCAACCTTCTCAGGGTATATAATGTCTTCATCAAATTATTCTTGTTTGTAACCATAATGTATTGAAATGTCTTTGATAACAAAAACCTCATTCTAATATTAAGGATATCAACTTTTGTGACGAAGTATTTCATATCAATAATCTTTACGTTGTTGTCATGCCATCCCTATTTCCCTATAGATCTATGCTCTCCCATTTCATATAATTGTGGTGGTTGCACACATTCTTACATATTTTAATTACCCATTTTTCCGAAATCCTTCTTCATTTTTTTTGAAAACTCCATTATTCCAAGTTCAAGGATGCATGCTTGCTCCACAACATGTTCAAAAAGTATTCTAGAAATATACACAATATTTACAAATCCCATAGAGCATAGCCTTGAATTCTTCTTTTGTTATCTTCACTCCATTTGTATGCCATTAAACCTTTGAAAATAATGTTTACCTTGGCATGAGAGATAAGTTATATCCATAGTAAGGATGCATGGAACTTTAAAGTTTGTGCATTGAATTATTCTAATTTTCTTGCCAATTTATAGTCATAACAATTTTTGACAATTCTTTTGATCATTCTTAGTCACTTGTCTCCTCACCAAAAATGAATTAAAAATCTAATAATATTATCAATAAAATTAGAGCATTCTTGGGAAGTTTATACATAAGAAAATTCTCCTACCATATTTACATTGAAATTATTAGGATTGTGGTTAGGATGTTAGCTAATGAATTATCGTCACTTTTTACCCATTGCATTTAAAGTTCATAATTAGATAGCCAAAGGTGGCACCTGAGCAATTTGCCTTGTGCAACTTCTTGGTTTGGTTTCTTCTTCATGATGCTCACCATTGTTTACACTCTAAATAAATAAATAAATAAATAAATAAGGGTAAATGATATTAGATTAATTTCTTATTTGCTTGAAGGCGTAAGGGTTGTATAAGTTGTCTATTATGAATTACTTAATAAACATTAATGTGCAACACATAATATCACTCCCAAAGCAAATCACAAGATATAATGATGAAAACAATTGCATAAATCACAAGAAGGGAAATTACTTAGTTGAAAAGAGAGGTACATAGATGATTTGGGTGTGCAAATTGAATGTGTATATTGGTAATAATTTGGAGGTGCTTTGTCTTTAGAATTTTGACTTCAACTTGAGCTAGTATGGAACCATATGGATTGTCCTGGGGGTAGTACGGTTTGGTCTTGATCTTTATAGTTTTTGGATCAAGATTTCTTGTTGCTCTATAACTTCTAGTGGTTTTTGGTAGCCTAAAAATATACTTCACTATTTGATGCTAGAGTTCGCCAATGTGCAACACCTCATGTAGTGTCCTGCAATAAATATTAACCATATATTCTTGCACTATCACTTCATGAACATGATTAGATTAAAAAAGGAGATAAATTAGTTTGTAGTGGAGTTGGACTAACCGTAGGGGTCAACCCTTGCTGAACCAATCCACGTGCTGCACTATATTTCCTCAAAGGCAAGAGAAAATTCCGTGTTTTTCTTCCACAGTATATGAAATTGTGCATGTAAATATAAGTCAACTTCCTATCGTGCTCTTGTGTCTCTTGACACAAAGATAACAAGTGTAACTCTAGATAAAATGGAATGTATTGTAGTGATATAGTGTGTTGTTATACAAGATGCTATATTGATTCCCTTGATCCTTAGAAACTTTGGCAACACTTTGCATTGACATGTACTTGTTATGAATTGACTCTAAGACCTTTAAAGGATCGTAGATCGAGAAGCTAGACTCTTGTACTTATTTTAAGTGCTTTAGGATTGAGTAGTGATTGATTGATTAGTTTTAGGAATTTCTTTTGTAATACGTGCTCGAGAGTGTCAAGCGAGTTTATTAGTGCATTAAACTTTCTTATATCGACTTTCATAGGTTGAAATTTGCATAAAGTTTGACCTATAAGATAAGAAATGACCAAAAGAAATATTAAATTAAAAATTAGTCATTGAAGAGTGGGAGATAAGACCATATGGGTTGCCTAAGATTGTAGTACTCCTTAGTTCCTATTCATATGGTTTTACACAGGACGTTCACGATGCGTGAGCAAGATTATGTGTGAGATGCTTGTGAGTGATATATTACTTTAGATAATGTAACCGAGGATATGAATGAATGAGAAGTGTGTAGAGTAAAGAAACTTATGTGAGAGAGGGAGAGATATGTCATAAAAGGATTAGGATGTGTGCATGAGTTAATTCTAAAGACAACCAAAATTTTCATTGCCAAAGGAAAACTTTCTGATTTTAGATGTTAACATTTTGCGCCGCATTAAATATAGAATGAAAATTACATGCTTAAAGGAAAAAATACCTTATTGTGCACACATACTTTGTTTTCTCTCTAAATTGTTGATTTTCCTTTGGTGTTGGCATGCTCCATGATGAAACCAACAACATAGATTGTATTTAATGTCAATAAATGAAATTGAATTGTAACTCAAATTTGAACAATATATTTTTAGTTTTGATAACTGAATGTGTAGCATAATAAAGTAAAGAGATAAAACATGGAAGGAATACACTTTTTTTTGCCGATGGAGAATATCCCCTGATTTTTATACTTGGAGATTCAAATTTGTACTGAGTTGTTGAAGGATTGGGGGAGATAAATCTCGAATTTTGTTGAAGGGGAAGCCGAAGTTAGAGTAAAATTGAGCATTGTTTGGCCCAATGCCAAAAGAAGAGGTGTAATAAGAAATTTATCCCAAGAACCCCAAAAGAAGGAATAGTGTTATAGTTTTTCTATCCACCTTGATATCTTCCCATTAAAAAGTGAGATGAAGGATTCCATGAGGATTTTTGGACATTTTAATCTTCAAATCCCATGGACCTCACTGTTGTAGATGGATCTAGGCCCAAGTGTAAAATAACACAAAAGGTGAAAGGGAATGACAATGTATTGTGCCCCCACTATGTGATGTAACTACCAAGGTTGAGATATACAAATATTGAGTATGGAAAAAGGATAAGGCCCATGCCCCCATACTTTGTATTTAAAATTGTTCCCGAGTCATACAATGTCGAACTAAGAAAAAAGTACTCAACACCCCCACATTCTGTCTGAAATACAATAAACTGTATTATGAATTGTGTCATTTGTCCCTACATGTGAAAATATGAGAATTATGCAATTTCCTATAAATCTTCCCCCATGATAAAAACTTCCATCATGGACCACAACATATGGTTTCATCCCCGGTAGACAGTTCTATACTCGTGCCAGATATGTTTGTGTTATGTGTCTAAATTTGTTTATGAGTATTTGTACCTTGTTTTATTATGTTCATGATTCCTAAATTCTATCTATGTCATAAATATATGTGTGATAAAATCCACTAAATTCCCCCTCTTTTGAGGTGAGTGAGATGTGAAAATAGAGCGCTCGACTAGAAAGAAATGATGGGTGTCCATGTCAGATATATTTGATATTTTGTATCGGCTCGCAAGGAGAGTTGTCTTAGGACGTCATTACTGATATCATATTCCTGCAAGGTTGTGTGGATGGTAAAAACCACATAACACAAAAATAACAAGTAATAAGTAATCAGCAACAAGAAATAATCATAAAAACAATAATGTATAATAGCAAACAAGTGCAAAGGAAAACAAACATAGAAGTACACAAGAAATGTCACATAGAAAAATCACATCAAAGGCAGGAGGATGTCAACATGGGACACAAAAATGTCAACAAACTGTTACGTCGAAATTACAACACCTTTGATTGCTCGCAAGTGAATGGTTGAGGTAGTCAATGTGATTCGTCAAACGCAAAGTTATCCCATAGTGTGGGACTTTACAATCGAGATAACCCTATGGAGAAGGTTGGCTTCCTATCCTAACCTAGTGCCAACTACTCCTAAGTGCAGAGAGTTCCAGATCTAGCACTGATATAAATTTTTCCTAAGGAGACATAGTAAGACAAAATGCATGAAAATTAAAACCTACTCTAAGGGAAGGTGATGCACCAAGAAGGATGTTGAACAACCTGCACAATAAACACAACACTACTAGAACCTTGCAATGAAAACAACAACAATACATAATAACCTTACATGCAATGAAAGATCAGAAAGATGCAATATAACACAGAAGAGGGTTTGAAACATCCATAGATCTGATTTTATTGCTCTCAAAGTTGATACAATACATCACATTTAGGGCCAAAGGCACAAATTTTGCATTACAATATTCAAATAAGGAGGTTTGGAATCTCCACAAATCTCTTACAAAGAAGAAAGAAGGGAGGGGCATATACAAGGTGTCCAACCTTTTGAAATGAGCCCCTCCTTACAATATATAGGAAGAATGAGATAAGGGAGAGAGAAGGAATTCAAAATATTGCTTCAACCACCCAAAAATGCATTAAAATCACCTACAACAATGATGGGTGCCACTGCAAAACCCATACCTCCATGTACTTTGCCTTGTTGGGGAATAAAGGAAGCCCATACCTTCATCATTTTGGTAGGTGAGAAATATGGAAACATTCCTCTAAAATGGCAGACTGTATTTCCTCATTTTGAAATACTTAGTCTCACTAAAATTAAGAAAACTAGTACTCGTTGTGTAGAGGACACTGAGAGCTTTCCAAAAATTCCTATTTTGTGCAAATCCGAGCTCCCAGTCAAAAGTTATGGCCATCTGAAGATGAGGGTGCCATACTGCAATAAATGCGAGTGGTTGATTCTATTTTTTCAGACTTCGAAAATGCATCACAACCTCCGAAATCCAAAATTTCAGATTTTCGAGATTCAGAGCTTCGGATATTTTGATTTCGGAGGTTGACTGTTACTATTCATCTTCCTGAGCTCATGAAATCTCTGAAATGCTGAAACCTCAAAGTCTGAAATTCAAAATTCGGGTTTCGGACTTCGAGTTGTGATTTGTGTGCTCTGGGGATTCAATATTCCAAAATGCTGAAACTTGGACTTCGGGTTTTGGACCTTTAGGGGTTTTGGTTTCGGTGTTCGCGAGTTTGGGTTTCAAGGTTTTGGGGGTTCGAGTTTCGGAAACTGTTCATCCGGTTCACCGCTTTGCCAAATTTTAGAAACTTCTGACCCCTCAAAATCCTGAAACCCTGAACTTTGGGGTTTCAGACCTTTGTGTTTCGGGGGTTGTTGCAATGTTCACCTGCCCATGCTCACTGAAACGTCCAAACCTCTGAAATCCCGATCTCTAAAATTCAAAGTTCGGGTTTTGGACTTTGTGCTTTCACATTTTCAGACTTCATTTCACTAAGTCCCCGAAATCCGCCTTGGTCTACCTCCAAACGACTTCACCTCTGAAGTTCAAAATTCAGACTTTAGAGCTTCTTCATTTTCCGAACTCCTCTGTAATGTGCTTGACTTGTTTCACTCCTTGACTTTCTAGGTTCGAGCCCGAAATGTGAGCTCCCATGACTGAATCGATCCTCCTATTTCTCTGTGCAAGGTCATGTTTGTCCAATTTCACCTGAGGGGAAAAATTGGATAACAATTTGGTGACTCGTGGGGTTACCTTCCTGCTAGGTGAAAGATCAGTTGTCTTGAAGTATCCATTGGACATGGAGTTATAAATGATAGCCATGTACTGATCTTGTACTTGAAACTTACTCTTGATTGCTTGCAACCTGTTGATCCTGAACCTGCTCTGCTTCCCGCACTCTCAATTTTCATAAGGAACTTTTGAAGATGAGATTTATGGGAGTAGAAAATTCCCATGACCAAGAATTTTCACCTTTTCTTGAAATGAACTGTCCCGAAATTCGATTTTAGTTGCTATGCATTTGCTTTCCTTTGAAATTAGCAACTATTCCCCATAAGTACGAACTTCTCCCATGTTACAACACTTTGCTTGGGAGGCACATTGAATCGCACAATGATACAACTTGGGAGAAATAAAACCTGTGCTGAAGGCACTTAGGGAAATTGAAACCTAACCTACAACAAGACAATGTGCATACACACTTAGAGGAATTAAAATCCTAGGCTAATATTTACAAGGGTGAAACCTTTCCTTTTCAATAGCAATGTTTAAGATAGATTCTGTTAACCAGAATCTGAAGTTCTTCTCCATCCAAGGTAGACAGTTGGAAGGAATTGTTGCTTTTACATCCCATGACCATGTAGGTACCACTCCAAGTGGCATCAAATTTGGAATTCCTGCCTGATTTTTCCCGATCTATGTCCCATTTCAGAACTAGGTCCCCTTCCTGGAAAGTTCTTTCCCTGGCCTTCCTATAAAATGTCCTCTCGATCATAACCTGATCCTTTTCAATTATTTGCATGACATGTCTTCTTATTTCTTCCAATTCCATCAATTCCACATACCTAGCTTCCATAGGCTCAAACTCAGACAACTCTAGCTGTTTCATGAGTTCCAATGCTAATAATTCAAGTGATATAGGCAACACTGCCTCTTTCCCGTAGACTAGCTTGTAAGGGGAATTACCTGTTGACACCTTTGGTGTGATCCTGTCAGCCCACAAGGCTGATTTTAGCTTGGTATGCCATGTCCTTTGGTTTTCATCTAGAGTCCTTCTGATGATTCTTAGCAAATTCTTGTTTGTAGACTCTGTCTGTTTGTTACCCTGTGGGTAATAGTTTGAAGAGGTGCTCAAGTAGATCTCATTCCTAACAACCCATTCTGTGATCTTGGAACCTAGGAATGCCAATGCATTTTCTGAAATGATAGTGGCTGGTATACCGAACCTAATCACTATCCCTTCATAGAAGTCCAGTATGCTAGACTTGTTTGCTTCCTTGAGTGTTATTGCCTGTGCCCACTTGGTGAAATAATCTATTGCCATGAGAATCCACTTGTGACCTTGGCTCGAATTTGGATTTATAACCCCAATGAAGTCCAATCCCCATTGCATGAATGGTTGGTCAACTGAAATTGGGTGCAATGGAAGTGCTGCTAACCTTTCCTTGCCTGTGAAGAACGCACATTTTTTACAATTTTTGATCCAAGTATAACAGTCACTGAACACTGTGGGCCAATAGTTCACCGCCTTCATTATTTTGAGAGATGTTACTCGTGGGGAAAAATGTCCTCCGGCCTCTCCATCGTGAAACTCCTGTAACACCCTTTCAATTTGATTAATTCCAATACACCTCAATGGGACACCATTGAAGTCTTTCTTGAACAAAACACCATCAACAAGCACATATGGAATGACTTGTAATATGAAGTATCTCCTCTTTGCTTTGCTCATTTCTGGAGGGCATATGCCTATTTGTAGGAAGTGTATCATGTTTTGAGTCCAACAAGGAATAGGTACATTATCATTTTCTTGCTCTTGACTATCCTGTAGCACCAAAACAACTTCTTTTTCATTACTTTCTTCATCCTGTTGACTTAGAGGCCAGTTGTTCACATAATCCTTTTCCACAGACTAATTTAGTGACCTTAATTTCAATGTCATATTCCATGACACAAGTGATCCATCCTACACATTTCTCATTCAAATCCTTGTTTAGAAGGAAATCCTTGACTCCTGCATGGGATACTAGTCAAATGGATCCTGTTGTTTGAGACTAGGTGCTTGAATTTCTTTAAGCTCCTGATTACCATGAGAACATGCTTCTCGATGAAGGAGTACCTAACTTCATATTCTTCCAAACCTTGACTGAAGAAGGAAACTGGACTGTTCAAACCCCTCTTTGTTTTGCTGCACTAGGATTGCAGAAATCATGTTCGAACCACCAAAGGCATAGAGCATGAAGTCCTTAGAAAATTTTGGATTGACGAGAGTTGGAGCTTGAGATATAGCCTCTTTGATTACTTCAAAACTTTATTTACCCTCAGCTGTCCACTTTAATGCCAGACTCTTCTTAATCATTTAGGTTATTGGCTTCACAAGAGTAATAAAGTTTGGTATAAAATTGTGGACAAAATTGATTCTTCCTAGAAAGCTCTGAAGATCATTCTTGTGACTTGGCAATGGCAATGCTCGAATTGCTTCAACTCTTTCTGGGTCAATTGTCAATCCTTCCTTTGATACAATATGACCTAGGAGCTTGCCTTCGTGAGCCAGGAATATGCATTTTTTGGGATTCAATGATACCCCAAATCTCCTACACCTCTGAAAGACCTATCTCAGATGAAAGAGGTGATCTGATATGCATTTTTAGAGAACACAGTGATATCGTCAAGATACACTAGCACTATTTTGTTGATCAACCCCTTGAATGCCATATCCATTGCCCTTTGGAAAGTGGCTCCAACATTTGATAGTCCAAATGGCATCTTCCTGTAGGCATAGGTCCCCCACTTAGTGGTGAAATCCATTTTGAACTGATCATCTTCTTTCACCATTATCTAATTATACCCTGAAGTAGCCATCTAGGAGAGAGAATATTTCCGAGCCAGCTACCACTTGTAAGATTTTCTCCATTGAAGGGAGTGGGTAATGGTCTTTGAGAGATGCCATGTTCAGGCCTAGAAAGTCTACACACAACATGATCTCTCCATTCTTCTTACTGACTGACATCAGATTCATAACCCAACTTGAGTGTTTGATTGGAAATATAATGCTTGCCTCTATCAATTTGTTTAGCTCTTTCTTTATGAGAGGCTCAATGTGTGGGTCAACTGGTCTTTTCTTTTTCCTAATGGGTTTAACATCCATATCCAGTTCTATTGTATGTTGTGCCAACTTTGGATTGAATCCTCTAAAGTGTTCATAGCTCTAGGCAAAGAAATCTAGAAATTCATGGCAAAGCTGTATGAACTCATATCTCTCTTGCTCAGTGCTTACTTTGCTAATTTGGAGTATTTTACCTTCCCCTACTAAAATCGGTTCTGAATCATATCCTTTGACCTGAATGTTGGATTTCTCTTTAGGAAACTGGTCATTAGGATTGAAAATGGACTCCAACATAACCAATCATTTTGGGAAGATTGTTTGGTCACAACTGCACTACTTGATCCCTGTATTGCTGCTCCAATTTCTCCTCGATTCCTAGCTGAAAATTCAACCTCTTCTTGTAAGAAATTGACGATCTATTGATCATTTTCAAACACCTGCCAGCTTGTGTTGTTATCAGGGATTGCTGGTCTTATAATCACATGGATGTGTGGCTGTGTTTTATCTCTTTTAATACTATCCACCACATCAAATGTTTCCCCAACTGCTGCAAAGTCTATCTGTTATTCATTCTTCTTCCTAGGTGTGAACTCAATGTTGAATTCTTCCAAGTCCTCAATGAGATCTCAAACCCTATTTTTGTAGCTCTTGAGTAGGTCATTTTTGCGGCATGTTGTCCTCTGACCCGATTCATAACAATCAACTCACTATCCCCGAACACCTACAAGTTCTTTATACCTCTTTTCCTAGCCCAATGAAGTCCATGAATCAAAGCCTCATATTCAGTTGTGTTGTTTGAACAAGCAAACTGGAATCAAAAAGCTGAATATTACTTGATGTTCTGTGGTGAAACCAACATTACACCCCCTCCAACACCTTGTTTGCTTCTTGAACCATCGAAAAATAGTTTCCATACTTCATTGTCATCCTTATTTTCTGGCTTGGTGATATTAGGAATGGGTGAATTTTCTTCATGTACACAATATACACCCAATTCTGATTCTTCCATTTCCTTGTATGGATAAAAAACATGTCTTTTTTTTTCATTCATCCAGAGTCAAATGTGGAATACCCTCAACCTTAGTACATGTTTCTAGATCATTTGAACACTCTTCCTGATAGAAGGATGAGAAATTTGTGTTGATTGGGCCTGGCACATGAAGTTCAATGTGAAAGTTTTACAATTGGTTCTAACCTGATTGTATTTTTAGCTCCATATCTTGTTCTGAAAAGCATGTGTGACCAATCCGCGGATAGATATCCACCAATTTTGGTAGTGAAGTCCCTGACAAACATAGTGCAAAGAGTGATGGAATGTCAACCATAGACACATCTTGCAGAATTGTGACATTTGGTAAAGCATGTAGTGTTTGACTTAACCCTTTGATGATCCCAACTGTTCCTACTGCTGTTCCATCTAGTTGCACCACTCCTTTCAACATTGGCTCATACTTTAGACCCAATTGATCTGCTATTTTCTTTGGCATCACTGAGCTACTTGCCCCCGAATCGATCATGCAGTTGTGTACCAAGTGGTTCCCGACAATCAAAGACACAGATCGGTGGAGGCTTCAAATTGTTGCTTGCTTGATCCCCATCCTATTGCCCTACATTAGTGAGAACTTTCTTATGTCTTTGGTTTGATCCATTCGAGGCAGACCAATTGGCCATTGCAGCTTGCAAATAAATCTCGTTGTCCTGGGATTGCTAGTGACTCCCACATGGAAATGCTCACATGCATTTTCTTCATCTGATCTATGATGTTGAAAGGGAATGGATTATCTTTTCTTTCCCTTACTTGGCACAAACCTTTTCTTGGAGCCTGAATAGGCACATGTGCTTACTGTAAACAGGTGCCTTAGGTTGATTTGATACATTTGGAACTGCATTTAGTCTACTAACTCCTTGTTGTATTGGAGTGTGCTGAGAAACAACAAGGTTAGATGACTGTCCTTCCTCAATGTTCCTCTTCTTCAATCGTGTGTTGGTAGCCACGCCCTGGAAAGGAGGTTGATTAACTCCACAAAAGTATTATGTTTTCCAATTGACCAATGGGGTTTCGATTGGAGGTGCCTCTTTGCTGAGTTTCTTGTTATTGATTTCCCTTCTTCAGTTGGTTCTTGGGACATACCAATGGTCTACACCATCAGAGGCCTATTTAGTGCACCATTGAAACACGTTGATTGATTATGAGGTAGATTGTAGGGATAACACCATTCGTACTCTTGTGCCATGTTGTTTTGAGTTGGAACCAAGGTTCTTGATGTTGAAACTGCATTTGGATCATATGTCCGGAATGACCTGGTAGCTTGAGCTTGTCCTTGGTTTGGGTTTTGATTTGTAGCCTGTGTTGGCGGTATATTTTGTTGACATGAGAGGCTTGGCTTGATATTGATTTTGAGGCTGATATGGTCTAGAACTTTGAGCTTGTTGTCTCTTGATAGTCACTAGATCATTTCCTAGGTTTTGGAGTTGTTTCATAACCTCTTGTAGTTCCTTGGGAGTACTTGAAGAAGTAGAAGCCTCACTGTTGCTTTGATTTCTAGGGGCTGGAATGGGATTCAACTTAGGTGTTTAACTAGTTGTAGGAGTTCCCATGTCCAGATAGAGAGGCATTGGTGGCCTTGGTGCAAGCTTACCATCTTGAATCAAATAGTTTTCTTTGATTACTATGTCATAGGCCCCTGGAAGTGTTGTTCCTCACATTGATTAGATCATCATAGCAATGCCATAATTCATACCCTTCAAGAAGTAAAGGAACGCTCCTTCGGCATTGGTTTGATAGCTATCGGAATCCTGTCCCATGTCCATTGGAAACATGGAAATTAAAATCTACCATTTTCTCATTATGGAGCCCTTTTGATTGTTGTCAATTGTTCCAATAAAGACAGATTATCTGCCCTCTCTCCAAACTGGTTGTAAAGAGTTGAACATAATTGATTCCAATTTTGAATAGACCTTGCTGTCAGGCTCCTAAACCATTGTAAGGCCTTACCTTTGAAAGATGAAGCCAACAATTTGACTACAACATCCATTTAATTAATTTCATGAATCGCACAGACATTTTAAATGTCTTCGATGTGGTCAATATGAGTAGTATGACTTTATGCTGTGAAATAGGGAATGTTATTTAGTACTGCAACTGGAATTGGATTTTGAGAATTTAGGGAAAGTGGAATAATTCCTGTGAAGTTGAAAAAGGGATTAGGTGATCCTTGAGGTGGTTGTTGATGTGCCATTATGATTGGTCTAAGGAACCTGGTTGATTGGATAAAAGGTCTACTAGGTGGAGGTGTAGACAAGGTCTTGTTAGGTGGAGATGGTGATCTTTGCAGTCTTTTTCCTCTCCTTCCTCTACCTGGTGATAATTACAAGTAGACAAATAGTTCCTATTCTCAAGTATCAAACTTGGTTCAAATTCTTCTCATGTACTTTGGAACCTATGTGCTGCTACACCACTAAATTCTATCCCTTTCCGGAGTTACCAGATGTGTTGGGAAATTAGCCTCAAAATATCTAGATTTTTCCAAGTCACACACAAAACTTGACAAAATTAAAATGAAAACATTTGAAGGACCTATATATTCAATCTTCTAGAAGATGTTGAAATTTTGAATTTTGAAATGACAGACTTTTGAATGTCTGAAAATGCGAGAATTCCGAAGTTTGAGAACCTCGAAATCCCCGAAACCTCAAAATTCCAAAATCCTCAGATGTCTGAAATCCTAAAATCCTGAAATCCGAAATTTAAAAAAATTCAAAAATTTCAAAAATCAAAATTTCAAAAAACTAAAAATACCCTTTTGAAGATTAGCCCCGATCTATCAACTGGTGAAATTTGGACTTTTTTTGACCAAGTTAAGCCCTTGAAAATTGATTTTGGAGTTCAGCCTGAGAGGTGAAAATGTCTAAAATTGAGAAATTTATAGTTTTCTAGGTCTGAATTTCTTGAAAATGCCTTCAAAGCTCATGGAATGAATTCCTTGTCCCACCATTGTGCCAAAACTATTATGGAAAAATCACAACACCCCTGATTGCTTGCAAGTGAATGGTTGAGGAAGTCAGTGTGATTTTTCAAACATGGAGTTATCCCAAAGTGTGGGACTTTGAAATCGGGATAACCCTCTGGAGAAGGCTGGCTTCCTATCCTATCCTAGTGCCAACTACTCCAAAGTGTAGAGAGTTAATTATCTAACCCTAATGTAATATTTCCAAGGAGACAAACATAGTAAAAATTCATGAAAATTAAACCTACTCTAGGAGAAGGTGATGCACCAAGAATGAGTGTTGAACAACTTGCAATAAAACAACACAACTAGAATCTTGTAATGAAAACAACAATAATACACAATAACCTTGCATGCAATGAAAGATCAGAAAGATGCAATAGAACAAAAAAGAGGGTTTGAAACATCCATGGATATAATTTTATTGCTCTCAAAGGAACACAATACATCATATTTAGGGCCAAAGGCACAAAATTTGCATTACAATATTCAAATAAGGAGGTTTGGAATCTCCTCAAATCTCTTACAGAGAAGAAGAAAAGGAGGGGCATATACAGGGTGTCTAACCTTTTGAATGAGCCCCTCCTTACGATATATAGGAAGAATCCTCTAAAATAGAGAGAAGGAATTCCCCATTTCTTCAATACATTAAAATCACCTGCAACAATGATGGGTGCCATACTGCAAAACCCATACCTCCATGTACTTTTACCTTGTTGGGGAAGAAAGGAAGCCCATACCTTCACATTTTGGTAGGTGAGAAATCTGGAAACATTTGGGATCTAAAATCTTCAGACTGTATTTCCTCATTTTGAAATACTATCTCACTAAAATTAAGAAAACTAGTTTGTGTAGAGGACCACTGAGAGCAAAAAAAAAAAGTCATATTTTGTGCAAATTTGAGTTGCCAGTCAAAAGTTATGGTCATTTGAAGATGAGGGTGCCATATTGGAATAAATGCGAGTGGTTGATTCTATTTTTTCGAACTCCGACAATGCATCGCAACCTCGCAAAACTAAAATTTTAGACTTTCAGGATTCAGAGCTTCGGATATTTTGACTTCGGAGGTCGATGTTACTGTTCATCTTCCTGAGCTCATGAAACCTCCGAAATTCCAAAACCTTGAAGTTTGAAATTCAGACTTCGAGTTTGGGAGTGATTTGAAGGGTTGTTCTCATCCGGTTCAATATTCTGAAATTCTGAAAGCCTGAAGTTTGAAATTTCAGACTTTGGGTTTTAGAACTTTGAGGGTTCGAGTTTCGGGGTTTGGGAGTTTGCGTTCAGGGTTTCGGGGGTTTGAGTTTTGGGAATTGGTCATTTGTTTGACCTTGCTACCAACTCCGATCTTTCAAAAGCCTGAAGTTCGAATTTTAGACTTTGGGTGCCATACAAATTTGTGTTTTGAGTAGTTGATTACACTTTTCACTCTGCCCATAGCTACATCGCAACCTCTAAAATCTGAAATCCCGAACTTTCAAAATTCAAAGATTTGGGTTTTAGACTTTAGGTCCTGTTTTTGTTTATTTTCTGAGAGTCCCTGAAATCCACCTTGCCCTACCTTTGAACGACTTCACCTTTAAAGTCTGAAATTCAGATTTCCGAGCTTCTTCATTTCCCGAGCTCCTCTGCAATGTGCTCAGCCTGTTTCATTGACTTGCTAGGCTCGAGCCCGAAATGTGAGCTCCCATGGTCGAATCAATCCTCCTATTTCTTTGTGCGAGGTCATGTTTGTCCGATTTTGTCTAAGGGGCCAAATCAGAGAACACAAACATGTAGAGTAAAGGCCATATACCATATATATAGAAGCAAACCTACATGTAATCAAACATACAAGTGCACAAACAATGTAACCTGAAAGAATCACATCAAAGTCAATAAGCCATAAACATGGGACACAAAAATATCACAAGAGACATAAAATAAATGCCATATGCCACATACATATAATCAAACATATAATTAGACAATAATTTCACACACATCAAAAGACAAGATCCAAAAATAAAGAACACCAAGGTGTTATAAAACATGTAAAGTCTATAAGTCACATATAAGCAATCCAGTGAGTACAATAACAAAAAATATCCCAAAGGAAATTGGATAAAGATAAGTTAATGCAACACAATACACATGTTATCCATGTAAATTAAGAAATAACATATACACAATATAAGTAATTGAGAATAATAAGGAAGTAAACTAGTTATAATGAAACAAAAGCACTTAAATAGTGTGGGAGATTCCTCGAGAAGATCAAGGCCAACTTGGAAGGGACTATGCTAAAACTCATCATTGTGTGTAATCACGTGCATGTAGTGCATCAAACTCAACACACAATGTAAATGCATGGGTGTAAAAAGTATATAGAAAATATACTATATATCGAATTGTGTAACCAACACCATATGTTAAGTAATCAAACTAATGTAGGTCCTCATTTTATATTTTCACAAAACAATGAATGTTTTTGTATTTATGTGATTATTTGAATGAATTTTTATTTTTGGAATATTGGTAATAAAGGAAAGGGAAACACAAGATCCACCCTATGAATGTGTCAGTAGGGGGAGGGGAAGACCCATCAAACAAAGGAGGCTCAAATCTCAAAATGTCACTTGTGGAGTAGGATGAAGATGGATGTTAGTAATCCAAGGCTGTATAACCTTCTTGCGAGTCATCATATATGTAATATAATCCCTAGGAGGAGGCTTGCAAAGGCTAGACCCACTAGAGGTAATTGTGTAAGTGTGGTAGGTTGGGGTGTGACAACTATCACTTTCTTACCAAGGAGGTTAGGTAATAGGGCCTTATATGGAATATGTATGACTATAGCAACTTGTTGATTGTATATAAACTTGGCACATCAGTGAAAGATAGATGGTATAACCTTAAGAGTACATACCCAAGGGCATCCTAGACACATATCACACGAGTGAATGGAAGCGATAACTAAAAAAGGAATTGCCATAGTAGCAAAGCCAACTGTAAGAGGTATAACAATATGCCAAAGAGAGGTATTAGTATCACATGTCTTGTTTTTCTTAATACCCAAGAGAATCAAGTAATTTGAATGTGCACATATTGCATCCAACACCATTATCAATCAAAACACTATGAATGGGGTGTTGGCAAAAAACAAAAACATGAAGTGTATTTTAAATAAGATCATGATCCATACTTATGCTGAGAGGCATTCTACAATGATAACATGGAGTGGAGTGGAGGAGTCTCATGTCATTCCCGCAAAAGAAAAACTAATTATGCTGAGAGCCATTATACAATGATAATATGGAGTGGAGTGGAGAAGCCTCATGTCGTGCTCGTGAAAGAAAAACAAGGGCCCACATTATTTTATATATACATTAATTTGTAAAAGTAATACATTTGTATTATCCCACTCAACTTTTGAAAATCAAAACAAATAAAGATGTATTTTTCTTTGCTGCGCTTTTAAAGAATTACATAAGATTTGTTATTTTAGGGTTTGTGTAAATAGTAAATTTAATTTAACCATGACATTTAAATAGGGGCCTTCTTTCTTACTCCACTTTTTAAGGAATATATTAAATTTATTATTTTAGGTGTTTCAATAAAATACACATGAATGAATTTGTTTTGATTTAATTCCTTGTACATTTTTATAATTTAAAGTATCTATTTAACTTTGATTTCTTACATTTATAGGATAACTCTCGACACACACACACACACACACACACACACACACACACACACACACACACACACACACACACACACACACACACACACACACACACACACGCATGCACGCACGCACACACACACACATGCACAAACACACACACACCCACACACACACACCCACACGCACACACGTGCGCGCACGCACATACACACACACACGCGTGCGCAAATGTAATAGCAGGCTTGAGAGGTGGCATGACAATAATAGTGACAATAAGAGTCTTGTGGGTGATCATAGGAAGGAGGAGGAGTTTGATCTCGATAAGTATGGTGTACTTTTGAATTAGATTTGGCAATATTGTGGTAAGGAAGAATGTCATTTAGAATATTAATCTTGGAATTGTCATTAGCAGACTTATATTGTTTAGGAGGCATACCGAACTCAATAATATTTGAATCAATAAGATCATGAATGACATGATGAAGCTTGAGACATTGATTAGTAGAATGGCGAACACATCTATGATAACCATAATAAGAATTGACATAAAAAATGTTCACCATGAGGCATTCTTGTATCAAATTATAGAACATGAGGGAGAGATACAATATTATAATCTAGCCATTTTTAAAGGACCACTTGGGCCACCTAAGAAAGGAAATCATGTGGATTGCCTCTGAGGAGGAGCTTGTAATTGAAGCTCTATAGGTTGAGATACAACATTGATATTAACTTTAGAATCATTTTTGTTATCATTATATTTTCTATTGAACTTAATATTAGATGTATTAGAATAAAAGCATTAGAAACATACTCAAGTTTGTTCATTGCAAGGAGCTTAGGCTTGTGCTCTTTCAATGTAAGACATAATTGATCAAAGGATCAAAATTATCAAAGATAATCGATTCTTGCAAGGGGGAAATAAGAATATGTGTGAATAGATCTTAAAGCGCATTATTAGCTAGGATATTGTTCATTTTAGTAATCATAGTCTTGTAATGCAAAACATAGCTAGTGCTAGGCTCATTGGAACCTTATCACATCTTAGAAATTTGAGCATAGTGTTTCACACAGAATTTTGTTCTACAATAGAGTTATTTCTATCTTTTCATTCTCTTGAGAAACAGATAAGGGTTAGGGCTAGGAGGAATACCTGTTGAGTATTGGGAAGGTGTGTGAGTACCGTAGAGAGATCAGACCGATTGTGCAGAGCTCCTTTTTGTCTGGGAAGGACTACTTGTAAATAAGAATGCAAGACCACCAAATTTTCGTTAAACAATAAGTGAGGGAACTGCCTTAGGCCCATGAAATATTAGACTTCCTTTCGAAGGTGGTCAGTTCCCTTTTAATACAAATTAATGCAAATGATAATAAAGAAGCTATTGCAAAATCACGATTTAGGTACCTCGTTACTAAAAGCAATAGAGACTAAACTACCAATAGTAAAATGTCATGTTGTTTTTTTGGTCACTGGTTATTGATACGTTCAGATCAAGTTATAGGGATAGACAAGGCTGGATATGAGATTGTTTAGAGGTAAATAGGTGAAAGGTTGGTTTTTGGTATAAGTCACAGTGACCGATGCCGGTCACTGGATAACCGTCCGCGGTTATAAAACCGGTACCGGTAGGGGATAACCGATATCGGTAGGGGTAGTGAATTTTGTGGATAACCGACCACGGTTATAAAACTGGTACCGGTGGGGGATAACCGATATCGGTAGGGGCAGTGATTTAGGGGCTTTTAAATGGAGGTTGGTTGTAAGGTGGTTATGGAGTTTAGAAGGTTGGTAGAAGGTTGAGGGGAGTAGTATGGTGATAGAGATGGATGAATGAAGGTTAGGTGCAGGGTGCTGTCGGGTGGTAGATCTAGGAGTCAGCTTATAATCACTATGAATCAAAAGTTCACAAAGTAGTGTCTAGAAGCATACAAGGTAATAAAAGAGACTACTTACTAGTTTCTAATGCGGATGCAGGTCCAAGGAATGCAGTGGCGAAGGCAAGGCTCAGTTGGGATGATCCGACAATCGGAAGTGAGCTGATAAAGCTATCATCCGACTCTCCCAATGTTTGGATGAGTGTGACAGTGATCTAGTTGCTCAGTTACAGTCTTGGGCTCAATACTCCTCTCTGCAACCTCTTCTCTCTCTCTCTCTCTCACTTATCTCTCTCTTGCAAATGAATTCAGATCCTTCTAGTTTTGGTTGGGGGAGGTCATTTACAGGGAACTGTACGTACCCAAAACTAGAGGGTACTGCACCGCCGGAACAACGTAACACGTGCCCCAATGATGATACAGGTCTCCTTGCAAGGTGTTCGGGATTCGGAAAAGCTCTCTAAATATGCGTTGACATCCTGCATGCCCCGCTTAGCCCCTGCGTCCTTTGTTTTTCTCTTTTCCCCTCTTTTCTTTGCTTTTTGCTTTTCAGTTACGAAACCGCCGCCCTACTTGGGCGGCGGTCTTGTGACCGCCGCCCTGATCAGGGCGGCATTTCGGTCATGTAACCACCGCCCTGCTCAGTCCAGAATGCTCTTTTTTAACGCGACTCACGTAATTTCAACGTTTACCAGTTTTTTTTTTCACCACTTTGGGCTTGCATTAATGATTTTGGTTCCCTGGAATAGTGTTTTTACATTGTTTATAGTTTAGGTGATCAATTTGGTTTTTACCTTTGGGTGAATGAATTACTATAAATAGATGGCTTGTGCTCAAGAAAATGGCCCCTCAAAATTTGCCTCTCATTTTCTCATTTTGAGTAGTTCAGTCTTTTATTTTGCTCAGGATCCATAGTTTAGTTCATTGCATGCTTAGTTAGCATTGTTTAGCTGTTAGGAAGCCACATATCCATCTTGTGCAAGCACTGTTGTTATTTCATCCAATCCATTGGAGTAAGATAGTCTGTTTATCAATAGGAATCCATTAAAGTTGCAGGTTTTGTTCTTCAAACAGGATAGTTTCAGGTTCTGGATGTTTTATGCTGCATGACTCACAATAAATCCCGCTAGGAATTGCATAAGCCAAGCTCTGTACTCTTGCGCTATCCCTCTCCTACTCGCATTGTATTCAGTCTGTATCCTAAAGCTGCCTTTATTCCAATATTTACTTTTGTTGATTCTAGCATTACACGCTTTTTTGGATCCACGTGAGCACGAAGGAACGAGGAGATCACACTGAGGGGACAAAGCCACACACACCATCGGATTCGCCCCTGTTATGCAGAATCCAAGTTCTAGCTTTCAAATTTCTAGTTAGAAGCATATGAAATAGAGTAATCAAATATTTCATTTCAGTTAATTTTACTTTCGATACTGCCGGGGAAGCTGTGGGGATTGATAGTTTCTGAGAAACTATGATTCATTCCTCACTTCTGAGGTAGGATCGAGGGTCTTCCAAATAGATTAGATCAGTTATTTCATTATTTAGAATAAATCCACAAACTGCACAGACAAGTAGCCATACTCGGTTGCTTTGTTTGTTTTAAATTGCATTATTAGTTTAGTTATCATTTTAGTTATATTAGATAATTGCTCTTTAAATTCCGTTCAATAGTTTATTCATAATTATCAGATTTAGGAACATACATAGATATATCTTTCACAGTTAGATTATTCTGTCATTAGTTAGATTTGTATAATCTCCTTTTATATGACAATCACGGGACCTAGAGAGCCCAGAGAATACATATTTGAGCCAATCGTGCCCCAACCCAATCTTAATACAGTAATAATTGACATAGACCAGAATCTTAGAATCCGAGTGTTCCAAACAACAACATACTTACAACATATCAGCTCTTAGTTGAGAGGGTTAAACATAGAAGACGACCAAGCGCATACATTTTGGTCAAATCAACGAAACTACAAATTACCCTAGATAAATGTTCGCATGATTGTAGAAGGTCTTGAAAGAGAGCAAACGTTCGGTTGTGATCCTTTGGTCCCACAACCAGACGCAGGAGATACCCTCACAGACATAGATACTAGCCTAAGAATTCAGGTTGCGCGAACACCTGTGAGATACTCTTAGAAAATCACACAACTATTAATTCTTAATATAGAGGCTGAGAAAGCATATGATTACTGGATATTAGGGATTAGGGATTGAATTGGCACATGACCATAGCAGGACCACAACAAACACGAACCTACGGTTGTGACCCACAAATCCCACAGCCCAACGAACCCATAGGTGAATCAGACGTAGATGCTGGCTTGCGCACACTAGTATTCAGATCTACGCCACTTCCACCTATAATCATCGAAAAGTTATCCTTGTTAGACATAGCAGCTAAAAAATCTAAGAAATTCTGGACTAGGCCAAAGAATCGCCCGTAGAGTCAACTACATTTACCATCCACCCTATGACCATGTCTGGAGACATACACGAAACTATCCCAGATCATTTTCCACGTATCCCACAACCCATAGATCAGATAACGCCAGAGCTCGATATTGATTGGAGCCTTCGATCAGTCATCCTTGCCGATCGATCTATCACAGCAGTTCAGGTTAAGAGGGCCTTCTTTTCCTTAGATTCGCAAATACCACTAGTGCGTGTCGAAGACATCAGATTGCCTAACTAATTTGTCTGCATCCCACACGTATTCCATCTTCACCGACTGTCTCGGCACGACCTTGGGAGGTTGGGTGCGAGGAAGAGTTACTTGTAGATTCCCATGCTCGCTTGTCGCTTTTCCGTCATACAAATTTGGTGAACCCGACGTGAACAAACAACTGTTTCACCTTCTATACCTCATCAGCCTTTACATCAGCGTCACCAACACAAATTGGTGAACTGGAACAATTGCTTCACACTCGACTTTTAGTGTTGTGTCTTATTTCATCCACCTTCCCTCCTTCCCATTATTTTGCGGGTATTCATATACCCCTCGAATATGTTGGGATTCGATGCGTATGGCAGACCCCTCTTAGGTCTTGAGGCATACTATGCTCAACTGAATAGACAGTCATCGCCCTCACTCTCAGTATGTGGTGACAACTATTCAAATAACCAATTATCAACACAAACTCCATCTCCAAGGATTAAATATGGCTCATCTTTTCAAACAGAGGAATTAGATCAGCTCGCTCAAACACAACAAACAGAGCCGTCAGGCTCGAACAATATGACATTCATAGGAGAATCTGATTCGTTTCCTCAGGTACTACTTAGACCACAAATTAGCAGACAATCAGACCCATACCTAGTTTTAGATGATGAACATTCAGTACGTTATTCCAAGAATGAACAATGCTCTCGGAGTATGTACCCACCCATAGGGAGTTTACAAACACAACCCGAGGTCTCTTTTCAAGAAAATACCTCTATACCACTACATATAGGAAATACCCTCAGGGAAACCTGGCAAGACAAAAATCAGTTCATAGCGGGGTATCATAGGCCTATACAATGTCAGGATCTATATCAAACGCCACTAAGGCAAAATATCGTGACTTCACCAAATGAGGTCATTTCAACTTTAGTAGAAAAATTTAAGGGGTTGGAACTTGCTTAGGCAAATCACCATTCCCAATTCATGCAGGAAGGAAATTCTAATCCTCCACACCATCCTAGCCAAGTAGACCTCCTCACAGGAATAGGCACGTTGGGCATGCCTCCTCAATATTCACAACAAATGCCAACTAGACCCACCATCTCTAACACCGCTCCTCCCAGTCTAGTACAAAATAATCCATTCCTGGACAATACCCTGTCATACTTAAACATGTACTCTAAATCACCACAAGGGGATATGTTCTACACTCCCGGCATGTTTTCTCAAACACAGGGGTTTCCTTATGCCCCCACCAATGCGTACGCTACACCATATCAATAACCCATTCCACCACCGCTCCCTCAGCAAGCACCATCAATGGTCGAAACCTATGAGATAGGGACTTATTCAGAATACTTGAAAGAGCCTTTAGATTTCACCATACGAAGTGTCATGCTTCCAAGACCCCTTCCTGATTTGCCCAAATACAAAGGTGAGGGAGATCCAAATGCACATATCCAGGCTTACGCCACAACCATTCGAGAACTACTCCCTTGGGATGGGGTTGTTGCTAAAATATTCCCCAAAAATTTGGAAGGCATTGCTCTCGATTGGTATTATAGAATACCTGAGGTTTCCATTCATTCGTTTAAACAATTTTTTTCAGAGTTCATTAAGGCATTTGACATGAACAAACTATTAAGAACAGGAATCAGGGAATTCTTGCACATTAAGCAGGAACATAATGAATCTGTCGCTCATTTCATCCAGAGGTGGCGTATAGTTCTTTATTCTTCGGCCAGTGCTCCAAACATGGACCAAATGGAACTATGCGATTTATTCCTTCATTCTCTCAGCAGAGAAGTGAAGGAAGAAGTTTAGAAGTTCCCACTAAAGACTTATGATGAAGTACTTGAGAGTGCTCTCCGAATAGATCAGGCGGCAATAGATAGCGGTCGTAAGACATGGAGCAAACGGGAGGTTGATCATCTCCAACCAGAGTACTACGACTTACCCTACTACCACAAAAATCAATCAAGGACCTAAAATCCTTAATAAAAATCGCAGAGTGACAACAGATGGAGTAACTGATCAGGTTAAAAAAATAAATGTTGTGAATACTCCACCACTAATAAACAATCAACGAAACAAAAACTTTACCCCAAAAATCAATGCAGTGGATTTTAATTAACAACAACAACGGCGAAACCCTACACACAGTCCAAGCCAAAGCTCAATTGGTTATCAAAACTAGAATCAAAACCAAAGACAACAAATACAAAACTTTTCTCCTAATAGGCAACATTTTGATCAAAGTTTTGGGCCACAATATACACAAAGCCAACAAAATAGGAATTACAATCCTAACTCGTATTGTGGTTTCCACAAAATTTGGGGCCACGACACTAGAACGTGTTGTGACTACAATAAGTTCATGCAACATTTGCCAGAGGAACAAAGAAAAATTTTCATAGATATGTTCTTGGCAGATCCTGTGTCACCAACACCATATACTTTTATAGGGGCAGTTTCCCCTCAAAACACACCCCACAAGATCTTTAATGATCCGATCCCAGATCACAACAACAACAGGTTATATCCGAATGGGACAAACAAGAGCATAATGACAGGAAACAATGATCATGAAGCCTCGACTTCACTAAATCCATCAGTTGCCCCACAATTAGGAAGTCAACCGCGACCCAAGATAGTCAATTTAGTAGAGTTGGACGCCGAACTATCTGTGGAAGCTGTAACAAGAACACGAGAGTATTCCTCTCATCCAAATACAAGGTACCTACTAGAGACAGATAACATCCAACAAATAATAGTAAAACCCGTGGGTGCCTATGATTTAATTAACGATCTAACAAAAACCTTCTCGCATATTTTGTTTTTGGACTTACTGAAGAATTCTCTTGCCCATAGGGCTGCTCTTTTAGAAGCATTAGGTTTAGGCCATCTAATTAACATCACTCCACCTCCTGAAACACAGGTAAATCATATAGACTTTGATATTCACCCTCCGGGGCAGCCAAATAGGGATACCAAATTCATATTCGAGATAAACAAAATACCAATAGACGCTGAAATTGCATGCCAAGGTGATCCAGCCTTACATTTACAAGTATGAGTTTATAACAATTATGTGAAGTGCACCATGGTTGACGATGGGGCAACAGTTAATAGAGTCCCCTTTTCCTTCCTTCAAAAGCTAGGGTATGGAGAAATGAATTGTTCCACAACTCGAAATACGCTAAGAGACTATGATAGCCTTAAAGCCACCTCGATTGGAACTATAGTACTACCGGTCACCATAGGACCAAAAACAATCCTGACTGAGTTTTACATTATAGATCGGGAAACCAACTATAATATGATCCTTGGCCGACCATGGATACACCGTATGAAGACAATCCCTTCTACATTATTCCAAGAAGTAAGATTCTTGCATTTGGGAAAGGTGTTCGTAGCCAAAGGCGATTCAAAACCATTCGATATACACCTAGCTGACTTAAAGAAAAGACTAGGCGTGCACTCGGAGTTTGAACTCCCAAAAAACCAACTTAATAAACCCACCAATGCAAAACCAGAGGAAAAGTTGGTACCTACAATAGATCTTGAGACTATGAGCCTAGTCAAGACGATCCCAACCCTCAAGGATGAGACAAATATTGTAGAAACAGTATCATTAGGAACTACTGCGAAAATAGTTGAATTGTTAGAACATGATCAACCAATGTTCCTACCATTTGATTCTGTAGGCATGGGATATACCCTAGGTGTTGGTTCTCTTCTAGCAGAGGATCTCTGCACGGTAGAGGTAGAGGATGTGAACACAACAAATATTCCAACGTCCATATTCCCAGCTAAATATTGGACTCTCCATTTCGATGGAGCTAGATGTCGTTACGGAGCTGGGGCAGGTGTAATCTTTACTTTCCCCGAGGGAAAAATCTTACCATTTGCCTTTAAGATAAGTTTTGAGTGTACAAACAACGGTGCTGAATACAAATCCCTCCTCCTTAGCCTTGTCTTAGCTAAGAGGATCGGTGTTAATAACATCAGGGTATTAGGAGACTCACAATTAGTAGCAAACCAAGTCTCCGAGGTATATGAAACCAAAGGTGAGCACTTACAGCTTTACAAAATCGCTGTATTAGGTTTAAGCAAAGAGTTTGACTTCTTATCAATTGAAGCAATCCCGCGAGAACAATATCTTCTCGCCGATTCTATAGCAACCTCAGCATCGCGCTTTACTCCAAACAATGAATTGGAGGATACCCGTTTCATAGTATCCCTTTGTACTGAACCAATGATAAAAACAACGTCAAAACCTCTTTCAACAGATAAAAATGATAACAAATCCACTATCCTAGACCACATTGATAGTGATACAACCACTCTTGACTATTTAAACGCCTATGAGGCGTTACATCTCGCTCATCACGTGATAGATTTGTCTTTAATCCCACATTCATCTTCTTACTTTGGGAATCCCATGATAGAACTTCCCCCACAAAAGGAACTCAACATATACACAGTAGAAAATGAGGACGATCTGGAATTACCTCCAGCCCCACCTGAGTTTGAAGAAGGTAACGCCTCTTTAATCGAAGAAACAATTGATATTAACATCGGAACAAAGGATGAACCAAGGATATTGAAGTTAGGATCCTCGTTAACTCCATTAGAAGTAGAAATACACACTCGAATCCTCAAGGAACATCAGAAGGCTTTTGCATTTAGTTATAAAGAAACGACAGGGGTTGCACCACACATTACGGTACATAACCTCGTCACTAAATCAGATGCAAAGCCGATTAAACAAAATTCGAGACCAATGAAACCTAAGGTAGCTCTCATGGTGAAAGAGGAGGTAATAAAACTCCTCTAAGTAGGATTCATCAAACCAGTCGATTACTCTCAGTGGGTATCTAATATCGTTCCTGTTCTAAAAAAGAATGGGAAGATACGCATCTGTATAGACTTCTGAGACATTAATAAGGCATGTCCCAAGGACGACTTCCCGTTACCATCCATAGACATCATTGTTGACGCAACAACTGGATTTGAGATTTTGTCTCTCATGGATGGATTCTCAGGATACAATCAAATCAGAATATTCGAGCAAGATCAAGCTAAAACCACGTTTATAACTCCTTGGGGAACCTATTGCTATGATGTTATGCCATTCGGTCTCAAGAACACTGGCGCTACATACCAGCGAGCTATGACATATATATTTCACGATCTTATTCATAAAATTGTGAAATCCTACGTAGATGACCTGTTGGCCAAGGCCAAAAAGCATTGTGACCATCTGGAAGTGCTTCGCGTAATTATTTCACATCTAATAGAATACGGGGACATGCTAAATCCAGAAAAATGTGTCTTTGGTGTGACAGGAGGAAAACTCCTAGGTTACATTATATCGTCACGAGGAATCGATGTTGACCCAACCAAAATTCGGGCTGTTCTCGAAATGGTCCCACCTTCGGATGAATCTAGAATCAGGTTATTTCTCGGAAAGCTTGGTGCAATCCGGAGATTCATCCCGGACTTAAGCTTCGCCATTCATCCAATCAACAATCTACTCCAGAAAGATTATATTATTGATTGGACCGAAGACTGCAATAAGGCTTTCGACGCAGTTAAGCATTTCCTGTTATCACCACCTACGCTAATGCCACCTAAGCCAGACCGCCCATTAATTTGATATTCGCGAGCCACCAATGTCTCACTAACTTGTATGCTGGCTCAAGAAGACGATGACAAGAGAGAGTGCACGATCTATTTCATTAGCCAAATGTTGCTCGACTATGAAACACGTTATACACAGGAAGAACGAGAATGCCTTGCCATAATCTTTGCAACCAAACGCTTAAGACATTATATGCTAAATCAAGAAATAAGGGTCATTGTAAAAATTGACCATTTACGAACTTTCCTCACACAAGGGTCCTTGTCTAAAAAGGCTGGACGCTTTATAACCTTAATGGGTGAATTCGAATTAACATTTGTAAGTCAGAAGTCCGTTAAGGGACAAATTATCACAGATTGGTTAGCTGATAACCCACTAGACGGAGGTAATCTAGTAGATCTAGACTTTCCTGATGAATGCGTAAACTACATCAAAACCAGACCTCCTATCTCTGAGTGTCCTTGGTATACTGATATTATTAATTATATCATGGACCATGCATATCCAGAAAGGGCTACACTGCAACAAAGAAGGCGGTTATGCATTATCGCAGCCAAATACGTCATTATAGAGCAAGTGCTCTATCAAAAAACATTCGATGGAATGCTTCTAAGATGTGTCGATACAGAAGAATCCAAAAAGATTCTCCATGAATCTCACAGTGGAATGTGTGGAGGCCATTTCGGTGGCCATGCCACCGCTCGTAAAATACATCGGATGGGTTATTTCTGGCCTACTCTAGAACACGACACAGTAGAGTTTGTACGAAGGTGTCGTAAGTTCCAGGAATTCTCCCACGAGATCCACATGCCGGCACAAGCGCTACAACCAATCGCTACTCCATGGCCCTTTTCTACATAGGGCCTAGATTTGATAGGGAAATTCTCTCCCTCATCTAGAGACGGCCATAATTTCATAATCACGACCACCAAGTATTTTACCAAGTGGGTAGAGGCCATGCCTCTTACTACTGTACCGAGTTCTGTAATCGCCAAGTTCATTTTGAACCAAATCATTTGTAGGTACGGTGACCCGCAAATCATTATCTCGGACAATGGGACTTCTTTTAAGAATGACGAAGTTCACGAATTGTGTAATAAATTCAAAATAAGCCATCATACAGCCTCCCTGTATTACCCTCAAGCCAACGGACAAGCTGAAGCGAAAAACAACACACTAAAAGCCATTCTTCTTAAAACGGTGAAAGAAAACAAACGAGATTGGCATTTGAAGTTATATCTGGCCTTATGGGCCCACCGAACCTCAATAAGAACACCAACGGGAGCGATTCCTTTCTCTCTAGTATTCGGGGTAGAAGCAGTCCTCCCACTTGAGGTTGAAATACCCAGTCTCCGTATTTCATTACAAAGGATTCTGGATGAAGATGCTTATAAAGAAGCACATCTCTCCCAACTAGAAAGCCTAGATGAAGCTAGATTGGATACTGAACAACGGCACAAAATCTACGCTGATCGGATGTGCCGGCAGTATAATAAAAAGGTCTATGAACGCGACATATATGAAGGTGATCTAGTTATAAGGCTAGACAGTCGGATCGATAAAAAGACTGGCGAAGGAAGGAAATTTTGGCTCAAATGGTTGGGCCCATACCAAGTCACGAGAGACTATGGAAATGGTGCATATCTCTTGTGTACACTGGAAGGTGAGGAATTTGGCGAAACAATCAATTCCCTACACCTTAAATGATTCTACGCGTAAGCAACCAACATTATTTGTATAATTATATCTACATTGTATCTTCATATAGTTAGGTTCATTTTGTCCACGTGTTTTGTATAAGTCTTGTGATCAAGGAATTTATTCTTAAGGCAATTCATTACAAATTCTGATGGTATTGGCATAAAAAATCTAATCATGCTTCTTCATAACATCATCACCTACTTCGGAATCATTTCATCAAATAAATCTAGAAATGACAAAGTCTTACTGGTAACCATACCAAGATCTGCACGCTTGTTCTCACTTTCGGTTTCTTCTTAGGATAGGTGTCTTGCCTATGGTCTGTTCTAGAAGCTTCATCGTGTCACATTTATCCCGTATGTGTATCTATTTGGAAATAAGAGCATGCTGACATTTTGCTCAAATAAACAAGTCAAATATGAATCAAACAGGAAATTTTATTTTTACACATTTCCTTGCCCTACCAACCTTCGGTGATGAGCTTGCGTCTCTTACTAGCGACATAGGGTTGGGGAAGGATGAAAATGCCCTTACTCACCTATGCCTTTCCCATGGTGATAAACCCACGCTTCTTACTAGTAACATGGGGCAAGGTGTAGGGGGTCCACTTAACAAACAAACGTTAAAGGTCATAAACAAGCAATTCAAATCTTGAAGTCTTAAGTCAAAAACAAATGAATCAGATGTCCAAAATTCCAAGAGAGTTAAAAATCCTAAAACCCAGATTTTGTCTACCATGTGGCCATCTACGGATCTAAGTCTAGATAAATTGCAAAGCAAGTTGCATCCCAAACTATGGAGTCACTCGCGTAGAATAGGCTTGTAGCATCCTAATTTGGTTCCATCAAAGTTTTGTCTATCTCTCATCACTACCATTTCAACACGTTTTATAACTTGTGCCCTTTCTAGCTCTCGGTGATGAGCCCTCGCATCTCACTAGTTGTGTGGAGTTAGGAGTGGGGCAAGTTTATCTGCTCATCATACCGGCTTATCTTCACCACGTTGCCAAAACAGATATGAAGTATCAAAATTGCTTGAAGAAACTACAAATTCAAAATCACATTGTTTTTACATTATCATATATCAGCATCATGAAACACAAAAAGAAAGTAAACATTTGTATCATTTGTTCTCCATTGCATACATTCTAAAAAACATATAAGCATAACATTATAGTTTACATATCGGAACGGAAATGGAAGCGAAGTCATAGATGCAAAGAGCCTGACCCAAGAAAAGAATATATATATATATATATATATATATGTGTATATAAACGATCAAGTTTCCTATACAATGCCATCATGCGCTAAGCATGGTCAAAATGCTCAAAGAGCCTGGGAAGTACAAATACATCATAAAAATAGTCTAGGAGAGCCAAGTGGCTTCTCAATCCCTATGTGATCCCTCTGAAGGTGCGTGCCCACGTCTAGGACTCCAGCTACGCTAGCGCTCTAAGTGCATGGAGGGCTCACGATCTCGAGGGGCAGCTGCAGTCTCGCCACGAGAATGACTCCTCATCAGGCGCTCTGCTATCCTATACCCGGTCAGCTCCGTACGAAGGGTAGATACCATCTTGGACATATGCCAGATAGGGGTTTAGACGTCGGTATGTCTGCCAACTGCTGAAGGCTCCCCTGCATCTACAGACAACTCTGCACGGGTCTTCTCCATAGGGATCATCAGGGTATCGGTGCATACCCTTCGAATCAGGTCTCACCACTCATCGGCGGTCTCTGCAAACAAAGGAGAAAATGAATTAGAAATGAAACAAGAGATAAAACACAAGTGTAAATAAAAGGAGAGATGGCAATTAAAGCAATCCTAACTCAAAGCAAAGGGAAGATAACATACTCGGGTCACCAGGCCTCCAAGATGGATCTCTAGGGTCAGCACCCACCACAGATTCCGCCGCTAACTGAGGTGCTCCTCCCGTGGCTGGAGCAATGTAGCGTCCCACAACGGACTCATCCTCCCCACCATGGCTCTGAGAGAGTGACTCCTCTGAAACCAGAGTCACCCTCTCTACACTTTGCTCTGCCCTCTCTGCCTGCATGATATCCTAAGTGTCATGCCACTCAGGATCACTGTCCTCCTCTCCCTTTGACTTGCTAGCCTCGGCCTCGGTCTCCTCCTATGTCTCTCCCCCTTTGAACTCCATGGACTCAGAGTCTATATCAATGGGGTCATCGCTGCTATGGGCAGGACCTGCGGCAATCTGAAGTAAAGGTGCCTGAGGAGCACCGGCTCTCCCTCAAGCTCGCACCACCCGCCTAGCCGCAATAGGAACGCCAGGTGTCACAACTGTCCAACCCCGGCCTCTAGGACCCCCTCTGGCCTCTTGAACTGACATGTATACTGGCACTACCGGGGGGAGCATACCCGTATAAGGCAGGCTAAACTGCTGAGGAACTCGGCTAAAAGGATGCATCTCCACCCTCCCTACTCTGTCAACAAGCTACCCTGTGGTGGAGAAGGAAATCAAAGTAAGAGCCTCCTCACCCCATAAACCTGCCATGGCCTGATACAGTGTGGCCTCCATGTCATTAGTAGTAAGCGAAGCAACTAGCTGGTGAGGTGCTTAGAGCACCGACATATCTGTCCATCTGGCTGCCCTCACAGCTCCAGGATTTGTCACCTCTACACCTCTGCCATAGGGAATGAAGCGCTCATAGACCCAACTCATAACTAGGGTCGGGTGGCTCAAGGACTACCCTTGTAAACAGACTACCCTGTATAAGTCGTGGTAGGTAGTCCCAAGTATATATGCTCCCCAGGCATAAATCCGGCCATGTCCCTTGATCTGTGTAATGATGGGGGACCAAAAATATAGTAGTGTGTCTCCTCCCTTGTCCCCGATCAATCTTGAGGCAAGGATCCCCATAATAGCCTGGCAAATCAAGGGGATGGGCAAGCTAGGAATAGACCGAACTCTGACCCCCTTCTTCGAACCCATGGAAATAACTGCATCTCCCATGTAAGAGGCCCACTGTGCTATCTGGGCCCGTGAACCTGCTGTCTCAAGGGTAAGTTGTCTCCCGATGATCGGGACCCCCAGGATACGGTAAACATCCTCCAAAGTGATGGTCCACTCACCATGGACCCCTGGTAATCGGAAGGTGTTCTGATCAGCATCCCAATAGGAAAATAAGTCACAAAGAATGTGACTGGACGGTGCAACATGTGGGACGTGTGATATACGTAGTATCCCGGCCCTCTGAAGAGTATCCTCCTCATCCTGTGAAAGGGCATCTAGTACTGCTGGGAGCCAGTCACACTCTCTCTCTCTCGACTCCACCGAATGTACTCCTCCCTCACCTGTATACATCCAAAACACACAAAACCGAGCAAGTTAGCATCCAAGTGACATTAGAAAAATCATGAAAACACTTAGAAAAGATAAAAATACAAAAACAACTTCAAACAAGTGTTCCTTTGGCATTCTGTTAGGAACCGCCGCCCTTGGCAGGGCGGCGGTCGTATCCCGAAAACCCACACGGGTTTTATACCCTAAAAAGCCCAAAAAACGCAAAAAAAGGACCATTTTAAGTAGAACAAAGCCTACCCAATAGGCGCCCCCCCTAGGTAGACCTTTTGAACCTAACATTTTCAAAAATAAACCCCCCACAACAAAGATTTTAACATTTTAAAAATGTGGGGGTAAAAACGATAAATTGAAGAAAACTAACCTATGATCTCGTGGGTCGATGTTCCGCTCGCGGAGGCATGATCGCTATCCCGTCACGAACGTTTTGACTCTACTCTTGCAAGAAACCGTCACCGTGTGTCCCATAGTTCAAAACCAACCAAATCGACACGTGCAAATGAATAGGAAAATGGGCCCACTTTTACATATATAGCAACCTGACTTGTTTTGAATACCCTTTTTCGTAGGTTTGGAGCGCCGACGGAGGTAAGTTCTTACCCCCACACAAATGGTACATCCTCATTTCCCATTATTTTAGCGTTTATTTTCCAATCTATTTTGTCTATCTACACTTATTCCTCTTTTCATTTTACAGGTGGCGAGAATTTTGGATGGCATCATTTTGACACATGGACGTGTCAGGTATAACTTCTAACTTCCCATTTTGGGACTGCCATACTCGGACCCACTGTTTTACGCCTCTTTATGGCTAAAACGCTTCTCCGAGGGGGCAATATGTACGTACCCAAAACTGGAGGGCACTGCACCGCCAGAACAACGTAACACGTGCCCCAATGATGATATAGGTCTCCTCGCAAGGTGTTCCGGATCCGGAAAAGCTCTCTAAATATGCGTTGACATCCCGCATGCCCCGCTTAGCCCCTGCATCCTTTGTTTTTCTCTTTTCCCCTCTTTTCTTTGCTTTTTACTTTTTAGTCTTGTGACCGCCGCCCTGATCAGGGCGGCGGTCCTTCATGTGTTTTCCAGAATGCTCTTTTTTAACGCAACTCACGTAATTTCAACGTTTACCAGCTTTTTTTCACCGCTTTGGGCTTACATTAATGATTTTGGTTCCCTGGAATAGTGTTTTTACATTGTTTATAGTTTAGGTGATCAATTTGGTTTTTACCTTTGGGTGAATGAATTGCTATAAATAGCTAGATTGTGCTCAAGCAAATGGCCCCTCAAAATTTGCCTCTCATTTTCTCATTTTCAGTAGTTTAGTCTTTTATTTTGCTCAGGATCCATAGTTTAGTTCATTGCATGCTTAGTTAGCATTGTTTAGCTGTTAGGAAGCCACATATCCATCTTGTGTAAGCACTGTTGTTATTTCATCCAATCCATTGGAGTAAGATAGTCTGTTTATCAATAGGAAGCCATTAAAGTTGCAGGTTTTGTTCTTCAAACATGATAGTTTCAGGTTCTGGATGTTTTATGCTGCATGACTCACAATAAATTCCGCTAGGAATTGCATAAGCCAAGCTCTGTACTCTTGCGCTATCCCTCTCCTACTCGCATTGTATTCAGTCTGTATCCTAAAGCTGCCTTTATTCCAATATCTACTTTTGTTGATTCTAGCATTACACGCTTTTTTGGATCCACGTGAGCACGAAGGAACGAGGAGATCACACTGAGGGGACAAAGCCACACACACCATCGGATTCGCCCCTGTTATGCAGAATCCAAGTTCTAGCTTTCAAATTTCTAGTTAGAAGCATATGAAATAGAGTAATCAAATATTTCATTTCAGTTAATTTTACTTTCGATACTACCGGGGAAGCTGTGGGGATTGATAGTTTCTGAGAAACTATGATTCATTCCTCACTTCTGAGGTAGGATCGAGGGTCTTCCAAATAGATTAGATCAGTTATTTCATTATTTAGAATAAATCCACAAACTGCACAGACAAGTAGCCATACTCGGTTGTTTTGTTTGTTTTAAATTGCATTATTAGTTTAGTTATCATTTTAGTTATATTAGATAATTGCTCTTTAAATTCCGTTCAATAGTTTATTCATAATTATCAGATTTAGGAACATACATAGATATATCTTTCACAGTTAGATTATTCTGTCATTAGTTAGATTTGTATAATCTCCTTTTATATGACAATCACGGGACCTAGAGAGCCCAAAGAATACATATTTGAGACAATCGTGCCCCAACCCAATCTTAATACAGTAATAATTGACATAGACCAGAATCTTAGAATCCGAGTGTTCCAAACAACAACATACTTACAACATATCAGCTCTTAGTTGAGAGGGTTAAACATAGAAGACGACCAAACGCATATGTTTTGGTCAAATCAACCAAACTACAAATTACCCTAGATAAATGTTCGCATGACTGTAAAAGAGCTTGAAAGAGCACAAACGTTCGGTTGTGATCCTTTGGTCCCACAACCAGATGCAGGAGATACCCTCACAGACATAGATACTAGCCTAAGAATTTAGGTTGCACGAACACTTGTGAGATACTCTGAGAAAATCACACAACTATTAATTCTGAATATAGAGGCTGAGAAAACATATGATTACTAGATACTAGGGATTAGGGACTGAATCCGCACATGACCATAGCAAGACCACAACAAACGCGAACCTACGGTTGTGACCCACAAATCCCACAGCCCAACGAACCCATAGGTGAATCAGACGTAGATGCTGGCCTGCACACACTAGTATTCAGATCTATGCCACTTCCACCTATCATCATCGAACAGTTATCCTTGTTAGACATAGCAGCTAACAAAGCTAAGAATTTCTGGACCAGGTAACTTTGTTCAACTCATGGTTGTTTTGCTATGGCCCAACTTGGTCATTTGGAATTTGGGATAGATATATTTTAAGGCTTTGTGTTTGCTCGTTTTCAAAATCCCTTGGCATCATGAGTCGAGCTACTTGTATTACCCAACTCAACTGTGTTGTTTGGTTTGTTGAGCTTGCATTCTTTGCTATTTGATCCGAGCTCGAGGGTTTGATAATTGAAAAAACTCACCTCCTTCACCCAATTCAGTGTTTAACCAACATCTCCATCTATTCAATGACTTAGCTTGTGCACACAACTCGCGGAATGATTTTTGTACTAAGTTCATTGTGATAGAACTCAACCCCTTTAACTCTTCTTAGCTTGACCACTTCGCAACTCAGCCTTGCCTTTGCTTTGAATATAATTTGGTCATTTTGCATCTAGCTTGGTTATATGGTTGTGAGCCCGCATAGCGCGATATGTTGAACTTTGTTGAAAATTGATTGCATTGTGCTTTCTTGCAGAGTTGAGTTGTTCTTAGTATTTTCCATTTGCACTATTATGGAGTTTGGTAATGTTTTGCAAGAAAAATTAATGCAACTTGCTTGTGTTTTGTTTAGGAGAATTGAAATCTTGGTAGCTGAAAACTGATGAATATTGAAACCTTTCATACAATAAGTACTTGTAACAAAGTCTACTCTATTTTTCTTGATGGCACGCCATTTTGCATTTTAGTTAGCTTGTATGGTGTTCCTACTGTTTGCAAATTTGAGCAACTGATTATAAGCTTTACTTTTAGGAACTATAACATATGGAAAAATATGAAACTATTTAAAATCTTTATCTTTTGGATAATTCAATATTTTTTTGCAAGATGAAACTTGAGTGCCTTGAATGATGCATTGTACTTCTGGAAAATACCTTTCTTGAAATTTAGTTTGTCTTTTGTTCACTGTAGCATCTCATTGTTGGCTCTTAAATTTTTTATTTTTAATATCTGAGAACCTCTACAAATTTGTATCCTCTTGCATTTGTGCTTGATTGTTGAAAATTTATAGTGCTCCTTGAAGATTGTGTGTTTGTCCTTCTGTTGTTGTAACTTTATGAGAAGTTAATATGGTTGTAGCTTGAAATTGAACCTTATTTCCTTTCAAATTGTGACTAGCATTCAGTTTTCAAATATCTGTACCTTCATGAGATGATTCTTACTTCTGTGATCTAATATGAGAAATTGATGAATCATCACAAATATGTATTTTTCTTGAAAGTATGATCATCATATTTTGTACTTAATTTATCTCCTTTTCATTTATGTAGTCAAGAATGCATGCATTTCTGAAGCTGAAAGTATAACGAGGCAAATAGAACCCTGAGCTCTAACCTTAATTTTCTCTTTTTTTAGGTTCAGTGAAGTGGATTAATGAAAGCAACTCGAGTAATAACTTACAAGGGAGTGGCTTCGTCTACACAGGCAATGCCTAGTCCTTTTTACCTCTTTACATTTCTAATTTCATACTTTCATGCATTCTTTTATTCAGCCATATCCCATGGCTTGTGTGGGATCTATGTACACTTTCCTTACGAATAAATGAAATTGTCTTATGTAATGAGTTGTACATGTTTCTTTAGCATTTTATTTCAGTAACATCATATTAAATTAACCTTTACAACTCAACACAATAAGATAACTTCACATAATCATAAGGAAATAAAATGAATTAATTGTAGCTTCATTTGATAATCCAAAATACAAGTAATAACGCCTGATTGCAATTGTACTTTACTTCAACACTTCAAATATGTAACTTGATTTGCAGTTTTAGCAGGTGATTTCTTATGTGTGTTTCGATTCCTGCCTCCACCAAGGCCCTGCAACAATATTTCATGGCTGATGCATGGTCTTGATAAAGAAGACAATTTGGAATGGCTATATATGTGAGACATTGCATCCTAGAATGACACTTTAAGCTGCAGATTTACCCGCATGTCACCCCTTAACCTGTCCATACTAAGAAATTGGAAAATATTTTGTACCCCCCTCCAATGATTAACCAAAATGGTCAACATAATCTAAACAAGCGACAAAGAAAACTCATAGAAGTTTTCAAGGACCACTTTTTCCATTGTAAATATGAAATTTAGGAGCGAAAATACTAATATAAAAAGGATAGAAAGCCACCTCATGTGAAAGTCGATTGTGATGTAACAGATTCCATGACATTATAAGAGATAAATGCACCTTGTGGTAATTCTAAGATTTGAGCATGCAAACTATGAACAAGGTTCTCAAGAGTTTGTCTTGGAATAAGAATGGGAACTCCATGGGTGTATATAGTAGATGTATGACCACTAGTAGACATAGGAATACACATCGTAACACTGTGATGTGGGTATGTTATTAGCTAATTTTGACTTCGTAAAATTAATAAACATGGGAATTTTGAAAAATTTCAAAAATATTACTTTGCATGATTCATTGCTCTTGTCGTGATCGTATAGTTTTTGTGATCATTCTGGTCTTCGTTTTGTCCATTTCAGGCGAGAACTCCTCCCGCTAGATTATAAACTGCATTAATAATTAATTAATTAATATTTAACTAATTTATTATGCTTTAGTTGATAAAATCAAATTTTATTAATTTTTGGGTTTTTAATTAAATAAATATTAATTAAAATTCAATTAACAAAATTTATTTTAATTGCCGGGGGGAAAGTAAGCTTCCGCTTCCAATTGTCGGGGATGCCAAATTGGCTTCCTGTACCTGGATTTCCCCTTTCTTGGAAAATTCATTTTATTTCCCCGCTTGTGGGATTTCTTCCACTGATTGCCAATTCAATCGATTGGCAAACGGGCAAAAAATCTCTCGATTTCCCACATGGGGAAATAAAATGGGAATTGTCAGCCTGCCTTGCCATTTCCACTGGAAAATGGTTCTTTATTTCCCACTTTCCGTGGCAATTAATACGACTACCCAGAGAAAGAGGAATTTGTTTTAACGAGGTGAATAAGAAATGGTTATGAGAAAGCTTCTTAAATCCTCATAATTTTCTTCCGTTAAAATCTTTGGAAAAAGTCATACGAAAGTAAATAAGAAGTTTGGAGGATTTTATTTTTCCAAACTTCTTATTATTTCCTTTGTGTGTAGACGTTTTCCGAAATACTAATTTTCATCACAGGTTTTAAAAGAAATAAAGATACTAGTGAAGGTAGGAAGGAGGCAATACCAACAAGCATTTTCCACACATTCATCAAAGAGAAAAACAATCCAAACTTCCCACGCATCAGAGATCATGCCAAGGAGGAATACGCAACATATAGGAGGGAAATGCCAACAGTTTGAATAAGATTAAAAACAAAAGCATCTTCGACACAACAAAGAAGAGGGGAGTCCACATGACCCATTACAAGCAAGTCTCCATGCCCAACTGTCCAGGTAATAAAGGAGGCAAAGTCCAAATAAAAAGACAGTAATAACAATACAAAATACCACACATTTGCAAATTGAGCAGCAAAAGGAGTTTCCACATTGATTTTTGAAGGAAAAGAATTAGTTATCTATTCACTTCCCCAAACAAAATAAAATAAAAAAAAGAAAATCCTAAGCATAGTCCAAATGAAAAGCTGCCCACGCCAAAGAAAGGAAAGACCAAATCCACGCATGAGTGGAAAAGAAAGATAGCACAACTCTCCAAAGCAAAACAATAACACACATCCACATGGCACGTTGAGGAGGTTCACGTTGTTAAAGACAAGTCACACATGTAACATAGGCTCACACATTTACCAGGCATGTCAAAGCCATGCAATTGCAAGAAGAGGAGGAATGTGAGTGAAGAGAAATCACGCGAACCATTTGAAAAAATATCAGACAAGATATATATCAACACAAGAAAATGAAATTAATGAAGAAAACGATAGATGCAGAGCGAACGTTGCCGCATATTGTATTTATCGAAGTAATAAACTTTGGAGCTTGATATCTCGAAGCTAAGTGATTGTCGAAAAGAATAGTTTGCTTCATTGAATTATTCTAATCTTTGTATACTCATTTGCCAGAATTAAAATATATATCATTTCGTTTGATATTTTTCACGGAGTCAAATAAAACACAGTTTGCTCGATTTTGCCATGCGCACAATTTCAGCTTGGCTGAAGGACTACTTTGAGAATTTGTATCTCGATCCCAGATGATCGTCAAAATAAACAATTTGGTTCGTTGAACTCTTCCCAAATTCATGTAATCCTTTTCCAAATTTAAGATTCGCAACACCTCGTTTGATATTTTTCACAAAGCCAAATAAAACGCAATTTGTTTGATTTCGTCACGCGTGTAGTTTTCAGCCTATTAAGGTGACTCACTTTGAGAGTTGATATTTTGAACTCAGATAATCATCAAAAGAAAATAATTGTTTTGTTGAATTCTCACCACCTTCATATGCTCCCTTACCAAGTTGTAGATTCCCAAGGTGACGTTTGGTATTTTTCCCAGGCTCAAACTAAACATGATTTTTGCAGTTTTACACTTACATTTTCCTAGCAGTTTCAGAAGAGTCAACTTTGACCTTTAATATTTGACTGAAGAATTTGATTAGGAAAAAACCATATACCATGAAAACTTGTGGTACCTTAATATAATCCCTCATCCAGTGAGAGTTTCTTAGAACAATATTTGCTATTCAGGGCAGTTTCAAAGGTAATTTGTGTAGTTTTGAAGTAAGGAAGTAATAGCCCGAAATCACGCTTCTGTCACAATCATGTCATCTTCAAACAAAAATATGTTGCGATATGAGTTCCAGGTCATTCTACCCACCTCGATGCTCCATTCAGAGTATAAGAACATCGCCGATACCAACTTGGGACACGTCGATGTAAGTCGGTTCTGCAATCGCATATCAATCGAAGGTGAGTCACAATTTTTTTGACATTTGTTCTGAATTGGTCATCACTTGCATAGATGCACCATGACACATGCATAGTGTGACAATTCAACTCCAACGACCCCGAAGCGAAAGAAACTTATAAATTCCTTATTATGCGGTATAAGTTGTAGCTATTGGCATAGGTATCTTCGGAGTCATAAGCCATTGTTCTCAGTAGAGATCGATAATGAGAGAAGATTGTTTACATCAATTGTATTCACTTGATCGTTGTAAGGATCTATTCATAGAAAAACCAAGACCAATGATAAGTACAATTGTGTGGATCATCAAGTAAGGCCACATTATTCAAGTGTGTCCCTCTCAAATCTCAGTTAGCAGCAGGCGCAATACTTTATCAGCCAGTCTTAAAGTTGGAGCGTAGATCAGAATGGAAACACTTCGGGATGGTGACAAAGACAAAAGACATAACTCCAGGAAGTGAATTGAAATTTTGGCTCTTGGAAGATCTTCTCAATGGTGAAAGATCAAGAGTTGATTTCTGACAAGCCAAGGTGGCGTAACGACTACAGTCTTGTGACAAATGAATAATTCACCATGGAAGGCTATTCGGAGCATGTGGAGAATTGTGTGGAATTGTGAATGCGAATATGAATGAAGACAAACTTGCTCACACCAGGATGTTGCTCACACAGAGGGGTGGATGAATTGCTCAAGTTTCAAGCACGACTCTCTTGTCATCTGGAGGATTGCGGAGCACAATCAATGAGTTTATTTGCATACGACTGGGATAAGAAGAATCTTGACCCAATGGATAAGGAACTGATCCTAGGTATCTTGATCTAGGTGGTGCATTGTTGAAGTTAGGATGTCTATGTGTGTGTCCAAGTCATTTAAGTGGGGTCCACATGTACCCATTGTTTTTTGTTATAAAGTGGTGTTATTTAACTCACTTTAGGAAAAAAAAATTATAACCTAAATGGTTTCTATTTTTAGCCACTTTTTAAAAGTTGACTGAAAAATTTAAAGTCACTTAAGTGCCCTATTTAATGTGCATTTAAAATCCTAACTACTTTTTAACCAACTTTTGGGTTATAAAAGGATGTTAGGGGCTCATTTATAAAGGTGAATTTGAGAGAGGAGAAGAAAATACTTTTGTATGCAAGCTTTATTTCAAAGAAAGAAACTATGTTCTTTGGAAAATACATTTTGGAGTTAATGAAATATGAACTTTGTGTCCCATTCTTATAGCATTTGATGTTCTTATGTTCATTAGATGTTAATGTTTGAATCTTGCATATAAATATTGTCTTGGATATTATTATCAACACTACTAATATGTTGTTCTAGTTCACAATGATTAAACTCTGATTATCTACTTGCTCATGTGTGTTCCCTTTTACTCATTCTCGTTTAGCTGATGCAAACCCCGCTTTATTTGTGTTCATTATTGATTGTTCTTCTCCATGTAATATTAGGTTCTGCTTTTACCTATCTCTTACATGTTCTTTCCATTCATTCTTTTCCATTCCTTTCCTTCACTCCATTCCATCTTTTTCATTCACTTTTCTTTCCATTGATGTTCCAAAACACCCCCACATACAATTTTGAATGTACAAATGTAAATACAGTTTTGGTTTTCAATAAAGGCAAACTCACCTTCATTGAGGAGGGACATCATTCCCAAACTATTACATGTCATTTGCATGCGTGCAAATCCATATGCTAAAATTTTTTGGTGACTTTGCTGGGGATATAGGAATCGTTAACCAATGCTTGGTTAAATATTTATAACTATCCCCTCTATACAAGCTCCAGTTCTTCAACCGAACCTTGTACCTGATGAAAGTTTTCAAGAAGACATTGTTGCCAACCTTCGAACAGTAGCTTGAGAAAACTGCGAAAGCTTGCAGCAATTTGTGGTTTTTTATTGAGCCATTGATAGATAATTCTACATTGAAGACCTTAGAAGAAGAGCACTCACACTTGTGGCCAAAAGAGCTCCTGGACATGTGTTGATCATTGTTCACCGACGTGGCTCTCTTCCACCAAGGAAATAATATGTATGACTATTACAAGTAACTCACCTATCTTGCAACCAAATATTCTTTTTGCAGATAATCTAGAAGACATATCATCAGATTTGAGTCAAGCTATTTGGGAAAAGTGCACGAGCAACAATCATTTTCATCTCGTCACATTAATACTGGATAATGAAGAAGATCAAGTTGCGATAATTACTAGAGACATTCAGGCATAAATAGCTCAAGAAAGAGAGCGAAGTGAAAAGGAAAGAGTTGATCAAAACATGTCAGTGATCCTTTCACAATAAAGATTTCAAACTAGCAGTAAAGAGGTTTACACGAGGAGAAAAAGCTAAAGGTCAATCAGACCCCGTTTTTGACTTTCAAGGAAAGTTTGGTTTCAAGTTATCTCCTCCAAGGAGAAACATGCCCCGTAGATCTGTAAGCCTTACATCAAGTCTTGAAGCGTAAGCAAGGAAGGAATCACTACAAATCAAGCACTTGTTCTTGTTCACGTTGTTTTCCATTTGCATACCACCTTTCCCAAGATGGAATTGAACGTGTTATGGGGTAATGCCATAGGCCCATTGGCCTTACCATCTCGACATGACCTCCCAAGAGGATCGTGGAAGGTTCTTTCCAAGTTTGATGGGGATGGGAATACATCACCAGATGACCACATTTTTGCTTTATTTGCTGCATGTGTAGTTTTGTCAGTGAAATATGAAGACGTTGATATTTTGCTTTTCATTGAAACATTGCATGATGTTGCCACAGATTGGTTTCATTATCTTCCAAATGGATGCATTCCAAATTGGAATGATATAAAAACTAAGTTTTAAGACCGATTCAAGACAACAGAAGATGAAAATTCCCTTCTTGCTCAACTATCTCAGGCAAAGAAAGAGCCAACATAACCCATGAGGAATTTCGTGGCTAAATTCAACAAAATGGTGAACAAAGTTCCTATCGGGATTCGCCTGAACCCTGATGGACAAAAAAGTTTCTTTATTAATACACAACCAGAAGTGTGTTATCAACTAAGATGGGCTAGAGTGGCTACTTTGGAACTTGCTCAATCCTTGGCCATAGAAATTGAGGATGACTTAATCATGGCGAGAAAATTCAAGAAAACTCCTCTCAAGGGAAAGAGTAAAAAACCCCCAATGCTTCAGAGGCTATACTCACTAAGTTGGCTAATGATGTGTTAGCTTTGAAAAATCAAGTTGCTCAAAGTGATAAATGTGATCCTTACAAAGACATCCCAAAAAAGGACACATTCCCAACAAATCCATAATTACAGGCGCTTCAACAAGGCTTGCTATTGAAGTGGCTCCTGTAACTAACTCAAAGTGTGATGTCATTGAAGAAAGTGATGATGAAGTTGAGGTCATCGAGGTTGACGAAGAAGAGCCAAACTCTGAAACATCTGAACCTAAAGTTGAAGAGCATGAAGGAGAAAGTAATAATCATTTATTTCGAGTACCGTTCAGAAGAAGAAGACGAATACAAAGAAATTATAGAAGATATGAATAGTCAATCCTTCGTTGTCTTCACACGCTCTCAGAAGAAAGAGCAGAGTACCACTAAGGTGGAAGATAAAAAGAGATTCAAGGAAGTTCCTAAATAATCTAAGATAAAGGAAACTTCCAAAGAATCTAAGACAATCGAGATTCTTAAAGAGTCCAAGGCAACTGAGGTTTCCAAGGTTAAAACTATCTTAAAGAAAGGAGGGCCTTTGTCAAGTCCATTAGTTGATAAATCAGCTACAAAGAAAGTTTCTTCTTCCACATTAGTATCAACCAAGCCCAAAGCAAAGGTCAAAAGTGTGCTACCATCAAGTTCGAAAGAACTAATATCTGAGACATCAAGTACGGTCATTTTGCACAAAATTTGATATTATTGATCATAACAATAAAATAAAGATTTCCATGTCACATGCGGAGTACTTGAAGTCCAATAAGGATCAACTCGAGAAATTGTTCCAGTTTATCAAAGTTGATTCTACTATTCATTCCTTTAAAGGAATTTTGAAAAATCCCAAAGACGGGAAGACTCAAAATATTGTGGCAGCCACTACACCTTCAAATGAAAAGATTGAACCTTTCTTTGTATTCTTTCTGATCAACGGATGCAAATTAAGTAATAGCATTATAGATTATGGAGCCTCGGATAATCTGATGCCTGTGAAAGTAGCACATTATCTTGGATTGAATAGTACGAGAACATTCAGATCTTGTTACTCAATGGAGACAAGACAAGTTCCTCTGATCGGGAAGATTAAAGAAGCTCAAATGGTTTTAGCTCAATTTCCTCAAAAGCGAGTCAAGGTAACCATTCTAGTTGCCGACATTCCTGCTTCATATGGTATGTTGTTAAGCAGGAAATTTTGTAGAGATTTGGGTGGTGAGATTCAAATGGATTGGTCTCAAGCTATGATTTCTATCAGTGGAGAAATGAAAAAGCTGATGCCAAAAAATCAGGAAAAATTCACCATGACAAAAATAGACGATCCCCATGCACAGGTCTTGTTTAAAAATGCAAGTATGGGTACTTATATGATGACTACAGAGGTTCATGCACCTGAGGTCACTTGCCAAGACCCTAATGAGATATGGGCTCTTGAGTTTGATGGAAGTTGTTGCTCAAAAGGTTTCGGCGCAGGAGTGGTGCTTATATCTCCAAATGGTAAAATATTTCCTTTTTCTTACAAACTCCAATTTTCAAATAATAACAACACTGCAGAATACGAGGAATTAATCCTTGGCCTTCAAGTTGCAGAAGAGAAAGGGATCAAAAATTTGGAAGTTTTCAGAGAAGAAGAGTTGATCATGAAACAAGTTAGAAATCAATTTCAAGTAAAGAATGATCGTTTGAGACACTACTGAAATAAAGTATGGGACGTGATAAAAGTTTTTGATGCTTTTTCCATAAAATCTGTCCCTCATGAAAAGAATGACAAAACAGATTCTCTAGCAGTCTCAACTTCATTAATGATTCCTCATTCAGAGTTTGATCAAGAAAAATACACCATCAAAATGGTTTTTAGGCCAAGTGTTCCTGACAATACAGAAAATTGGAAAGCATTTAATGATGATCAACAAATTATTTCCTTCTTGGAAAAAAGAGATGATTTTGAGCAGTTGTAATTTGAAGGTAGTGACTCTGCATTTTGTGAATCGACGACCTCACCTATTCAAGAAGGAATTGAGAACGAAGATCCTAGTGATGGCATCATTCAACTCAAAGGAAATAAAATTCCAAAAGGATTGGTTTCACTTGAACAAATTTTTGATAAGCATGACATGTTTATCAAGGAGAAAGAGTAGGCAAGACTTACAAATTTTTCCGACTATGAGCAAGTTAACATTGGTACCAAGGACAAACCTCGCCTGGTCAACATTGGTAAGTGTTGCTCACCTAAGGATCACAAGAAATTTATAAGCCTCCTTACCAAATATTTTGATGTCTTGGCTTACTCATATGAAGACTTGGAGTCTTTCCAAGCTAGGGAAATGGAGCATGCCATACCTTTGAAACTTGGTGCAGTTCCATTTGGGAAGAAGCAAAGATAGTATAATCCCAATGTAGCAGACACAATATTCCATGAGGTTCAAAATATGTTAGACACACGAATAGTTTTTCCTATTCAAATTCAACTTGGATAGGTAATATTGTATCGGTTTATAAGGAAAATGGAGAAATTAGGATTTGCATGGATTTCCGCAATCTTAATCAAGCTTCCTTGAAGGATACATATCCATTTCTGGTCATGGACCATATTCTGCAGGCAGTAACTGTATCAGAAATGCTATCTATGCAAGACGGTTTCTCTGGTTATAATCAAATTAAAGTGGCTAGAGAAGATCAACATAAAACCAAGTTCACCGCCTCTTGGGGTACATTCACGTATAGAAGAATGCCTTTCGTTTTGATCAATTCTGGAGCAAATTTTCAAAGTGCTATGGATATGGCATTCGCAGATTATAAAGACAAGATCATCGTGATATACCTAGATGAATTGACCATGATCTCAAAGAAATGAGAAGATCACCTAAGAGATTTAGAGAAAATATTGCAAAGGTGCAGACTTCATAAGATCTATCTAAATCCAAAAAAGTCCATGTTCAGAGTTACGGAAGGGAAACCCCTAGGTCATATTGTTTCCAAGGAAGGAACTAAGATCGATCTTGAGCGCGTTCAAGCTATCAAGAATCTTTCCTTGCCTATAAGTAACCCTAGATTCCATTCATTCTTTGGGAAGGTGAAATTTTTGAGAAGATTCGTGCAAGATTTCACCGAACTGGCTAAAGAAATTGTTGATATGATGAAAGGAAAAGAATCCTTCAAATGGTCGAAGGAAGGTAGAGAAGCATTTGAAAAAATCAAGGGTGCTATTACAAAATCTCCTACATTGGTGTGCCCCAATTTTAAAAAGGATTTTATAATCTATTGCTATGCTTCGCCGCACACGATCTCTGCCATCATGACTCAACACAATCAAGAGGCAATCGAATCTCCTATTGCATTCATGAGTTCTGGATTTAAGAAACATGAACTCAACTACACTCCCCTTGAGAGGCATGCATACACGGTGGTGAGAGTCTTGAAAAATTTAAGGTACTATGTGTTGAATTCTCACACTAAAGTCTTAGTTCTGGATACTGTAGTTAAATCAGTTTTGACACAAAAGGTACCAGGATCTAAAAGAGGCAAATGGGTCTCCAAGATCCAGGAATATGATTTGGAAATCAAGCCTACCGAGTCAGTTCGAGGAAGAGGACTCTAGCAACTCATTGCAGAGAATGAGCCATGAAATGACTTTGAACAAGAACCAATTGCAGAAGATTTACCATTGGTATTTTTTGTTAGTACCACAAATGAATGGTATTATGATATAGCTTACTTTCTCACATATGGCGAATGCCATGAGAATTTGACAGCTAAGGAAAGGAGAGCTATCAAAGTAAGAGCTGTCAGGTAAGTTATTTGGGACAACATCTTATTCAAGAAAGGAATTGATGGCATGTTCCTCATATGTGTCGATAAAGAACAACAATATAGGTTATTGGAAGATTTTCACAATCATGCTTACAGTGGTCATTTCTATGGCTCAGTGACAAATCATAAAATTTTGCAAGCAAATTATTACTGGCCCACTATGTTTTTCAATGCTTAGAAATGGGTAAAAAAATGTGAAACTTGTCAGAATTTTGTTGGAACACCTAAATTAGTAGCTTTGCCTTTAAAGCCAGTTGTCATTGAAGAAGCCTTTCAACAATGGGGTTTAGATTTCATCAGAGTTTTGAATCCTAATTCTAGTGCTGGTCATACTTAATTGTTCACTGCATTTGACTACTTTACAAAGTGGGTAGAAGCTATACCGATGAAACAAACATCTATTGTGGTAATCTGTGACTTCATCAAAGAGAATATATTGGTTTGTTACAGAATTACACACAAGATCGTGACATACAATGCCTCCAATTTATCTTCTACGGAGATGATAGGTTTTTGTTATGGGTATGTGATATCCTTATCTCATTCATCAGATTATTACCCACAAGGAAACGATCAAACATAATCCAATAACAAAAACATCATTACCATTGTGTGCAAGTTAGTAGAAGAAAATCAAATAACTTGGCACAAAAAGTTATTGTTAGTGTAAAATCACAGCATCCCTGAATGTTTGCAACCAGGTGGGTTGAGACTCTAAGTCTGATAGTATAACATGGAGCATCTCTCAAAGTGTGGGACTTTGAAATCAAGAGGGATCTCTGGATTAAGGCCGGTTCCTATTCCTCTGTTCAGGTGCACACAAATAAATTGTAGAGGATATACTCTAAACCTACTCTATCTTGCCAAGGGGACATGGTTGAGAAGATGTGAGAAAAATAAACCTAAGCTAACAAGGTGATGCACCAAAGGAATGTTAAACACTCGTTTTGCAACTTTAACACATACCATAAAAGTGAAATACAACTACCATGCAAAGATGACCAAACTACAATGAGAGATAAAAAATAACAATGAACACATGAGAGGGTTGGGAATCATCCATAGACATATACTATTTCTCCAGAGTTGATACAATACATTATAGTTAGCCAAGAGGAAAAAAATTGTATTACAACTTGAATGGGAGGTTAGGACTCCACGAACTCGTTTGCAGACCAGATGAGAAGGGAGGGTGCAAAAAATAAATGTCCAACCCTTTATAATGAGCCCAACTCCTTCTTTTATAGATGCAACAAAGAGGGAAGAAGAAAAGGGGAAGAAAACTTGATTCAAAGCTAAGATACTGGCCATCAATCCCGTTGCAACCCACAATCTGTCGAGTCTGCCGCTCTATGTTTGTTCGGCATGTTGAAGAAGGGAGAACGTTGGATCGAATCAAATCGGATCTGGTTGTTGGGGAAAATTGGATTGCATATTAATGACGTGAATACGTTTCCCTATTTTCACCAACCAAACCTCCTTGAAATTAAAGTTTCAAGTATCCATGGCGTAGACAAGGTCGAGATGTTTCCAATGGTGCCAAATTTGTTAGATTTTGGGCACTATATTGAGAGATATGTCCATTTGAATGTTTGAGTCGGGTCCGTACAAAAATGGTGAAAACCAGTTAGCAGAACGGGTCTGTGGGACTGAAATTTACTTTACTCCTTTTGGCACCAAAAAATACAAAATGTAAAAAATGCCCCGCAACCCCGCAATTCATTTTGTCAAAAAAATCATCTTTGGGTTCACCGGTCTGTATTTTCCATTTGGGAAAAAAATCCTCCCCAAGCCCGCCTTCCCACACACAATTGAGGTTTGACATGTGGCTTCTTGGGAATCAATGGAGGTGCAGCTCACTCTTATACTTCACACCTTTCGAGCCAAAAAGTTCTAATTGCCTCTGACGATCTGCCTTCCCACTTTGACTTTTCAACATGGCCACGTGGCGACCTGACGCTAGTTTGAGGACCACTTTTGGATTCTATTTTTGAAGTTGCGCCAAAGAGACATGTGGTGCCTTCCACAGATTGCTCAGTTTCCTTATGTTTTTGGCTAAGTCCTTTTTACTTGGCAGGGCCATAAGTCTGACCCTGGACACGTGGAGGCTTTGTGCTTGTCTCAGGACCCGCTTGTAGATTTACCTTTGAAGATGCGCCAGACTAACACATGGTGCCTTCCATGAGTCTGTGATACTTAGCCAATTCGGGTCAATGCCTTTTTTGAACTCTAGACACATGGAAGCCTCGCGCTCATTTGAGTCTCTACTTTGGGTCCCACCTTTGAATGTACGCTGAAGAGACACATGGAGGCTTCCACCGTCTGCTCCATGCTTAGCCAATTTTGGCCTTCTCTGAATCATTTGTGAAGCCTGAAACCTTTGAGTCTTTCTCCGTTTCTCTACTTTGAGCCTTTGGTTTTTCTTTGACATTGGTTGCTCCTTCCCTGACCCTGCTCCTCCATTTTAGAGCCCGTCAGAAACCTATTTTTTGGATTTGAGATGTGGGCTCGTACGACGGAACCGTCCCTTGGATTTCTTCCCACACAGGGTCATGATTGATCAATTTTTCCGGGGGTAAAATTGGGATAACAATTTGGTGACTCATAGGGGCATGATAGATGAAGATATCAGCTACCTTTTGAAGCATCCATTGGGCATGGAGTCATAATTGATAGCCTGAATTGATCTTAACTTTGAAAGTTTGATCCCTGATTCACTTAGACACTGTTGGAACTAAAGCTGACTCTGAATTCACCCCGTTGCTCTGGAAATGGACCCTTAGAGACCAGATTTTAGTTGCTCTGTATTTGTTCTATTTAAAAGCAAGCAATTTTCATGGTGACCATAGGTCTCCCTGTTGCAAATACTGAAGGGCCTGGCGCATTCACCTAGAGGCACATCAAACTATATAACGACACAAACCTGGAGAAACAAAACTGTACCAGAGCACTTAGGGAAATAAAACCTATGCTAAAACAAGACAATGTGCATACACACTTAGGGAAATTAAAGTCCTATGCTAATATTTACAGGGGCGAGGAATTTTTCCTTTCAGTAACAGTGTTTGAGGTAGATCCCATTGACTGGGATCCGCAATTCTTCATGATCCAACTTAGCCAGCCAGAAGGCATTGCTACTTGTCAATCTTGTGACCATGTAGGGGCCACTCCAAATGGCTTCAAATTTGGAATTCTTTCCTGGTTTTTCCCGATCAACATTCCATTTTAGAACTAAGTCCCCCTCTTGAAAGGTCCTTGCTCTTGCTTTCTTATCAAAAATCTTCTTGATCAATGATTGATCTTTCTCCATGATCTGCATTGCATGTTCTCTTACCTCTCCTACTTCCATCAACTCTGTATACCTGATTGCCATAGGTTCATCGGCTAGTTCCAACAGTTTCATGAGCTCTAAAGCAGGTAGCTTCAATGATATGGGAAATACTGCCTCTTTTCCATATACAAGCTTGTATGGGGAGATGCTCATGGACCTTTTGGATGTGATCCTATCAGCCCATAGGGCTGATTTAAGCTTTGTATGCCAAGTTCTCTGATTTTCATCAAAAGTCCTTTTGATAATCCTTAATAGGTTCTTATTTGTGGAATCTGCTTTTCCATTACCCTGAGGGTAATAGTTTGATGAAGTGCTGAGGTATACACCATTTTTTACAGCCCATTCAATGATTCTTGTACCAAGGAATGCTCGTGCGTTATCTGATATAATAGTGGATAGGACTCTAAACCTGGTGGCTATTCCTTCATAGAAATCCAAGATGCTGGATTCATTTGCCTCTCTAAGTGCCACTAGTTTAGTCCACTAGGTGAAATAGTCCATTGCTGTAAGTATCCACTTGTGGCCCTAGCTTGAATTTGGGTTAATCACTCCAATGAAGTCTAGTCCCCATTGCATGAATGGATGATCCACTGAGATTGGATGAAGGGGCAAGGCTGCTAAATTTTCCTTCCCTGTGAAGAATGCACACTTTTGGCACTTATTAACCCATGAGTAGCAATCCCTAAACACTTCAGGCTAATAATAACCAAATTTCATGATTTTGAGAGTTGTTACCTGAGGAGCAAAGTGGCCTCCTGCTTCTGCATCATGGAACTCATGCAATACCCTTTCAATTTGGCTTGTCCCAATGCACCTCAATAGGACACTATTGATATCCTTCTTGAAAAAAACACCATCGATAAGTACACATGGGATGGCTTGTAGCATGAAGTATCTCCTTTTTGCTTTGTTCCATTCTGGAGGGCACAAACCTTTTTGGAGATAGTGCACCAAGGTTTGGGTCCAACATGGAACATGTGTATCATTAGCTGGCTGCTCTTGATCATTTTGTAGTAATAAGATATCCTCTTATTCATCTACTAAGCTTCTTGCTTGGAAGTGAGCTACTCACACATACCCTTGCGACGAAAAAGTTTTATCACTCTGATCTCAATGTCATATTCCATTACCCGAGTGATCCAAACTGCTCTTTTCTCATTCAAATCCTTGTTCAGGAGAAAATCCTTGACACCAGCATGAGATACTAGCAGTTGAATCTTGTTGTTCAACACCAAGACTCTAAACTTCTTCAAACTCCTAATGAAAGAAAGGACATGGTTTTCAATGAAAGAATACTTTACCTCGTAATCCTCCAAGCTCTGATTGAAGAAGGCTATGGGCTATTATGAAACTTCCTTTGTTGGGCTGAACCAAGATAGTTGAGATTGTGTATGACCCTCCAAAAGCATATAGTAATGAAGTCCTTTGATAAATTATGGGTTAATAAGAGTTGGGGCTTGTGATATTGCGAGCTTGATGGCCTCAAAACTCTCTTTGCCTTCTTCTGTCCATTTAAATGCAAGAATATTCTTCAACATCATTGTTAAAGGCTCCACATGAGTGGAAAAATCAGGCACACAAACTTGTGAACAAATTTTATTCTCCCGAAGAAGCTTTGTAGAGAATTTCCTGTGTTGTGACAATGTAAGTGTTTTAGATGGATTCAACCCTTTTAGGATGAATTGTTAACCCTTCTCTTGAGACAATGTGGTGCAAAAATTTTTCCTTCATGTGCCAAGAGCACACACTTCTTTGGGTTTAATGAAACTTTGAATCTTCTGCACATCTTTGGAATACCTGTCTGAGGTGGAAGAGATGGTTTGCAACATTATTTGAGAAGATGGTGATATCATCTAGATACAGTAGGACTACATTGTTGATTAAGCCTTTGAATGCCATATCCATAGCTCGCTGAAATGTTGCTCCAAAATTTGATAGTCAAAATGGAATCTTCTTATAAACATATGTGCCCCATTTGGTTGTGAAGGTTATCTTAAACTGATCTTCCTCTTTCACCATTATTTGATTATATCCTGAGTATCCATCAAGCAATGAAAACCTCTCAGAGCCAGCTACAACCTATAGGATTTGTTCCATTGATGGAAGTGGATAATGATCCTTGAGTGATGCTCTGTTTAGATCACGAAAGTATACACATAGTCTGATTTCTCCATTTATTTTTGTTACAGGCACCAAGTTTGCAACCCAACTTGAGTTCTTGATAGGGAAGATGATTCTAGCCTCAATTAGCTTGTTCAAATCTTTCCTGATGAGAGGCTTAATGTGAGGATTTATTGGCATTTTATTCTTTCTGAAAGGCTTAGACACTTGGATCTATCTCGATAGTGTGTTGTGCCAAATTTTGGTTGAAGCCTCTTAAATCTTTATAAGTCCAAGAAAAAGACATCTGGGAATTCCTGAAAAAGTTGAATGAATTCAAGATTTTTCTTGTTGAGTACTTAACTTTCTGATTCACAAGGTTTTTCATTATTCTATGGAAATGGGCTCTGAATCTTCACCCTTTACCTAAAAACTTTACTTTCTCCTTTCTGGAATTGATCATTTGGGTTGAATATTGACTCCAAAGTTACAAGACCCTTTGGTAATTAGTTGGTTCTCAGCTGCACCACTTGGTCACCATAACGCTGTTCTAACCTGTCTTGGTTTCTAGTGGGGAATATAACTTCTTCTTGTAGAATGTGTTGGTGCTGAAATTAGTATCACCCCATAGACCTTTGAGATCCCTCAGTTTACGACCTCTGTTATGTTTTCTGTCCCTTGGGCTCAAATGGTGGCTCTCCTACATTTTATGGTTTGACGGGTGTAATTTCCGAGTCAAAATTACTTCTCTGCATCAATTGAAAAGTGTCCCTTTCTGGTTGGATGCGGCTCTATGGGGCACTTTAAAATTTCTAAGGCTCATTTCAACACAAAACATGTCCATGTGGAGGATTCTGCTGGGCCTTCCCATACTTAGACTTTTCACACAACTTCCTAAAGGGGTCTGAGACACGTGGAGGGATCGCGCATGTTTGGGGACCGACCCTTGAGTTCTATTTTGAAGAAGCACCAGGAGGACACTTGGAGACTCTGCTAGATTAAGACACGTGTTAGGTCCACGCTTGTTTGGGGTTTCTACTTTTTGGGACCATCTCAAAGTGCACCATTGAGACATGTAGCAGGCAGGGAAATGGAGGTGCGGGCCCGCGGTGAAAATATGGAACTTTTTTCCTTTTTGGAAAATAGGGATAAAATTTTTAAGTTGAAGCACAAGTCCACTGGGACCCACATTGGGACACGTGTCAAGCCCATTTTCTAAGGGCGGAGGGGTGGAGAAAAATGTTAACATTTTACTTTTTTCCAAAAATTATAAAATGTCAAAAGGTGCCCCTAGACCCATTTCCAATCACATTTTTCCATGTGGAGGGCTCAGATTAAAAGTTGAAATGCAGGATCAATGGTAGCTATGCATTTCATTTGATTTTTCCACCATTGAAGCTCTAGGATGTTTGGAGATGCATTTTTGCATCATTCTTCATCAAATTTTTGGCAAATTTGTGTTGTTTGGGTCTGCAAAGTTTAATTGAATCAATTTGGGATCTCAATTTGTAAATCTGAAGTACTCTTGAAGTGGATTTTTTTTCAGGCTCATGCAAAAAATGGAAAATGCCAGATCTAGAAATTGCAGAGTAAAATTTAGAGTAAAAAAGAGGGAAAAAGGATGAAATGATTAAAGTATAGGCACAAAAGGTGAAAAAGGACATTGCCTCAAGAGCAAAAAGGGATGACCTGTCAAAGTCCAGCTATGCAGAGGCTCTAAAAAATTATTAAAAAGGGGATTTCTCACATGACAGAATCAGAATGATTAAAGGGACACTCAAAAAGTTGTGGCATAGTATCCTAGTCATTAGTCGAAGGCCCAAGAAACATGATCTGTTCACAGGTGGTTCACCTGGCAGATTTCGGATCTGAATTTGTTAAATGTCTCTGTCTGAAACAAATTGGTAGTAAGAAAAGGTGCCTTGAATATTCTTCTCTTTTGAGGGGAAAAGGTGTCTACAGGTACCAAGGATGAAGAATATGCCTCAAGTTAGAACAATGATGCAAATATTTGCAATGATTCACCTTTTTTGAAAACACCTGGCAATGTTTTTGTGAATCTGTTGAATGTCACTTTCTACAAATCATGATCTGATATGTGCAACAAAGGTGCTTTGAATATTCCTCTTTTGGGGGGGGAAATTGGATGTAAAGGGTGTATTATAAATGCAATGAGATTACTCTTGCAAAAGGTCGGGAGTTCATTTTCATGAGAAAATTTTGAGAAAAGCTCATCCTCTGAGAAACCAGGTTAACTTCCTCTGTGTTATATTTTCATTCATGTTGAGTTGGTTACAAGTGTATAGCCATCAACAAGCTCTGAGATTGTTTAAATAACTCTCCCCTGCTGATGAATCTGATAAATTTTGAGTTAATTTGTGTCAAATCTCTGGCAAATTTTGTGTTTATTTCACTTTCAGAATGTCTGCAAGTAGTTTTTCTTGTTCCTATTGCAATCTTGTATCAAAATATCTTTGAATCACACAGATCTCAATCCTTGTGATAGTTTAGTGGCATCTGCAATTTCATTTTTCAGAAGAGCTTTCATCTGGGAATGAAATAAATGATTTAAAATCACTTTTCTTTCATCTGTTGACAGAGATTGTTTGTAAGCCTCTGGGTGTACCTCAGGTGTGACTGATCTTAGATTTTGATGTTTTATTGGGTCTTCTAACTTCAAGACTTCGTGCTAGAATCTCAAAGATTGTGTGAAAAAGTGCATGTCTGGGCCTCCATTGATGCACACCTTCTGGTTGAAGGAATGTTTTAACTATTTTTGAAGCTTTCTGTTATTGAGTTCTCCATTTGTTGTGAAGTTTCTCAAGGATCTGGCAAAGTCCAATATATCTTGTTGATATCCCACTAAAAAATTATTCAAATAACCAATCCTACCCCGAACTACCCCTATTTTTCTATGTATATCCACAGAAGAACAAAATCCATTTGCTTAAAGTATGCAGAACAGATCAGGATTCTAAATGTCTTCAGTAACCTTAGCCTTGTGTTGAAAATATCTCCATAATCTGGAAGTGACAACTCGTGAGAGTCAGATTTGGTGTGTTGATCATATTTTCCCAAGGTCTTCTCTATAAAATTTGTGCAAAAGAAGGATTTACCAACATTATTCAATAACAGAGGTTACAAAATAGGTTCTCTTACCTTGGTTGAAAGGCACAACCTAAAATAGTTAGGATAAGATCACATCCTTTTAAGGTGCTACCCACTTCTTTCAAAGCCTGAGTGCTAAAAAATCCAGATAGATTTGCTTCCCCAGCTATAAAATGACACACATAATCATCTATCTACCTCTAAGTGTCTTGTCAAATCCATGATGCTACTTATGTTTGTGAAGAAGAGTAAATCCGGGTACCAACACTAAAATGGCGCCATTGCTAGGGACTTGCTAAAAAATATTTGAAATATTTAGATACATATCAAACCCTGGTAATGTTTCTTACAGTTCTGTGTGTAAATACATTTTGTAAACATCATTCTCTAATTAGATCTGTAAGAATTGAACAAAGTTATAAGTTCTGCGTACTGTCTATCTAATTTTTCCAACAGTTGTTGCACTTTTCTTGCATTGTGATTGATAAATTTGGGTAAAAGAAGATCAGATTTGATAAGTTTTGCAAGATTCCAGTACTGACAGACATTTGACAGATTATCTTTTAGTGAATTTTTGCACATCTGAGGTGAAAATCCTTAGTGGCGACTCCGTGTTGATTTATTTTGATAAATGCCAGTGTCTTAACCTCTATCAATGTAAATTTTTTACTAATCTTTGCAAAGCTGGAAGGAAGAAGACATTTCTTCACTGCAGACCCTATTACAAGGTTGTTTCCAGAGTTTGGAAAGTCTAATTCAGAAGGAGGAAGAATTTGGAATGTTGTTGGAGATCAAACCTCAAGAAAATAGATCTCCATTGGTGAAACTGATCGGCACATGATTGAAGATTACAATGCTTCCTCAACTGCTTCTGAATCAGGTAGTCTCTTTGTAAATCCAAATTCCCCATCTGGAGAGGGGCTTTCTCATTCTACCCTTGTATTTGAAATATTTGCATCTCTTTCTACCCCTATATTTTCAAAATCTGATAGTGTCTGCTGTGAAAAAGAGCCATTAGGGGATAGTCATTCTGAAAATTGTATCCATGTACCACACAGACCCCTCACTCCTCATCACTTTGTTTCTCCTGTAAGATCACCTCCTCAGAATAACATGGCTCAACCTCCACCCAGACCTCCATTTTTTGTTAATACTTTTGGTCCCATCAGTTTTATAGGTATGGATGGCTATTTGAATGCTGTGCCACAGGATGTAAGAAACAGGTTGCCTAAGTTTCAAGGAAATAATGCAATAACTGGTGATCAACACTTGAAACTCTTTGTCAATATGATGGAGGATTTTGAAATAGAGTTTGAAGATGTATACATTAAATTATTTATTCATACATTAGAAGAGGATGCAAGGGACTGGTATAAAGCTCTGCCTGATAACTCTATTGATTCTTGGATTGAAATGAGGAATGCATTTTGATCCCAATATGGTGACAAAATAGACCCTAGGTTTCTTTTGTTAGAATTTGAGAATATTAAAAAGAATCCTAATAAATCAATGCATGATTTTTATACGAGATTCAATAAGACATTGATAATATTTCCTGTGAATTTGAGGCCATGTGATGAATCTTGTCTTATAAATTATGCTGATGCATTTGACAAGAAGGCTACATACTATTTGAGGGATAAAAACCCTGGCACTTTGAGGAAGGCCTTTACCATGGATCTGCAAATTGAGAACAACATCAAAGCAGTTGGAAAACCTCCTAAGAGGGAGGGTGTCAAACTGATAAACCCAGAAAAACTCAAGCAAGCAAGAGTGTGGATCTTGAGGAGGCTGTTAAAACTTTGGCAGGGACTGTCAAAGAAATCTCTTACAAACTAGCCTGGGAAGAGAAAGGAATTGGGAAGAGTTCACAAGGTCAGACAAAAGGCACAAAATCATGACAGATTTGGAAATCATCCTAGGGGTGATCAGAGGTCAGATGATAGAGGTAAATGACCCATGGGATTCTGCAAGTAGACATCCCCAAGCACATGAAAGTAGAATGGTCTTGATCCTCTGACTACATCGGGTTGTTGTACTGTTGATGAAGCCAATGTGATTGATTGGTGTGATAGATGTTTTCTGCCCCATCCTCCATGTGAAGTAAATCAGAAAGAAGATGAAGTTGATAATGATGATGGTACTGATGATGATGCATGCATGGTGGATTCCTCTACGAGTTCACAGCAGGGAGCAACCTCAACTGAGCTGATGAGTGCCATAACTGCTAAAGATTTCTGGGATTGCATTCACTAAGTATTACCTCTTCCTCCCACTCATACTTTTGAAATTGATATGGTGCAAGATTTTGAACTTACCTAATAATGATTTTGAGTACCTAAGGGCATTAATTATTGAGAATTATGATGGAGGGATCCCTTCTAAGGAGGATAGGCAGTTGTTAATGAATGTTGTGGTTAGCCATGAAAAATAATATAATACCAGGAGTAAGGTTGCCAAAGGGGCAGGGCCTCAGGCCAAACCAAAAATTCTAGTGCTTACCAGTATCCCAAAAGAGACTCCAAAGAAAGATACATCTGGAAAAGGCCTTGTTGTCTCAAGTGGAACTTGTGTCCCTCCCTATGCTCAAACTATAAAAACTCTTGTGCCATTTGATGAGTTTTTCAATCTCCCTCCCAATGTTTCCTTGCCCAAGTATGTTCCATATGACATAGCCCAAATGTTGAGTCAGATCAAGATTTATGTTCCTATTGTTGAATTGCTTAGAATCCCTAAGCATAGGAACAGAGCATTCAAATATTTGGGATTTAGAGAAGAAAAGGTAACCCAAAGAAATGTAGATAATGTTGAGATTCTTCCTACCATTTTAGAGTTGAAAAAACCCCAAGTACTAGAAGAAATAGGTGAGCCACCTGAAGTATATTTGGGAACATCCTTGGTTGAGTCTCAGCTGAAGGTGGATCCATTTTTTACTACTTTGATTATTAAGGATAAGTTGTTACACAACTGTATGTTTGATTCCAGAGCATCATGCAATGTTATGCCTCTTGAGGTCATGAATGAGTTGGATCTCAAAGTAACAACAACTTATGGGAAGTGTACTACCATGGATTCTAGGGAGGTGCCAGTGGTTGGATGTGTCAAGGGTCTAATAGTGCAACTTGCAACTTATCTGGGTAAGAACCTGAAACTTGATGTTGTTATTGTGGATTGCCCTTCCAAATGGGGTATGTTGTTGTCCAGAAAATGGGCTGCAAATGTTGGTGGGAGTGTTCAAATGGATATGTCCTATGCCACCATCCCAATTGAGGGCAGCCTTGTCAAGTTACCTGGTGAAAAGAAAATGTTATATCTTATTGAGGACCCCAACAATGCTTCTTATGAAGTATTGCATGTAGATATTGATATTGATAACTCTGTGAGCTATGTTGCTTTCAAGGAATATGAAATTGGTCAATGCAGGTATCATGAGCAGGATGATTTTCCTGAGACTTTGATGTTTGATGTAGCCCTGAAAGATGTTAGAAAACTTGACCCAGGCACAAAGGATAAGCCTGAAGAAATGTGGTCAGATAGTGACTTGGATGGAAAAGAGAGGAAATCATATGACCAGTTGTTAAAAACATATCAGAACTGCTTAGCATGGTCATATCCAGAATGGTAGGCACTTGAAGTTTTTCCTTGATTATTTTCTTTGAATCAGGTTGCTCTCCATTGTACAGTGTATAGTTCTTTGTTCTCATCTACTTTTGTGTTTTGTTCGTTCTGGTCCTTGGTGACCTGGTTTTGCTGGTTTCTCAGTTCAGTTTTTGGAGGATGGTTGTGGTTGTTCTGCTATGCTAGCTTTTTCTTTGACTCTGTTGCCCAATGGTATGTTTTTGGCACTTGGGTTGTTCTTGGCACTTGGTCTGCTATTGGTTCTTGTGGCACTCATGAGGAGTGCCCATCCCCGAGTCAGAGCCTATGTTGGTGCTCAAATTAGTCTCACCCCATCGACCTTTGAGATCCATCAGTTTGCGGCCTCTGTTATGTTTTCTGTCCCTCAGGCTCAAATGGTGGCTCCTGTATTTTACGGTTTAACGGGTGTATTTTCATGGTCAAAATTACTTCTCGGCATCAGTTGAAACGTGGCCCTTTCTGGTTGAATGTGGCTTTGTTGGGGAATTTAAAAATTCTAAGGCTCACTTCAACACCAAAACATGTCCACATGGAGGCTTCCACTGGGCCTTCCTGTAATTAGAATTTTCACGCAAATTCCTAAAGGGGCATGGGACACGTGGAGGGATCGTGCATGTTTGGGGACTGGCCCTTGAGTTCTATTTAGAAGAATCACCAGGAGGACACTTAGAGACTCTGCCGGGCTAAGACATGTGTTGGGGTTGTGCTTGTTTGGGGTCTCTACTTTTCGGAACCATCTCAAATTGTGCCATTGAGACATGTAGCAGGTGGGGAAACAGAGGTGCGGGCCCGCGGGGAAAATATAGAACTTTTTCCTTTTTGGAAAATAGGGATAAAATTTGTAAGTTGAAGTGCAGGTCCACTGGGACCCACATTGGGACACGTGTCAAGCCCATTTTCTGAGGGCAGAGGGGCAGAGAAAAATGTTAACATTTTACTTTTTTCCAAAATATTATAAAATGTCAAAAGGTGCCCCCAGACCTGTTTCCAATCGCATTTTTCCATGTGGAGGGCTCAAATTAAAATTTGAAATGCAGGATCAATGGTAGTTGTGCATTTCATTTGATTTTGCCACCATTGAAGCTCCAGGATGTTTGGAGATGCATTTTTGCATCATTCTTCATCAAATTTTTGGTAAATTTGTGTTGTTTGGGTCTGCAAAGTTTAATTGAATCAATTTGGGAGCTCAATTTGTAGATCTGAAGTACTCTTAAAGTGGATTTTTTGCTCGGGCTCATGCAAGAAATAGCAAGATGCCAGATCCAGAAGTTACAGAGTAAAATTTCAGAGGAAAAGGAGGGATGAAATGATTAAATGATGAAAGTGTGCGTAAAAGGTGAAAAAAGGTTGCCTCGAGAGCAAAAGGGATGACCTGTCAAAGTCCAGCTATGTGGAGGCTCCGAAAAATGATTAAAAATGAGGGATTTCTCACATGACAGAATCAGAATGATTAAAGGGACTCCCAAAAAGTTGTGGGATGGCATCCTAGTCATTAGTCAAGGGCCCAAGAAACGTGACTAGTTCATAATTGGTCCACTTGGAAGATTTCGGATGTAAATTTTTTAAATGTCGCTATCTAAAACAAATTGGTACAACAAGTAAAGGTCCCTCAAATATTCTTCTCTTTTGAGGGGAAAAGGTGATGCAGGCACCAAGGATGAAGAATATGCCTCCAGTTAGAACAATGATGCAAATATTTGCAATGATTCACCTTTTTTGAAAACACCTAGCAACGTTTTTGTGAATCTGTTGAATGTCACTTTCTGCAAATCATGATCCGATATGTGCAACAAAGGTGCTTCGAATATTCCTCTTTTGGGGGGAAAAATTGGATGTAAAGGGTGTATTATAAATGCAATGAGATTACTCTTGCAAATGGTCGGGAGTTCGTTTTCATGAGAAAATTTTGAGAAAATATCATCTTCTGAGAAAACTTTATGAGAAACCAGGTTAACTTCCTCTATGTTAGATTTTTCTTCATGTTGAGTTGGTTACAAGTGTATAACCATCAACAAGCTCTGAGATTGTTTAAATAACTCTCCCCTACTGATGAATCTGATGAATTTTGAGTTAATTCATGTGACAAATCTCTTGAAAATTTTGTGTTTATTTCACTTTCAGAATGTCTGCAAGTAGTTTTTCTTGTTCCTATTGCAATCTTGTATCAAAATATCTTTGAATCACACATATCTCAATCCTTGTGATAGTTTAGTGGCATCTGCAATTTCATTTTTCAGAAGATATTTCATCTGGGAATGAAATAAATGATTTAAAAATCACTTTTCTTTCATTTGTTGACAGAGATTGTTTGTAAGCCTCTTGGTGTACCTCAGGTGCATGATTGATCTTAGATTTTGATGTTTTATTGGGTCTTCTAACTCGAGCCTTCATGCTAGAATCTCAAAGATTGTGTGAAAAAGTGCATGTCTGGGCCTCCATTGATGCACACCTTCTGGTTGAAGGAATGTTTTAACTATTTTGAAGCTTTCTGTTATTGAGTTCTCCATTTGTTGTGAAGTTTTTCAAGGATCTGGCAAAGTCCAATCTATCTTGTTGATCTCCCACCAAAAATTATTCAAATAAGCAATCCTACCCCGAACTACCCCTGTTTTTCTCTGTATATCCACAAAAGAACAAAATCTATTTGCTAAAATATGCACAACAGATCATGATTCCAAATGTCTTCAGTAACCTTAGCCTTGTGTTGAAAATATCTCCATAATCTAGAAGTGACAACTCGTGAGAGCCAGATTTGGTGTATTGATCATATTTTCCCCAAGGTCTTCTCTATAAAATTTGTGCAAAAGAAAGGTATCTGTGTCTCCTTCGATAACAGAGGTTACAAAATAGGTTCTCTTACCTTGGTTGAAAGGCACAACCTAAAATAGTTAGGATAAGATCACATCCTTTTAAGGTGCTATCCATCTCTCTATAAATCTGAGTAATAAAGGGTTAGTTAGATTTCATCCCTGGCTATAAAACGATACACATTTATGATCTATCTGTCTCTAAGCTCCTTGTTGAATTTGTTTTGCTGCTCGACTTTAAAAGGAGAACGAATTTGGATACCAACAGAAAGTTGACAATTTGTTGATCATTGTCGAAGACCTACTAACTTGTGTTATTATCTGGGACATCTGGTCTTATAACCACTTTGATATGGGGTTGATACTTTTCACTCTTGATACTCTCTACCACATCAAATGATGCCCCGATTGTTGCCAGTCTGTCTGCTGCTTCATTCTTCTTTCTTGGGATGGAATTGATGCCGAATGCTTCAAAATATTCGATGAGATCCCATACCCAGTTCATATAGTTTTTAACAGATTATTCTTGAAAATATTTTGTCCTTGAAATTGATTCACAACTAGCTCACTATCGCCAAACACTTGTAAGTTTATGATCCCTATTTTTCTTGCCCAATGCAGTCCATGTATCAAGGCCTCATACTCTGTTGTGTTGTTTAAGAAATAAAATTGGAAACAAAAGGCTGAGTAATATTTTGTAACTTGAGGTGACACAATCATAGCTCCTCCTTCGGCTCCTTGTTTACTCCTTGATACATTAAAGAATAACTGTCATACATCATTATCATCCTTGTGGTCTGGTTTAATGATGTTGGGAAGAGGATGATTCTCCTCATGCAAACACTAGACTCCTAGCTCAGATTCCTCTATTTCCTTGTAAGGGTCAAAAGCATGCCTCTTGTTTAACCACTTGTCGAGGGTCAAGTCTGGAATACACCCAAGCTTGGTATCTACCTCACAAGTGCTTGGGAGGTCCTCATGATCAAAGGTTGAACAATTTGCATTGATTGGGCTGGGTACATGAGGCTCAATATGGTAATCCGCAATGGGCTATGATCTAATCGTAGCCTTGTCTCCATACCTTGTTCTAAAAAGCAGGTGTGACCAATCAATAGACAAATAGCCTCCAATTTTAGCAGTGAAGTCTCTTGACAAACACAATGCAAAATGTGGTGGCAAGTGTATGACACATACGTTTTGCATTACAGTCACATTGGGACATGTGTGTAGTGTTAGGCTCAAATCCTTTATGACTCCAACTTTTGTTACCGATGTCCCATCCAATTGCACTACGCCCTTGGAGATGACTTCGTACTGAAGACCCAGCTGATCGGCTATTTTCTTTAGCATTATAGATCTACTTGCTCCCGAGTCAATCATGTAATTATGTACCAATTTGTCCCCAATGATCAATGAAACATAGAACGGGGGGATGGGGGGTGGGCTTTAGATTCTTACCTTGTTGTCCTCAATGGTTTCCTTTGGGCCGAGCAACATTGGTAAGCACTTTCTCCTATTGGTTGGGGGATTGATCTGAGGTTGAACAATTGGCCATAACAGTCTGCAACATATCTCTCTATCATGGGATAGCCAATGACTCCCACATTAAAATATTCACATTTGTTTTCTTCATTTGTTCAATGATTTTAAATGGGGATGAGCTATCTTTTTGCTGCCCCTTCCCTGGTACATTTGTCTCTTGCACATGGGTCGTTATAACCGGTGTCTGAGTGGGTCTGGAAGGTGGCTTGGGTTGAATCTGCACATGGGGAGTTGCACTTTGAGTGCCAATACCTTATGGAACAATAGAGGGTTTAGGATTACCTGATTTTGATAACCGTCCCTCTCCAATATTCCTCTTCTTAGACCATGTATTGGCAGCCACACTTTGAGAAGGTGTTTGATTCATCCCACATAAATCTTCAGCCTGCCAATTGACAAGCATGGTCTCACTTGGATGTGCAACTTCCTGGGTTTCTTGTTGCTGATTTTCTTCTTGACTCGGCTCTTGGGACACACCAATTTTTTATAGCATCAAGGCTTCGTTTAGTGCACCATTGAAACACATTGACTGGTTATGGGGATGACCGCATGGGAAACACCAATCATATTCTTGTGCCATGTTGTTTTGTGTTGGAACCAAGGCCCTTGATGTTGAAGATGTGCTTGGATCATATGGTCGGTAAGGCCTATCAGCTTGAGGTTTCCCTTGGTTTTTATTTTGATTTGCAACCTGAGCTGATGATCTATTTTGCTGGTATGGGGGCCTAGCTTGATACTGAGTTTGAGGCTGATATGACCTAGAACTCTGAGTTTGTTGCCTCTTAATGGTCACTAGCTCATTCCCTAGGTTATGCAGTTGTTTTATAACGTCTTGTTGCTCTTTTGAAGTGCTAGAGGATGATATGGAAGCTTCACCTGAACTCTGATTCCTTGGAGTGGGTATGGGAGCTAATGTGAGTGTTTGACTAGTGCTTGGGACTCCTAGTTCCGGATATAGAGGCATATGTGGACTAGGAGCAATTTTACTAGCTTGAATTAAAAAAATTTCAGCTCTAATAGAAATGTTATAGGATGCATGTAAGGTTGTGCCTCCCATTGATTGAATCATTAAGACAATATCACAATTTAAAGCTCTAAGAAAGTATAAGAAAGCATCTTCATCTGTGGGCCTCACGGCCAATGGAATCCTATCCCATGTCCTTTGGAATATGAGGTTGAAATCTGTCAACTGCTCACCAGGGGCCCTCTTGATTGTTGTCAGTTGCTCTAACAAGGATAGATTGTCTCCCTTCTCTCCAAATTGATTATGAAGAGCTCTGCATAAATGGTCCCAAGTCTGAATAGAGCCCTCTGTTAGAATCCTAAACCATTGGGAAGCTTTACCCTTAAGTGAAGAGGCTAACAATTTGATTGTAATGTCCATCTCAGTGAACTTATGAATTGCGCAAACATTTGCAATGTCTTGAATGTGATCACTAGGAGAAGTCTGGTTCTCTCCAGTGAAATAATGGATGCTCTTTAATGATACAACTGGGAATGGATTTTGTGCATTGAGGGCGAGTGGGCTGTTGCCAGTGAAGTCGACATAGGGGTTGGGTGGTTGTTCCATTATGATTGGCTTGAGAACCCTTTTTGATTAAATGAACTACCTATCAGGAGGAGGTGTTGAAAAGGTTTTGTTTGGTGGAGGTGGAGACCTTTGAGCTCTTCTCCCTCTTCTCCCTCTATTCGGGGATAAGTGTAGATAGATAAATAATCCTTCTTCTCTAGTTCTTGATCTGGTCTGGATTCTTCTCATGAATCTTCCAAGCCTGGGCTGATGAAACCAGTGGACTCTGATCTTTTGGAGTCGTCAGATGTGCAGTTTTAGGGCTTCTTAAAAGTTGAAAAATTACAATAAGTGCACATCAATCTCACTGTAGTAAAGATGGAGACTTCTTGTCCCATTGGGCGTGCCAAAACTGTTAGTGCAAAATCACAACACCCCTGAATGTTTGCAACCAGGTGGGTTAAGACTCTCAGTGTGATAGCATAATATGGAGCATCTCTCAAAGTGTGGGACTTTGAAATCGAGAGGGCTCTCGGGATGAAGGCCAGTTCCTATTCATTTGTTCAAGTGCACACAAATAAATTGCAGAGGATCTACTCTAAACCTACCCTATCTTGCCAAGGGGACATGGTTGAAAAGATGCGAGAAAAATAAACCTAAGCTAACAAGGTGATGCACCAAAGGAATGTTAAACACTCGTTTTACAACTTTAACACAGACCATAGAAGTGCAATAAAACTACCATGCATAGATGACCAAACTACAATGAGAGATCAAAAGATAGCAATGAACACATGAGAAGGTTGGGAATCATCCAAAGACATATATTATTTCTCCAGAGTTGATACAGTACATTATAGTTAGACAAGAGGGAAAATTTTATATTACAAATTGAATGCAAGGTTAGGACTCCACGAGCTCGTCTACAGACCAAAGGAGAAGGGAGGGTGCAAAACAAAAATGTCCAACCCTTTACAATGAGCCCAACTCCTGTTATAGATGAAGCGAAGAGGGAAGAAGAAAAAAGGTGGGAAACTTGATTTGAAGCTCAGCTACCAGCCATCAATGCCGCTATAAATCTGCTCACAATCTGTCGAGTCTTCCGTTTTGTCTATTCGGCGTGTTGAAGAAGGGAGAACATCGGATCAAATCAAATCTGATCTAGTTGTTGGGGAAAATTGGATTGCATATTAATGGTGTGAATACTTTTCCCTATTTTCCACCCACCAAAACTCCTTAAAATTAAATTTCTAGGTTTCCATGGCATAGACGAGGTCGAGAACTTTCCAATGGTGCCAAATTTGTTGGATTTTGGGCACTAGATTGAGAGATATGTCCATTTGAATGTTTGAGTCAGGTCCGTACAAAAATGGAAAAAATCAGTTAGCATAATGGGTCTGCGGGCCCAAAATTTACTTTACTCCTTTTGGCACCAAAAAATACAAAATGTAAAAGATGTCCAGTAGTACCGTAATTCATTTTGTCAAAAAAACCATCTTCGGGCCCGTCGGTCCGTATTTTCCATTTGGGCAAAAAATCCTCCCCAGGCCTTCCTTCCCACACACAATTGAGGTTTGACACGTGGCTCCTTGGGCATCAACAGAGGTGCAACTCACTTTTATACTTTACACCTTTCGAGCCAAAAAGTTCGAATTTCCTCCGACGACCCGCCTTCCCGCTTTGACTTTTCAACATGGCCACGTGGCAATCCGGCGCTAGTTTGGGAACCGCTTTTGGATTCTATTTTTGAAGTTGTACCGAAGAGACACATGGTGCCTTCCGCGGCTTGCTTAGTTTCTCTATGTTTTTGATAAGTAATTTTTTCTTGGCGGGGCCATAAGTCTTACCTTGGACACATGGAGGCTTCGTGCTTGTCTCAGGACCCGCTTGTAGATTTACCTTTGAAGATGCGCCAGGGTGACACATGGTGCCTTCTACGAGTTTGCGATACTTAGCCAATTCGGCCCGATGCCTTTTTCGAACCCTAGACACATGGAAGCCTCGCACTCATTTGAGTTTCCGCTTTGGGTCCTGCCTTTGAATGTGTGTCGAAGAGACACGTGGAGGCTTCCGCCATCTCCTCCATACTTAGGCAATTTTGGCTCACTCTAAATCATTTGCGAAGCCCGAAACCTTTGAGTCTTTCTCCGTTTCTCTCCTTTGAGCCTCTGGTTTTTATTTGACACTGGTTGCTCCTTCCCCGACCCTTCTCCTCCATTTTAGAACCCGTCAGAACCTATTTGTTGGATTTAAAATGTGGGCTCGTACGACGGAACCGTCCCTTGGATTTCTTCCTGCACAGGATCGTGTTTGATCAATTTTTCCGAGGGAAAAATTGAGATAACAGTTATACGATGCATTGTGGGCTAACTGCATAACTCCTAAAAGAGCAATCAGGATGTCTCCATTCCAACTCTTGTATGGAACCGACGCTCAACTTCCCATCACATTGAAGTTACTAGCATTACGATTGGTTCAAGCAGTTGACGATGAATGCTTCGCCAATGCATTAGATAAAAGGATCATGTTCCTAATCAAGCTTGAAGAACAAAGAAGTCAAGTGGAAAAAAAGATCTAGGAACATCATTCCAAAGTGAAGAGGTTGTTTGACAGAAAAACTAAAGAGAGGCAATTCCAAATCAATGACTTAGTTCTTCTCTGGGACAAGAGATGTGAACCGAAAGGAAATCACGAGAAGTTTGATTTGCTGTGGCTAGGCCCTTTCAAGATCAGACATTTTTGTGGAGATAACACCTATTACTTGGCATATCTCGATGGAACTCATTTGCCTTTTCCCTACAGTGGGCAACATCTCAAGCATTATCAAAATTGAAAATGGTTTGTCCCTCGTATGTACATAGGTAATTAGGATTTTGGTTTGTTTCTTTTCCCCATTTTTTGGTCTCCTCTTTTGTGTCATCCCGTTTTTATGCACCAATAATTTTTTTGATCATGTTCATTAATATTTGGGTCTGGGTCCGTTGTTGCGTCCATAAAGTCCTTTTCCCCAATAAGGCCAAGCTGTTATCAACTAATTTTGACTTCACAAAATTAATAAACATGGGAATTTTAAAATTTTTCAAAAATATTACTTTGCATGATTTATCGCCCTCGTCATGATTGTATCATTTTTGTGATCGTTTTGGTCTTCGTTTCATCCATTTCGGGCGAGAAATCCTCCCGTTAGATTATAAACTGCATTAATAATTAATTAATCAATATTTAACTAATTTATTATCCTTTAGTTGATAAAATCAATTTTTATTAATTTTTGGGTTTTTAATTAAATAAATATTAATTAAAATTCAATCAACAAAATTTATTTTAATTGTCGGGGGGAAAGTAAGCTTCCGCTTCCAATTGTCAGGGATGCCAAATTGGCTTCCCGTACCCAGATTTCCCCTTTCCTGACAAATTCATTTATTTTCCCACTTGTGGGATTTTTCCAGTGATTGCCAATTCAACTGATTGGCAAACGGACAAAAAATCTCCCAATTTCCCACATGGTGAAATAAAATGGGAATTTCCAGCCCACCTTTCCATTTCTGCTAGCAAATGGTTCTTTATTTTCCACTTTCCGTGGCAATTAATAGGAATACCCAGAGAAAGAGAAAACTGTTTTAACGGGATGAAGAAGAAACCGTTGTGAGGAAGCTTCTTAAATCCTCATAATTTTCTTCCATTAAAATATTTGGAAAAATTCATGCGGAAGTAAATCAGAAGTTTGGAGGATTTTTATTTTTCCAAACTTCTTATTATTTCCTCTATGTGTAAACATTTTCTGAAATACTCATTTTCATCTAATGTTTTAGAAGAAATAAAGATACTAGTGAAAGCAGGAAGGAGGCAATACCAACAATCATTTTCCACACATTCATCAAAGAGGAAAACAATCCAAACTTCCCACGCATTGGAGATCATGCCAAGGAGGAATACACAACCTGTAGGAGGGAAATGACTGAAGTTTGAATAAGATTAAAAATAAAAGCATCTCCTACACAACAAATAAGAGGGGAGTCCACATGACCCATTACAAGCAAATATCCATGCCCAGCTGTCCAAGTAATGAAGGAGGCAAAGTCCAAATAAAAAGACAAAGTAATAACAGTCCAAAATACCACACATTTGCAAATTGAGCAGAAAAAGGAGTTTCCACGTTGGTTTTTGAAGGAAAATAATTCGTTATCTATTCACTTTCCCAAATAAAATTAAAAAAAGAAAATCCTATGCATAGTCCAAATGAAAAGCTACCCACGCCAAAGAAAGGAAAGACTAGATCCATGTATGACTGACTGAAGTTTGAATAAGATTAAAAATAAAAGCATCTCCTACACAACAAATAAGAGGGGAGTCCACGTGACCCATTACAAGCAAATCTCCATGCCCAGCTGTCCAAGTAATAAAGGAGGCAAAGTCCAAATAAAAAGACAAAGTAATAACAATCCAAAATACCACATATTTGCAAATTGAGCAGAAAAAGGAGTTTCCACGTTGGTTTTTGAAGGAAAATAATTAGTTATCTATTCACTTTCCCAAATAAAATTAAAAAAAGAAAATCCTATGCATAGTCCAAATGAAAAGCTACCCACGCCAAAGAAAGGAAAGACCAGATCCACGTATGACTGGAAAAGAAAGGTAAACATAACTCTCTAAAGCAAAACAATACCACACATCCACGAGTCATGTTGAGGAGGTCCACATTGTCAAAGACATGCCACACATGCATCATAGGCTCTGCATTTACCAGGCATGTCAAAGCTATGCAATTGCAAAAATAGGAATGTGCGTGATGAAAAATCAAGTGAACCGTTTGAAAAAATATCAAACAAAATATATATCAACACAAGAAAATGAAATTAATGAAGAAAATGATAGATGCAAAACAAAGGTTGTTGCAGGTTGTATATGTCGAAGTAATTGACTTTGGAGCTTTATATCTTGAAGCTAAGTGATTGTCGAGAAGAACGGTTTGCTTCGTTGAATTCTTCCCATCTTTGTATACTCATTTTCAAAAATTAAAATATACATCATTTCATTTGATATTTTTCACAGAGTCAAATAAAACACAGTTTGCTCAATTTTACCACGCACAAAATTTTGTGGAATTGTGAATGTGAATATGAATGAAGATTATATTGCTCACACCAGGATGTTACTTAAATAGAGGGGTGGATGAATTGCTCAAGTTTCAAGCTCGACTCTCTTGTCATCTGGAGGATTGCAGAAAACAGTCAATGAGTTCATTCGCATACGACCAAGATAGGTGGACTCTTGGCCCAATGGATAAGAAAATGATCCTAGGTGTCTTGATCTAGGTGGCACATTGCTGTCTAAGATGTCTATGTGTGTGTCCAAGTCATTTAAGTGTGTTCCACATGTACCCATTACTTTTTCTTATAAATTGGTGTTATTTAACTCACTTCTGGAAAATTTTTGATAGCTTAAGTGGTTTCTATTTTTAGTAGCTTTTTAAAAGTTGGTTGAAAAAGTAAAAGTCACTTAAGTGACCTATTTAATGTGCATTTAAACTCCTAAATACTTTGTAACCAACTTTTGGGTTATAAAAGGATGTTAGGGGCTCATTTGTGAGGGTGACTTTGAGAGAGGAGAAGAAAATACTTTTGTATGCAAGCTTTACTTCAAAGAAAAAAACTTTGTGTTCTTTTGAGAAGACATCTTGGAGTTAATGAAATATGAACTTTGTGTCCCTTTCATTGTCTCTTATAGCATTGGATGTTCTTATGTTTATTAGATATTAATGCTTGAATTTTGCATGTAAATATTGTCTTGGATCTTATTGTTAACACTACTAATATGTTGTTCTAGTTCACAGTGATCAAGCTCTGATTATCTACTTGCTCACACGTGTTCCATTTTACTCATTCTCGTTTAGATGATGCAAACTCCACTTTATTTGTGTTAGTTATTGATTGTTCTTTTCCATGTAATATTAGGCTCTACTTTTATCTAACTCTTGCATGTTCTTTCCATTCATTCCTTTCCATTCCTTTCCTTCATTCCATTCCATCTATTTCATTCATTTTCTTTCCATTGATGTTCTAAAACACCCCCCACATACAATTTTGAATGTACGTATGTAAATACAATTTTGGTTTTCAATAAAGGAAGCCTCACCTTCATTGAGGAGGGACTTAATTCCCACACTGTTGCATATCATTTGCATGCATGAAAATCCATTTCCTAATAGGGTACTGGTTTCCCTCGAAGATATATGCACCATATACATATCAATAGTAGATGTATCCATAGTGGTAGATGTAATAACTAACTTATGGCTCTTAGATGTGTTGATAAAATTGTACTTGTCTCTAGTAATGTTTAGAAGGGCATCCCTGTGTTGAGGATTTTTTTGTAGAAAGTGTGCAAATACTAGTTCATCTTTCTCAAAGAGAATGGGTGCTCACGTCAGAATCAGTATAGGAGCTATCCTCTTGAGAATCCCTAGTAAAGATAATAGAGATGGTATTAGTAAAGACAAAAGTAGTAGGGTATGTGATGGTATAAGTATGAGTCATATCGTTATAAATATCAATTAATAAAAAACATCAAACTTATCAGAAATATCTTCACATAGGTCAATATCGATAAGAGCGTTAGATGTGGCATCATTGTTATATGAATAAGAACAAGTTGTTAAAGAGTGAGCCATAAAAAGACAAAGGATAAAAAATCCTAGGGCTAGCAAGAGTAACATACACTAAAAATATAAAGACAATCCCTAGTGGGGTTTGAGTAATGATCGAGTTCACCAAATGTTTACACCCTAAATAAATAAGTAAAGGTTTGAAATTATATTAGTTTATTATTAATTTAAAGGCATAAGGATTGTATATTTTGAATTAATTAATAAAAAAGGTGGTGTAAACGAGAATGTAAATCCCAAAGCAATTCATTAAATATTGTGATTGAAACAATCACGTAAATCACAAGAAGGGAATATTATTTAGTTAAATAGAAAGGTGCATAGATAATCTAGGTTTGTAGATTGGTAAAGATCTATAAGTGCTTTATCTTTAGAACCGTGACCACAACTTGAGACAATATAAAACTGTATGGACTACGTTTGGGCATAACATATTTTGGTCCTGATATATACGATTTGGAGTAAGATTTTCTAGCACTTTGTAACTCCTAGTGGTCATCAATAGATTGAAAATATAATTTGTTTTTTAATGCTAGGGTTACCAATTTGTGACACCTCATTTAGTGACCTAAAAAAATCTAGATTATTACACTAACACTTCATGTATACTATTAGATAACAAAAGGAGATAAATCAACATGTGGTAGAGTTGGATTGACCCTGATGATCAACCCTTGAATTGATGTAGGCGATGGACTATGTCATGCCCAAGATTTTTATGACCCACGTACTCAATTATCTTGTGAAAATTGGAATGATTTTTTTTATCAATTAAGTGTTACGAGAGCAAACTATCATCATTCCAAATAGTTAGCTTTCTAACGATACTCAAGAATAATTGAAGTGACACTTATAGTTGAAAACATTTTTTCGTGCATACTAGATTATTTAAGATTTTTGTGATCTCCGCCACCGAGAAGGAGGGGGTCACCAACATATTTGAGGTATATTCCACATTTTAATTCATTATATTCAATTGATCCTTACTACTCCAATCTCATAAACTTCATTAGATGGTAATGAGCATGGCCCAGTAACAATTGAGTTCTATTCAAAAAATTTACGATCTCTAAGAAAATCGTTAAAGTTTAATTTTTTCAAAAAGGAAATACTAAACACTGTCTTGAAAAAAAATTAGACTAAGATCTCCTTAAGGGTCATAAGATCGATAATTAATTGTTCTGAGTTGACAGTTTAGTTAGATTATTAATCAAGGTTTAATAAAAATAATTCAATGAAATATTTATTTAATTATTTTTAAAATTAAACTCGTTAATTTGATTAAGAATGACTAGAAACACACCAAGTGTTCATTGTACTAACACTAGGAATGATTTGATTTATGTTTACCCCATATCGTTAGACTTAAATTTGAGGTGTACCAAACTATTGATATGTTGGTAAATAACGATTGCCTATTAATTTATCTTAAAATAATTACATAATTCCATAATCCTAAACCAAATCATAGCCTTATATACACTAGATATGGTTGATTATATTTATTAATATTATTATTTTCACAAATTCGGTTCAATAACGTAGATGATAGTCATTATTTAACTAAGGATACAAATACAAAAGCTGAGCATGGGATTTTGTGGAGCATGCTCCCTTGCACTATTAAAACCATTTTAAATTATTTATTACGTTGAAGGCATTCCCCCTATGGGAAAAGCCCTTCCAGATGTTTCTGAGACTATGTTAAATTTGACGGTTTGACGGCCTTCTGGACGTTTTCACATTTTCTAGCTATTTTTAACAGTTCCTTTTTCATTTTTTGCTGTGTCGGAATCCAACATGTTTAGCTTTGGCATCGTTGCCTTGGAAATCACCTGTGGGACATTGAACTCTGATCTTTCTATTGCCGGTTAATCTCATTAAATAGAACAAATGATTATTTGTATTTTTAGGATGTTTCTAATTTTGATCCGAATTGACCATTGTTTGTAAAGAGTATTCAGTTATCTGCATTTTTAAAACTCTATAATCTTGTGGGTATTTTCAAAGATAGCTAATCTAGAATGTTTAAAGAGATTATGAGGAAATATGAGATGTTAAGCCTGTGGTTTGGTGATGTGGGTGAATAGAGTTTGATGAGGTTGTAAGAAGGCTCAGGGAGCACAGATCAAGTGTAGAAATAGAGAGATCAAGTGATGAGGCAACACAAGTGACACATAGTATAACCATAGTCAAGCCTCCTTATCTTTGCAATCTATTGTAGATAAATCTGATGTCCCTTCTTCTCCTTCAACTTCCAGCCCTCCTATTTCACCATATTCATGTGAGTATAGATTTGGAAGAATGAGTTTTTTTTTGTTGGTAAAGAAAAATCTCTAAAAGTATAATAGATTGAAGAAAATTACAGAGACCCCTCTAAAAGATATAGAATTAAATTCTATGTTCAATGAATGAATGAGGAATTTTTAAAATTGTGTCCTAGATAGTGAGGATCATGTAATTAAATATATGGATGAATTCCCTTTCTCTCTTTTGGAAAATTGTTTAGTTTATTTGATTTAATGAAAATCTCTGGACACGATTATGAATCTTTTGTAATTATTTCTAATATAGCAGCATTTGGCCAAGCCTCCTGTGAAAGAATGCACTAAGCCATTGGATATCAAAATTTTCAGTTGACCATGCTGAATTTGATCAGATTATAAGGATTTTAAATAATTTTGGACAGATGTTCTTGATTTTTTAACGACTTTGAACTAGTACGAAATTGCCACATAAAATTGTTCACAGAAATGAAAAGTTGAAAACCGTTATTCATTTCTTCTATTGTGTCTCAAACAGATGACAGAGAAGCTCGATGCCTTGGAGAAGCAAAGGCTAGAAGGTATGTTTATGTTATTATATAGTTGTTTATCTCATATTAGTATTGGGTAGCAAAGTGATGCATGCTCCTGATCAAAATAATTCAATTTGATAGTTGGCTGAAGAAGAAGAGATTAAGAGGTTAAGAAAAGAGATGATTTTACGTTCTCAACCCATGCCATTTTTTGATTTCCCTTTTATTCCCAAAAGGCATGACTATTTACAGGGCCAAACACTCTTCAAGTCTTTACATTCTATTGAAGTTAAATTTGTATGCCTATTCTTATTTTGTAGTTCGAAAAAGAATTTGTGAAGCCTGCCATTAAATAGTTTTCACTTGAATAGGTTTTCTAAGAGTCCAACCATCCCAAAGGAGCCTAGATTCCATGTCCCTCACCACAAAAGGGCCAAATGTATATCATCCAATCCTTTGAATATTTCAGGGATAAACCATTTTTCTCATACCCCTACAAAATAATGGTTTCAGAAAAATGTTGTATTGCATGTGTGTAACGTCCACAAAAACAAAGTTCTAGGAAACACCCTAAAACCCTAAACACTTAACCCGAAAGATTGCGACTAATTTTTTTGTTCAAGTTGAAAGGTTATCAAGGTGTCAACCCTTAATGTGCATTAAATTTATTTTTACCAACAATCTTTACTTTACAAGGGATGTACCAAGTCTAGATAAATGATTAATATATAATTTACTTTATCTGTAAGGTTGATTAATTATAAGTCATTTAGTAAGGTGCCCTAATTTAATTTACTTGGTTAAGTGTTTTATTCCTCCACAACTAATAATCACACCCTAAAACTTTACCTTATATTTAGTTACTATAATTCCATTACTTAACAACTTAAGGGTCCATTTCATTATTTTTCTAAAACATGCTAGGAACTAGATTAGAGACTATGCATACCAAAGTAAATGAATGGTCCCATTCACCCATCTACATACACCCTTAATATTTATGTAAAACATTATAAATATATTCCTACCAAACAAAAGTAGGGTTAATCCTCCACCCTTAGATCAATTCAATTGTGGCCACTAGATCATAGTGTTCCAAACTAACCCTAAATATCCTTATGAATTTTTATTTAATCTCTTCTTTACCTAAGTCTCCCCATTTGGTCACTTTTCCTTGTTAAAATTATAGGTTGGAGAGAAGGGAGCCATGGGAGAAAGAGAGGAAGAACTACGGAAGAGTATACAAGGAGATCAAGCTTAGACTAGTTTAGATTGTATTTTTATTGTTGTAATTTCTCCCATACAAGGATTGAAGGGATTTCCTTTACCAATCTGGTTTTATTTCAAGACTATTTATATTTGGGGTTCTCTATTTAGGACAAACCCTACCCCCATTAATATAAATGAGAAAGAGTGCTTTTGATTTTCCATTTAGAGATTATTTTATTTTAAACAATAGGATTTAGCCATTATTTAGTTGCTGGTGGTTTCCTCCAAGTTTTACATGCTTAAAATTTTGTTTTGACCAAGTTAAAGTTTTCACAGGTGCGGATTTACGTTTTCCGCAGAAAGTGACAGAGCCTCCGCCTAGAGAAGGTTGGTGGTCTTGGGACCGCCACCCTACCTGGGTGACAAACCATGAACCTCCACCTTATGAAGTGGCAGTTCAGAGACCGCCGCCTTGCCTAAGTGGTGGTTATGAGACCGTTGCTCTACACATGGTGGCGGTCCTGTTCTTTAGGAACAAAACCTTAAAATACGATATTTCTAAAAAAAAAGTTACTAAAGTGTTCTAAAATTCATTTTGAGCTTAATTTAATATGCTTAAAGTTTCTAGTTGTAAGATTTAGTTCCATTCATTCATTCCTTAGTTAAAATTACTCATTTTAAAACATTTTCAAATCCAATGGTGGTAACAACAACTACAAGATCAATTCCATTTTGTTCAACTAATATTATTTCAATTCCAAGAGTAAAAAGGATCTAAATTTACTTCTAACATTGTTATTTTATTTCTATAAAATTCAACGTTCCCACATAACAATATACCTCAAATTTGTTACCTCTTTCATTTTCACTACAGCTCATTAGTTCAAACAACTACTAACAACTTAGTTCTACATACAAGTTTACTATGCATATATTTTTAACATATTACAACTTTTATATTTCTTCTTTCTCATTTACAATAATACAATTTCACAATGAAAGTAAAATTTCTTTTCCCATTGAGCATAGCTCATTTCTCTTAAAACAAAGAACTTATTTTCACACAAACAAACTAAAACTTCAAATAAAGATAATAACTTTCTTTTCTATTTCACGAGACAATATTTACAACACAACTTTCTTTCACTTTTTCAATATACAATACCACTTTCATATCCAATAATTGAATGCAACTTTTCTTCACAATATCATTACAATGTCTTCCACTTAAAGTGGGAAATATTACAAGAATGTAAGCTAAAAGAGAAATACAATATTACAATTTTCTCCACCCTAAGTGGGAACACTGATAAGGATTCTCACAAGAAGGATTTTCTTAAGGACTCTAACAAAAGCTCCAAGCTTCACATCACCAACAAGATAGCTCCTTCATGATTTGCTTGATCCAAAACAAAAAATGGGGGAGAGGCGATACTCTCCACCCAACCAAAATATCTAATGAGGAGGATAATCCATCCTCCTCATTGGCTCTCGAGCCCCAACCACATTGCAATGAAAGGTAGTTCCAATACATGGTGAAAAACAAGCTTCCACAACACAAAACCAAGTATTTCACAACCATTACAAAAAACAACCAACTCAAACTACAAACACAAGAAGGAAAGACAACAAAATATATAAGGCTTCTAAATGAAGAGCCAAATGAGTAAGAACCTATGGGGAGGTCACTTATGCCTCCCAAAGGGAAATGGGTGCCCACCTTAAAAACCTCCAATACATATCTCCAAACCCCTACACACTCTTATGCCTCCCTCAAGTACCTCTTATGCCTCCCTCATTCTCTTATGCCTCCCTCATAAAAAAACAAGTAAGAAATACAAGCATTCCTTGTCCAAGATGGGGCACGCAACCCAAACTCCCTCCAAAACATAAAATAAACTTCTATGCCTCCTTACATGAATTATCTCCATAGTCCCCTCCTACATCACACTTAGGAAATCTACCCAAACACCCAACAAGCATATCAAAACATTAAAAAAAAACACATACACACAAAGTAAAATAAGAACATTAAGCAAGCGTAAAGCTCCTACCTTTCCATAGTAGAGCTTGATCCAATAGGTCCACACCAAGCTTCTTCAAGCCCAATAAATCATCCTCAAGATCCAACAAATATAACAAGCACTCTAAAATCCTATAACTCCCCAAAATGCAAGAGTAAGAAAGAATGAAGTAACCCCCCAAAAAGAAAAAAACTTAAATAAATAAAGAAGGTAGAGAGGAGGGTGAGGTGGATCCATGTAGGATGCCACATCACTCATCCTCAACTACACCTCACAAGTCAAACCTCAACCCCAATGCATCATAATTGGTGGGTGAGAGGAATGACACTTTACTTACACACACAATCCAAGCCCACACCCCCTAAGGATAAATCTTAATTACAAGAAAAAAAGTGTAATAATATTTTACCTTTTATCTTCCCAAAAAAGATAATGAGGTCTATTTTTGACCCCCCAACCCATAGGTAGGGTTGGTATAACAATTTAAGAGGTGTGGGACAAGTTTGACTTATCCCACAAGCCTCCAAAATTAGACCTTAAGGCCAAATCCGAATTTCCATTAAGGGGTAGAGTGTACAACACTCAAGATCACAAGCACTCAACTTACAACACAAATCCAAGAGCCATCTAGTCTACTAAATGAATTCCTTTGACCCATTCTTAATTTAGTTTAGAACAAGATTAATTAACTTAAATAAGACACCTAAACTCATTAAAGATAAAAGGGAATATACACCAAAATATAAATAATTAATACAATAAATTACATCACTGAAAATCACATACTAACATTAAATAAAAGAGACTAAAATAAAAGACAACACACAACCCCCTTGGTCAGAATTAGAGGTACTCCCCCGAATAGGAACCCCCTAAAAACAATTCAAACACACACACAAAAAAATACATGTTGCCATGGTGACCCTTGTTGAATTCAATTAGTATTCTAATGTGGTTGGTCTCCAATCCCATTGTTTTTTGTTGTGACATGTTTACCTGTAAAACACAACACCTTCTTTGGCCTCGTGGCTGCATAAAAAACATTTAGGACAACATATGCAATATAAATCCACAATCATCTATATATGAATCAAAACAACATATAGGCAAGTAACGATATCATTTACAATTTCTAACAACATCTCACTTCCACATTTCATCAATATCCATAGGATCATAAGATTAGTTCAATCGTCTAGGTATACTCAATATGACGAAATATCACATGTCAAAATTATGTATAACCATGTCAACAACATGCCAACATCAATATAAAATATCTCTAATAATCCACCCGCATCAGATATGAATCAAAATCAACAAACAGTCCAATATTTCTAACATCTAACATCATGCTGAATAAAAAAGCTACAATAATATCCATAAGTACGGTCTATAGTATAGAAATCAACAATAATAAATGTCAAAGGGAATTGGGCACTACATTTTACATGTGAGTTTGGGAATATTTTTTGTTTTTCACAATATTTTCCCTTGTGATGATTGGAATTAAGGCCCAAAAGGATATTCAAGATGGCCGGCATCATGGTGGATGGATTACGAAGATAATTTTTTGGGTTTTACTGGTAGTCTTGATGTTTTTCTTCCCAATCATGTTATAAGTGTCTATGGTAATTTTCATCCTTCTTATGCCACATTTTCATTCTCAATTTTATTGAACTAAAGTTGCATTGTAGTTAATTGTTTTTAATCCAATTTAGTAGATTACATTATAATAATTGTTTGAACTAATTGTCTAAATTGTTAGAATTTCAGTAGTTTTTTGATTCAGTCTTTCGACAAGGTAATTCTTTGCATCAGATGTTTTTGGAACTTGGTTATGTGGATTCTAAAATGGGCATGGTCTAAAGAGTTTGTAGATTCTAGATTTAGTGAGCAGGTAGTGAATGGGTACAACATGGGTAGGTTGATTTGGTTGGAGGCTACTAATCTACCAATATAAGCCAACAACTTAAATTTAACTTCCTAATCTACATAGTTGTAAGCAACAATATGGCTAACCGTATGTGTTCACATTTCAATTTTTGATGCAAGTTAATATTGTCCCATTAGATTTTGATTACTCCTCTATATTTATAAAAATTTATGATATTAAAGATTCTCATACAAGTTTCTTGTTGGATATGTTCACAGAAAATAAATGAACATTGAAATGAATGGACATGGACATATTAAAATGATATATGAATGAATGCAATTTCTTGTCAAATAAAAAATGAGTGAATTGCCTTTATAGGCAATAAATGTGGTTGGCAAAAACACGTGATAAAATAAGAACCTTCAAGGAAAGAGTCCACGTGTGGAAATTTGAAAATCTAACATTTATGTATTGTTTTCTCTTTTTGAATATCATTGTGCCCTTTTCTTATTTTACACAATGATATCCACCTAAAGAAACCTAAAAAATCTAACATTTATATTTTTACTTTGGAATTGCACCTGATAAGTTATTTGAATAGAGATCTAGCTTCTCCAAATATTTTATTTCACTCAACAACTACTGAATTTCGAGCAGAAGGAGATTTTCATTTACTAAGGGGCAACAGTAGCATAGACGTGTCCCCCTTTCCATCCCATGGCACACAAGTAGCAGAACTCATAGCCACATCTGCAGTGTTGATAAGAAAAAATAAGATAAAAATGTTATTTCCGAATCACAACAACCTTAGATTTACACAAGTGTGTGTGCTTGAGCTCACGGGGTGACTGGGTAACATGGGTGTTATCTCCAAGTTGTGGGACTTGCTACTTGAGATAGACCTCAAGAGAAAGTTGGTTCTTACTCCTAAACTACCTGCCACAATCTACTCTAATGCAGGAAAAACTATATTCTCCTAATCTAACTTTCCAAGGGACTAGGGAGAGAGAGTGCATGAAAGTAAAACCTACACTAAGAATGGTGGTACACCAGAAAAGGAGGGAATGAGAATAGCTTTCCAATGTGTGAAAAATGGAAGTGAAGTGCATACTAGAGGGTGATAACTGTTCTCCAAAGTCTAGCAACTGCATTCACAACAATAATTCATACACACATAATAGTAATGACTCCCTGCAAGAGCATAAAATAGACAATATATTTTCAACGAGGTTGAAAGGACAAGAAGAATGCAAACAAACACATCAGGGGAAGATACATCTATAAAATTGCATCTATTGCTTCATGATATGAACAATTCAATCTGTTACAAAATAAGGGCCTAGATCACCATGCAAGGAGTCCAATACAAGGGCCTGTAGCACATTGGCTTCACAAAACCAATTTGACAGAGTTTTGCTACTTAAAAACCATCACGTACAATGAGCCCAACACTCTAATTTATAGAATTCTGAGAGGAGAGAGAGGGGGAGAAATGAAAATCACAAAATTTTACTTCCCACAACTTGCAAGAGGTAATCAATGAAGTGAAATGATGGTATGTTACTTGCAAAAGGCTCCCCATACTGTCCCATAACTTGCAGCAGTGAAAAATGTATGCCCATGCTTCATTGAATGTTCTCACAACCACCAGTAAAATCATTGTTATGAACCCAGACACGTTTTTATAAAAATCATCATTAAAAATTCATAAATTTCTACGTTTATTAATTACAATTCATCGGTCTTGGAATCACGATTCCAACAAGACCAATTTTGTTAAAATTTGTTGAGAATTGCAAAAGTTATGGTCTTCTGAGTGTGAGTAGCTATTTTGGGTTTGCCATGGATTTCTTGCATTTGACGGGACTGAGCATTTAATTTTTTTGGAGATATATATTTTTATTTATTTTCACCCATGTAACCTCATTAAAAATAATAAATCCAATTTTTATGGCATAGAGGATGTCCTGCCCTTTCTGAAAAGTCAAATTTTGTGAAAATCGGAGCTCTGGGTCAAAATTTTTGACCGTTTGAAGTTCGAGGATCAAGCGTTGACTTTCCCTTTGGATTGTGGGTATTGCGGGTTTTCAGGGAACTCATGTCCCTATGGCACTTATACCGTGCGGGCATCTTTACTCCGTGTCACCTGATTCAGGCTTTTTTGTCCTTGCGCATCCGTCGTTGATCGGGCCAGGTGGGCCATTGACTCCTGCCATATCCACAACACTTTGAGCGCGACGATTTTGGATTTTCGGGTCTTGCGCTTAATTTTGTTCCAGCTACCCCGTGGACTGCACATGAATTTTTTTTCTACCTTTTCTGCAATGAATTGACTTGTGGCCATTACAGATTTTTTGGGCCCGACTGTCCCAAACATATTTTTCCGCCTTAACCACGTCGCACTTGGCTTACGGCCAAATCAAATTTTCAGGCATTTTAGGTACTTTTGTCTCAACTTTCCTGCGGACTGCGCGAGACAAATTTTTCTTCCTTTGCTGCAATGAATTGACTCTTTAGCATTTTGGGCCCGAACTTGGTACGACGAACGCTGGTACGATCCGCATTGGTTCCATCCGCAACCCTCAAACCTGATTTGCACTAAAATAGGCCCTTGACTTCATTTTTTAAAATTTTTGAAAATTTTTACTAACTCCTTGGATTTTTATTTGGATAGGGAAGTTAGAGAAAAGCCAAGGGACCCCTCAAAACTTGATTTTGGGCCTCAAACCATTTCTAATTTCTCAAGCCTGAAGAAATTGTGCAAATTATCAAAATTACCTTGGGGGTGAATTTTGGATAACAAAAAGAAAAAACCAACAAGTTCAGAAACAAAATAAGAAGCTTCAGGGAGGTTTTTAACCTACAAGTCATATGATTGCATTCACTTATTAATTCAATGACCCTCTTACATTTTTCACAGCGTTGCCATTTCTGATTTTTAACAAGCTTGGAAAACTGTGAATCGACTTCACTCATTTTCAAGGAATTTTGAACAATCGAGATCGTCGTGCCAGGGGACCTTACACTTGATGCAAAACATTTAGTGACAAAAAAGGCACTCTGTGTTCACCATTTCCCACTCTGCTTCCTCCTTCACCAGTAGAGAAAACTTGAAGAGACATTCGGTACTGCTTCTTAATTTCAATCAATGCCTTCTCTGCAAAGGAGTCAACCTGGTCCTCATATTTTTCATACAGGAAAGGAACTATGTGCACTATCATAAATGCTGCATAAAATAGTGGTATAAAATATCAGAACATTTGTTTATAGAATTGACAGAGGTCAAATCTGAAATGGCCATTATTTCTATGGGTATTATCAGTTTAATAACTAATGTAAACAATCTAGAGTTTCTTCGAATTGTAATAATTGCTAATCAGAGAACATAATACTGGATAAGGCCTTAAAGATTAAGAATACAAGTAGAGAATATCGGGTCTATTTGAGATACTATCTACACCATTCAAATTAGAAAATTATAAAATGCCAAATGTGTACTTTTGAGAATTGTGATGAACATAGCAGTCTAGAAATAGTTTTTGAGGATAAAAAACTCACCCAATACTTACTGTAAGCAGTTTCAAGAAGCCATCCCAATCATTAAAAGAAAAGTAGTATAGGCCATTCTTACCAACATAGAAGAGGGTCAAGAAACTTGTGCAACTGCCAATCCAAGAGAGTATCCAGAGACCCGTGATAACCTGTAAAAATTCAAGGATTAGAAAGCCTTTCCTGATGAATATTACTTCTAATATGGTTGAACCATTCCATTCATCATTACACAGTTGAACAGGGAAGACTCTTCTAAGTAATATACAAAATTGGCAATAACACATTTTATGATGATGATGTATATAGCATTTATTGCAACAGTCTGCATTAAATTGTAGGGTAAGAAACTATATTAAATTACAATTTCTCACCTCAAATAAAAGGAAAATGTCCCTAATGCAACAATTTTTTTCAGGTCTTTTCCTGACGCAACATCATGCTGCACAACAGATAAGCGATTGATTTCAAATCTTAAGGCTAAATCCGCATTCTGAAAACATTCTTCAGAGAATGGTATCTTTGGAATGTCTGTGGGTTTCCTGTGCAAGTAGAGCATAACTAGAAAATGTAGTCAAAAATTGATTACATTTGTAATCCAAATTTGATACATGTTTCTTCTTTTTCCATGTATACATATAATGCAATTTAGGTTTAAACTTGAAACTGTTATTTAAACTTTTAACACAAATTCAAATCATCAACTAGGTTTCAACACAAATGCACAAGCTACCCCTAAATGACATGTGAAATAGAAGAATGAGGTAGAAGGGTTCTGCAGGCTTGAAATTTTGGTCCTATAGGAACCTTATTGTGATAATAGCCACCAAATCCTGTAGTTGACTCACAATGAGAAAACTGCTCTTCATTACAATCAGACTCTACACATTTTCTAGAATAAAAGTCCCTAGAATCAGAAACAAATGAAAGAGGTAGTGAATGATCTATTTTCTCTTATCCTTTGCATTCTTGAGCCATGGTGTCAAAATCACACAACAAGTCTTTTGAGCTTAGGGAGGAAGCAGACACTTGAATATGAACATTGAAATATTAAGGAGAAAACAAGGGACGTTCATATACAAACACAAATACAAATACAAATACAAATTTTGAAACCAGAATTCAATGAAGAGCAGAAATAACCATACAAATTATAGAAAATTTACTAGATTGATAAATTCAAAGATGTTTTTAAGAGTGTGGTCAATATGCAAATGCATGCCACAAAATAGAAGAACGGAAGAACCTATCCCTCACACACGTTAGTAGTCGGGATAGGCAAAACTCGAACCTGTGACCTCAAGGTTCAACGCCATTGGCCCAACCACTACACCGCAGCTTTGTTTTTGCAAAAATTTTACCTCTGTGACATAAGTTGACTTCTCACAAATGTGTGTGAGAGTTAGGAAAAATGTAGAAGAACCACTACGTTAGATTAGCCAATACAAGGCATCATTCAAACAAACATGAGTGAAATTTGACATTTCCACAAATAAAAACTATTGGCTGCCAATAGCATATAAATGGGACTCAGACATGGATCAAACAGGGGTATCATGTAGCATGCAATCAGTAAAAATTCAAACCTATTGACCCTATGTATTTCCCTTATAATGTTACATTCACGGAGCAACTAGAGGATTTATATCTATCTTTTTAGGTTAGGAGAAAAGTTTTAACAAATACATATTGAAGCATTCAAAAAATGGTTGAAATAATGCTATGTAAGATATTTATTAATTTGCTAGTGGAAACCACAAGCATTTGGTAACACATTTACTCAATGTAAACCTATGTATTTTGAGACAAGCTTTCCATGTATTCAAGTGGAATTGTTTTTATAAAATAAGCCAAGGAATCACGGTTTTTTGTATCTTCTTATTCTATTGAACTACCTATTAAGTCTCAATATCCGAGTTTCTCCATTGGACATGCACATGTTAGTGCATGCATGTTGAATATGTGTATTTATAAGCAATTTTTAGAGTTACACTTTCCAAACACATTTTTCCATCTCACCATAACTTTTTTTATTGAAAAGTATTTAAATGCCTCAACTGTTATGGTATTCTCGATATGCTGAATTTGTTAAGTATATGGTAGCACAAACTGACTAGAAATACAATTTGAAGGAGACAATTCAGCTAAGCGAGTAGAACCACTGCACCGCAACTTTGTTTTTGCAAAATTTTGACCTCTGTGACATAAGTTGACTTCTCACAAAGCTTTGTAAATTATATCACTTTTTTTTCATATTGAATTGTTTTAAAGGTTAGACCTCACGTTTGCGCTATTTAAATCAAGTGGTTCATCTATATTTCTACACAACCAAAATCAATCAAACCCCTTACCAACATCAACTAAAAAAGTAATAATTATCCCTCTAAATCAAATAACATATACTGTTCGGCGTTCACATTGCATTGTACACATGCAATTGCCAGTAACTAAACCTATCACTCACCCTAAACCAAAAAAATAACACATTTATCAAGTTATAAAGGCACCCTTATATGCTTACTTGACAAGTGGAAATTCTAGACTTTAATGTCTTTGGATCAAATCCATTTTCCACTGTTGATCTCGTAAAAGCCCTAATATTTTTTAATATTTCCATTACATTTCTATCGCTCTCATATTTCTACAGGTTTGTTCTGCACGTTATTTTGGAGGCAATCCATGGAGACCAAGTTCACTGGTTTACCATTTTATTTATTCACTCATTTCATTCATTCAGGGAATATCCGTTACAGTGTTTGCAGGGAATATCATTTCATTCTTTTGGTATGTTAAGAAAACGGTATCTTTTTCCTATACCTTGTACAATATGTATGAAGGGTGACATATATGCACAAGTAAACACACCAGTTGCTCTTATCAAATAGGGGATCTACATTACCTTAAAAGAAAATACAGTTTCAAAATCAATCGGCAAAAGGGAAATAAAGAAATTTCTGAATAATTTCATCTAGCTACCAAAATGGGCCTATATATATGACTAATCAGATGACAAAACACGTGAAAGAAAGTTGAGGTAGGTCTCGGGTATAAATTTCCATTTTAAATGTTTATAACCATTTCCAAAAGTCTGAAACTGTTATAAGCACAACTTAGCCAAAGAGTTGAATCCAAGTAAGTGCAGTGCCCCTCCCGTTACCACCTGTTGTAGTTGTGTGGGCTCAGGCCGGCCTTGGTTCGAGGGAATTTGTCGATCTAGCATCATGCTGATGTTATGAATAATGTGTAAGAATGACAGCTTTTAAATTAAATACTTGCGGTAATAAAATAACAAGGGTTGTTTTGAAGTGTCTTTTCTCGGACTAACTTTTTTGGAATCCTAGGATCTTTTCAGTGTTGTCGATTTGTGAGGTGGAGTCATCCTTCTTGCATTTCATCCAACTCAGGATCATTCACGAACTTTGAGTTTGAAATATTTATAAATTTCTTTATAATGTTAAACATCGATCTAACTCAAACGTATTTAGTTATCAATAAATAGAATCCGCTTAATTTTCAAATAAAAATTATTTCATGGTGAGTGACCTGTCGGGCAACAATTGAGGTTTTGCTTAAATCAAATTTTAATAATAAAATGAATCATCAAAATTTCTATAGAAGGGAGTTCTATCAAAGAATAATTAAATAATGTTATATTCCTAAATTCTCCCAAACTTGTGCCAAAACTCTTACCAAGAAAGAGTTAATGAAATTATTTTTGGTATTGTAAATATGGTTGTTGTGAGAAGATTTTTAGGATTTTTTCTTGTTTTGTGTGAATTTGCATGCCTGTGAATCCAAAGGGATGCATGGGAAGCATCGATAGAGCACTTGGTTGTTTTCTCCTTGTTTATTGTCAGATGCATTCTTTGGACCTGCAATGGTTGCTTCAATGCACAAAATGGGTCGGTTGAATATTGTTTTATTACTCTCTAGAAATTGTTTTTTGCTCGGTGAGAGGCCAAGCACCACTTCCCTTTGCCATCATTCTCCATTCCTTTGCCAAATTAGGAGCTTTCACAGGACCCACATCCTATTCTACAAAATACACCCTTGGCCATGGATGGTTTATTGGCCGATAGGCTTTATTAGAGCCAACTTTCTTTGTAACTGAATTTTTTTGGTAGTCGCCCTCTTTGAAATCATCGTCTTCATCGTCTACAATTATATATGTTTTGGATGTACTTATAATATTTCGTGCCACAAAACACGTCCCCTCACCTGGAGCATTTAATATCATTTTAATTGATTGTGATTGGGTTTTTACGTCTGCAATGTTTTGAAGAATTCAAAGAGCTTGGACACACGTTACAGATCATTTGAAGTTCAATAAGGGAAATATGGTCGCTAAACATGAGCTTCATTAGAATGAAGAAGGATCTACACATTCTGCTTACCACAAGCAATCTCCTAATATATTCTTTTGCGTGTCATCAACCACCGCACACCTGCATTTCCAAGAATGTGCTTTCAGAAGGTAAACAAATCACTCACAGGGGATTTGCATTTGCTAAACACACATTTTTCAATGATTGTAGGGTATGCTCAAAATGGTGTTCTTGACGAGGCTGTATTGCTTTTCAGAGAGATGCCTAAAAGAAATGTGGTCTCATGTAATGCGATGGTTGTAGGATATTCACAAAATGGAATTGTTGAAAAGGCCATGGAGACATTTAAGCAATTGCAATTTTTCATGTTTAAAGCCAAACTCCACAACCTTTGCCAGCATGCTCCCAGGCTGTGCCAAAATGAGAGCTCTAGAAACGGGTATGGAGATCCATCAAAACATAATTGAATTAGCATTTCTGCAGGATGTCGTAGTCATGAATGCCTTGATAGATATGTATGCAAAATTTGGAAGCATACTCGAGACACGTGAGCTGTTTGACAAAATGCCTCAAAGAGATGCGGTCTCATGGACTGCAATAATTGCAGGATATGCTCAAACTGATGTTCTTCGTGAGGCCCTAAGACTTTTCAAAGAAATTCCTCAACCAGATGCCATTTCATGGAATGCCATGGTTGCAGGATATGCACAAGATGATTTTTTTGAAAAGGCTTTGATCGCATTTAAGAAAATGCAAGTAGTAGGAATAAATCCAAATTCCTCAACCTTTGCCACCATCCTCCCAGCCTGCGCCAAAATGGGAGTTTTAGAATTGGGTATGGATATACACAAAGCATAATCGAATATGGTTTTTTGTTAGATGTCATATTTGTGAATGCATTGATAGATATGTGTGCAAAATGTGGAAGCATACACAATGCATGCAAAGTGTTTGACAAAATGCCTCAAAAAATGTGATCTTGTGGACTGGAATGATTGCAGGATATGTACAAAATGGCTTTGGCAAGGGTGCTCTTAAGTTATTTGAATTAATGAAGCACTCTGGAACACAACCTGATAATGCAAGCTTCACTTGTGTCTTATTAGCATACAACTATGCGGGTTTAGAGGACGAGGGATGTAAATACTTCAATAGCATGAGTAGCCTTTTTTGCATTATAGACACCTACAATTGATCATTATGTGTGCATGGTTGACCTTCTTGGCCGTACTGGATATCTAGAGGAAACTTTAAATTTAATCATTAAAATGCCAATTGAACATGTGGTGGTTGTGTGGATGTGTTTGCTTGCTGCATGTAGATCACATAAAAATATAGGATTAGGGGGTATTTGTGGCAACTTTTCTTTTTGAGTTGGATCTTAAAAATGCTGCAACTTAAGTTCTTCTGTCAAACATTTATGCAGAAGTGGGTAGGTGGGGTGAGGTTCAAATGGTAAGGAGATTGATGAAAGAAAGAGGAATTAAAAAGATACCTGGATGACACTGGATTGAAGGCCATCAAATGGCACATGATTTTCTATGTACAATAAAGATCACACCCAAGGAAATTTATGTGAAGTTGGAGAATTTGTTTTGGGAGATGAAGACAACAGACTATTTTCCAGTTTCAAGGCATGTATTGAATGATGTGGAGGAGGAGATAAAAAGAAATATTCCTTGCCATCATAGTGAGTGGTTGTTAACTACATCTTGATTGTTAAACATGCCCCTAGAATAACTATTAGTCATTAAAAAACCACGAGTATGTGTTGACTGCCACACTGCAACCACATTTATCTCCAATATTGTAGCAATACAAATTGTTGTGAGAAACGAAAATCAGCTCCATCATTTCAAATAAGGACAATGTTTTTGCAGAGATTATTGGTGATGCTAAGTGAAGCAATCTGAAACATAGACTTGCACTATAGCGAGGTGCACGATGTCAGACCTTTTTTGGTTTCTAAAAAATTGTTTTTTCATGAGTTTTAAGAGAGCCAGACCATGTTGTTGATTTTATATTTGTTAAAGCCATATTTTGTTATGCCATGAACGTGTTATGACATTGAACTATTTTTAGAAACCCGTGAAGGAAAAGTTGGAAGAAGCTCAGTGAAGGTGGAAAAGGAGGGGATTGTGAAAGGAAATGAAAATATGCTTGAATATGAAAGAAGGGATTATAGTTAAGCCAACAAAACAAGCGAGAGAAGGGATTACAGTCAAGCCAATGCTTGAAGATGAAAGAAATGGAAACTTGTTTTGTCAACAGAAAATGTGAGAGAAGGGTTTACAATCGAAGGAAATGGAAAGAACAGAAAATATGAGTGACTGAATTACAATCAATCCAGTGTTTGGAGACTAAGGAAATGAAAATAAGTTTTGCCTATAGAAAATTTGAGAGAAGTACCAGCCTATTATCCCCATGCCATATTATATTCATATTTATATTTATGCATGTGGGTTTTTCTTGTTTATTGAATTATATATAGTGATATTAATTTTTTTGGGAATGAAATTTATTGATGTCACAAAAAATATACCCATTCAAAAAATTCCTATCGGCCTTCCACAAGCACCTATGGATGATTTTGCCAATTTTAATTGGGACGCCAAAGAGAGGTTTGGCTCTCTCCTATGATAGGCGTGGGAAGTGGTTGATAAAATGTCTCAAAACATGAGGTTGTATGGACTGTTTTGACTGCTAGGAATGCACGGAATAGTTCTTTTTTTTAAAAAAAGGTTTTTTTTTTTGTTTTGTATGGAAGAAAAATTGACAGGTGTGAATGTCAGAGCCCTTTTCCCTTTCAACATTCTCCCTGCCTACGCCAATGGAAGGTTAAAATAGGCTTTGGATGTCCATCAAAGCTCGTAGTAGTGAATTTTTGGTCTACTTCGGATTGCTGCACTGCCCAGGCTATCATGTATGCAAAATGTGGAAGCATACTAAGACGTGTGAACTGTTTGTCTTTATTCATGTTATTAGTGGGGTTCGTGGATTGTGACTGTGTTGGGTGCGCACCAAATGGGGTTGTTGAAATAGACCTCATAACTTCAGTAAAATGCGCATATTCTGGTGATAAACCAGTCTCCTCAGCCATGCCAGTTTTTTAATTCCAGCCCATGCCAAGATAAAGATTAGAGTAGTGCGTGGACATGCATTAAAAAGCCTCTTGGAAAGTAGATTTTGTTGTTAGCCTGACCAATTCTCATGAACCGTTTGACGAAAAGCCTCTTCAAAATGCATGGTTTTGGCATGGGGAAAAATAAGAGGTTTGGAGCTTTTGCGGACAACCTTCAACCATTGAATGTGGTGACAACAATTTGTGCGAAATAGGGATGGTTTTCCCCTTCTTCTTGCATTTAATTTTCGTATTGTATCGTGTCCGTTGTGGTTGGGATTCAATAAATTTAGATCATTAAAAATTCATCTAGAATGAATGTTACAATTTCTAACCCTGCCTAAAACTTTTTAAATTGAGAAAAAAATTTGGCCTTATAAATCGCATGCATGGAGTGCCACACCCTATATACTGTGAATCTGGAACTTCAAATTTTGATCCCTAATAACATAGGACATGTGGAAAAATTTAACTCAATTTTTTGAACCCTTTTAATGCCTTTCCGAGATGAGTCTTGAAGCCATTTTAGTATTTCAGCCACTTGTGGTGACATGTACAATTTAATAAAATGCGATCGGTTCCAGCTTGCAGATGGCTCTTTGTTTGAATGAAATTGAAATCTACCACCACCTACCTCTATAATGCCAATAGGAGAATCGGAAAAAACTATCATTTGTGCAAAAACGCTATCAGGGATTAGTTTTACAAAAGGGTTTTAAGAGCCTCCGACCATTGTGTGACATGAAATTTTAGTTGCGTTTACAATAATTAGCTCTAAAGATACCCTTGTAACTTGAGCATTGTTTGTTGTATTCGATTTCTGTCAACTACGACGAAGTCTATGTATATAGGGGAATAAGTTGGAATCATTCAATTTTTTTCTTAAATTCACGATGAGTCTTTTCAGGACCCAATTTGTGGGCACTTTTGCTGTTTTGGTCAGTTTTCTAAACTTGATACTTCAGCTAAAAACTCCTTCTGAGGGTCCCATTTGACTTCTAACCATGCGTGAGACCTTTCTCATATCATCTCAATGCCATGTAGAGTATTTTTTGATCTTTTATATTGTATGAATGGATTTTGAAATGTACGATGTTTTTTTCTTTCTCCTCCCTCTTCTCTCTCCAACTATGATCCTTTTGTTATATTTGAAAACGTAAGTAAATTAGAAACTCTAAATTGGTTTAAAATGAAATGAAAAATGGACATGCAATGCATATGGTTATGACTTTGTGAATGGAAAATAAAAATGTTGCTTAACCTTCCCTCTCATTCATACTTTCTCTCTAGAACCAAAAATGTAAAGTGCGAATGAATGTGAATGCATGAGAAATGAACTCTCTTTTCTCCCCCTATCTCTACCTCTCTCTACTCTTTGTTTGAAATTATTAGAAATGATGAATGCATGGATTTATGCTTGATTGTAGGGGATTTCCATACCAGTTCTAGGATTGACCCTGCGGTGGTTGCACATACATGAGACAAGAAGAAAATGGAAGCGTTAATTTTGTTCTTTTTTTGGTAACCACATGATTAATTTTGGATTAAATGTAATATTGTATAGGATATAGTAGTGATATAGTTATGAATACAATAATTTATTTCATTGTTTTCATGATGTATTCAATCTTTTTGCCTATTGGTGAAATGTACTATTTCTTACGTAGTTATACTTTTGCATGGTTGACTAATTCCACACTTAGTCGTAATTGTGTATATTTTGTTGAGTAAATCAAATTAATTGTATTATGTTGCTTTGGAAAATGATGTAAAATAATCCTTTCTTTTAGTGTTGAAATCAGTATAAGGGGATGAATTTGGAACCTTGTCATTTAAAAATTTTCCTGCCATCGTAATTCTAGATATGATTGTGCCAGTAAAATGATTGGTTGGACCTAGAGGCATGAGGAAATGGGTAAATAAACATGGTGAGGTCATGAATCAAATATGCAATAGGTTTGAATGTTGTCATCAATGAAGAAACATGGAACTAGAGGAAGCCTAAGGATAGTTTGGAGCTAATCCTCATTAATGGTAAGAACACTAGCTTGTACCCACTCTGGCCATGAACATTTAGAAGGTGTCATAACATCTATTCAAAGTAGATCATAAGGCCACTTAATTGAAAAAAGAGAATAATGTGAAAGAACTAGTTAGGGACTGTCAAGCTTGAGAAATGAAGGACTTAGAGTGACTTAAGGACCAAGTTGAAGCTATTTCAAGGTACGGGTAAATTGGGTGCATGAAAATTGATTAGGATTTGCATCAACATTTTTTTGTGCCTTCATATAGGTTTAACCACATTTTGAATATGAGTGCCTTATGTATCTTTGCATGCTAAAGCTAATAAATCCTTGAGAATAATATCCTCCAAACAAAATAATTTAATGTGTCTTCCTTCTTGATTGAAACTTAAGAGAAGTGATGACTTATGAATGATATATAAGAGGAGAGTCTTTTTGTTGAGTGAATCTTGTCAAGAAACCAACCTTCGTATGTAATCTTTGAGTGACCCTAGAAAATGATTCCTTGACTAATGGTCAATCTTCCTTGGAAGCCTTTAACCTATCTATGATATTCGTACTCGATTATTAACCTATTGTAGTGTCCACTTCCCTTCGACACTTATTATATTTTGATTTTGACTATTGTTGACTATATACATGGATATTATTGTATCAATTTGACTTAGCATGATGTTAGACGATAGAGATACTTGGACTATTGTTAGATTTCAATTCATAGTATGATTTGTGTGGATTCTTAGAGAGACATTTTATATTGATGATGATGTGTTGTTGACATATTTATATATTTCTAACATTCAACATTCTCGTCATATTGAGTAGGATTTAGTAGTTGAACTAATCTTGTGATCTTCTTGGTATTGATAAAATATAGAATTGAGATGTTGCTGGAAATCTAAAATAGTAACTGTTATCCAAAATTCACCCCCCCAGGGTAAATTTTGATAACATGCATCAGAATTCTCAAGCCCCAGGAAAATTGATGGATTCGGGGCCAAAAATCATGTTGCTAGAGTCCCCTCTAATATTTTCTAAGTCCCCTGTCTGAGAAGGAGGGAGCAAGCTTTGAGAAAGTGCGGAGAAGGTTGCAGAAAGCAAGTAGTTTGGGCCAGTAAAAATTGTAAAAATCGGCTAAGTCCTGGTCCAGCACAAGGTGGGACGAACGGGACAGAGATACGCTAGCCGCCCGAACCGCCCGAAATGAGTCCAGGCGGCCCACTAAGCAAATGGGACAAGTGGGACAGAAGTACGCGGCGGGCGCGAAAAGCCGATCCAGCCGAGGAGAAAAATTGGCTAACTGCTGAAGAGGGTAGCATTCAGGACGAGTGGAACAAATGGACGCGAAATGCCCGAACCGGCCGGATCGCGCGAAATCAGTACAAGGAGCCCAAAAGCAATTGGGACGCGCGGGCCAGAAATACGCGAACCGCCCGAACCGGCCGAAAAGAGTCAAGTCAGTCCGAAGCAAAGTGGGACAAGCGGGCCAAAAATGCCCGAACTGCCCGAATCGGCCGAAATGAGTCCAGAGGGGCCAAAATCAAATGGGACGTCTGGGACAAATGGATGTGAAATGCCCGAACCGGCCGAAATGAGCACAAAGGGCCCAAAATCAAATGGGACATCCGGGACAAATGGAGGCGAAGTACGCGAAGGAGCCAAATCAGCCGAGGACCAATTAGACGCTGCCACATGTCCTCACAAGAGAAAAGTCAAAAAGTCAATGGGCGAGTTTTCGAGCACCGATCCGAACCAATGGGATAGTGCCACGTGTCCCAGCTAGGGCCCACAAGGAAAATTCAAAAGACAGCCCGCCAAAAGGTAGAGGAGAGAGAATCACGCGTCCAATCAGAGTCTGCCACGTGTCATCCAGATGGCAATGCGCGGGAAAATATTTTAAAAATCTGTTTTCGCCTGTTCCGTGCCCTAAATCATCAAATCGTCATATCTTTTGATCCAGAGCTCGGATTTGCATGTTCCTTATATCAACGGAAAGCTAGTGAAATCCTCTACATGATTCTGGGATCAATCTCGAGTTTTGGTGCAGTCTGAAGAGAGAAAATCAAGAAACGACTCTGACGTGTGGTAATGGCCAGAAGCGACCTTTCAACAACCCGTTTTAATGCTAATGGGTCGCATTCTTCTTCTGCACGGCCAGAAGTGACATTTTAGCGGCCAAATTAATACAAATGGGTCGCATTCTCCTCCAAAATCGGTCAAAGTAACAGGGTATGGGTTGGTAAGATTCCTCCATGCTGAGTTAATGCATCTGCAGTCAATGAGGAATGGGCTTGCACGTTTTCCTACGTTTCTGTCCCCTGGGTTCGACCCATGCAATGTAAAAAGCCAGTTTTGGCTCATTTTGAAAAAAGTGGTTCATTCTTTCTGCTCTGCCCTCCCTTCTTTTCTTCTCTAGGGTTGAAAATGGAGTTCGAACCTCCTCCCTGCTCTGTAATGGCGTTTTTTGCCTTTTACTAATGAAATGATGTTCCGTGCAAACTTCTGAGAGCAACAAAAATGTGTTTCGTGATGCATATGTCCATCCTTTCTCGTTTTTGCTTGTTCTCTTCTTGCCTCTCTTCATTGCAGGTATTTGTGCATGTTTGAATGTTCATTGCAGGTCTGGAGCCGTGTTCATGGAGTTTTGGGACATTTTCTGTGTGAACTCTATCCTTGGGTTCGTGATGCTTCTGTCCATCCTTCCCATTGCTCACCTCTCTTTGTCCCATGGCAGTTTTGATAGATGTCCAACATTCTCCTTCTCTGGTGTATCACTGTTTTAGTGTAGGCTTTTGCTGTTTTTTTCCTTTCTCTCTCTCTCTCTGTCTCCTTGGCATGGTTAGATTAGGATTAGATTAGCTTGCCTGCACTGGAATAGCTTGTGGCAGGTAGTTTAGGAGCAGGAACCAGCCTTCTCTGGAGATTCCTCTCTCGGTTTTACAAGTCCCACGCTTGGAGAGAGGTTTCCATGTTGTGTAATCACACTGGATGCCTGAACATCAACCTAGAAGCCTGATGTGTGTCCAGGGGTGCTGTGATTTTGCACTAACAGTTCTGGCACGCCCGGTGGGACCTTAGAGGTCTTTCACTTCATCTTTTGCAGGTTGATGTGTTCCTGTGAAGATTTCAGCCTTTGGAGGCACTTGCAAACACATCTGGCGACTCCATCTGGTCAACAACCCATCTCTCAAGTTGCAGACCTTCCTTTCCATTCATTTCCATCCATTTTCATCCATTCTTCCTTCCATCTCTTCCATCATTCTGTCATTCTATGAAGTTGTGCAATCATGACTTCATTTCCACCATGGTATTCACATCAACAACAGCAGTATATCACACCTCCAACACATTTTGCAAATCCTCCAAATCAGCATTTTGAGCAGATTCAAGATCAGTATGCATACCCATATGAGCAGCAGTGCCAAAGTCAGTTTGGCTATGGAGCTTTCCAAGAGCAAGAGTATGTAGACAATGAAGACCATCATATCCAAGATGCTGGTCTGTTGGAGAAAATTCAAAAGATGGAGGTGGGGATGGTGCAGTCCAGGGCTCAAGCACAAATGAAAGCTTTTGGAATCGGTTATGGAGCACCCTGTCCATGGGTGGGACCTTTTCCAAGGCATTACAGCCCTCAGGAGAAGCTTGACTTCATGATTGCAATGCTGCCTTTGCTTGCACAATGGACAGCAGAAATAGAGGCCTACAGACTTGTTGTTGAACAACCTTGTCAATGGGTAAGTTCTACACCATCATCTGGTTTTTCTCTTTCCATTACTCAAGCAGCACCATCTCATTCAAACTCCCCATCTTCTGTCCCATGTGTTGAATCCATCCCTCCATCCCCTAGTCTTCCACCCCATCTTGATTCTTCTTTCCTTTTCCCTTCCAAACAGTCATCCCCTCCACAAGAGCTAACAGAAATACCCCCTCCTCCAAAGAAACAAGAGGTTTCACCTCCTCCACCACCACAAAAAAATGTCAAATCAGTTGAGTTTCAACCCATCCCTCCTCTTGCATTCCCAATTCCATGTGGGGAAGAAGAAATTGAAAAAATCAGTCATCAAGGACAGCAAGAGGGAGAGCCAGGAAAAGAAGAAATGATTAAGAGCTTAGTAAGTTTGGCTCTTAAATTTGGGATTGAGAAGATCCCTTTGTTGGTGAAGCCCACAGAAGAGGCTAGGGTTGGAGAACAAATGGTGGTCAGGACTGATTTTGTTGCAGCAGAAGAAGAAGATCTTGCAGCCCCAACTTGTCCTCTAGAGCAGCAGATTGAAGAGTTTGACTTGACAAACTTCATGCTGGAGGAGGAGTTCAATCAAGAGCAAGATTGTCTTCAAACATTGGAGGAAGGAGAAGCTGCTCCAAATCCAAAAGAAGAGGAGCACATCCTAGTTGTGGAGGAGAAAAACGCAGATCCAAGGGCTTTGAGCACAAAGCAGGTTACAGAAGAACCTTCAGTTCTTCTTTCTACTTCACCTCTCTCAAGTTCCAGTGCTGAAAAGGAGTTTGATCTCTCAAACTCAATATTGGAGAGTGAAGGAAACCATGGTGGTCAAGTTGCAGATCAAGAGGACACCATGGAGGAAGTTGAACACGAGCAGCAGGACAGCAATGAGGCAGTTTACCTGTTAGATTTGGAGGACTGTTTTGATGGAGAAGAGCCGGTTGAGTTTTCACCATTCTCTCTTTCATCATCCACATTCCAAACACAAGAGTCTGCTGTCATGAAGGAGAGCATTCATTTGCAGCAGCCTGCATCTTATAGCAGCTCTTTGGGATCAAGATTGGAAGATTTTTATCTTCCATGTTCTTCATCGGAGGAAGAGAAAGGACAGAAGAATTCCACCTTTTCTTCCACACCATCCATTCAAGAAGGTCTACAAGAAAACTCCATTCTTGGAGTTGAAAATCACAGCAATGGGCATACTCAAAGGACCATACCTTGCCCAATCAGGTATTTGGCTTCATTGGAGCCAAAGGAGAAGCCACAACCAGTCATGCTTGCTTCTGAGCATGAGGATGAGCTACAAAGTACCAAGGATCAGCTGCCATACCTCTCCAATCCAAATGCAGAGCAACTAAAAGAGGTATTGGATTTTTCAATTGATACCTTGATGATTTGGATAGAAGACCAGCTTCTTGTTGATTTTCCATCCATCCAAACAGCCATGATCAGTGCCAAATCAATTGCATGGCTGCCAATTTTGAAGAAAGGAAGCTATTTTGCACAACCAGTTGCAGGGTTTGTTTAGCTTGCCTTTGCTTCCAGTTAGAATAGAGTAGGTAGGTTTGCTTTCAGCAGAAGAAGTGCTTGTGCACACTCTGCATGTTCCATTTGGGGCATGTATGATTTTCAGTTTTGTACATAGTTTTGGTGTTGCTGGTTCTGCTCTTGCACAGTTCATTTCAGTGGCATCTTGGTGAAGACACTCCAGGTTCAATGGGTTTCCAAGTGGCTCAGAGGGAGATTTTCAAGGTTCAGATCAGTTTTCAGGCTTGCTTATGACTCCATGCCCAATGGATTGCTTCAGGCTACTGGTCTTTTCATCTAGCAGGCAGATGACCCCACTGAGTCGCCAAACTGTTATCCAAAATTCACCCCCCAGGGTAAATTTTGATAACATGCATCAGAATTCTCAAGCCCCAGGAAAATTGATGGATTCGGGGCCAAAAATCATGTTGCTAGAGTCCCCTCTAATATTTTCTAAGTCCCCTGTCTGAGAAGGAGGGAGCAAGCTTTGAGAAAGTGCGGAGAAGGTTGCAGAAAGCAAGTAGTTTGGGCCAGTAAAAATTGTAAAAATCGGCTAAGTCCTGGTCCAGCACAAGGTGGGACGAACGGGACAGAGATACGCGAGCCGCCCGAACCGCCCGAAATGAGTCCAGGCGGCCCACTAAGCAAATGGGACAAGTGGGACAGAAGTACGCGGCGGGCGCGAAAAGCCGATCCAGCCGAGGAGAAAAATTGGCTAACTGCTGAAGAGGGTAGCATTCAGGACGAGTGGAACAAATGGACGCGAAATGCCCGAACCGGCCGGATCGCGCCAAATCAGTACAAGGAGCCCAAAAGCAATTGGGACGCGCGGGCCAGAAATACGCGAACTGCCCGAACCGGCTGAAAAGAGTCAAGTCAGTCCGAAGCAAAGTGGGACAAGCGGGCCAAAAATGCCAGAACTGCCCGAATCGGCCGAAATGAGTCCAGAGGGGCCAAAATCAAATGGGATGTCTGGGACAAATGGACGCGAAATGCCCGAACCGGCCGAAATGAGCACAAAGGGCCCAAAATCAAATGGGACATCCGGGACAAATGGAGGCGAAGTACGCGAAGGAGCCAAATCAGCCGAGGACCAATTAGAAGCTGCCACATGTCCTCACAAGAGAAAAGTCAAAAAGTCAATGGGCGAGTTTTCGAGCACCGATCCGAACCAATGGGATAGTGCCACGTGTCCCAGCTAGGGCCCACAAGGAAAATTCAAAAGACAGCCCGCCAAAAGGTAGAGGAGAGAGAATCACGCGTCCAATCAGAGTCTGCCACGTGACATCCAGATGGCAATGCGCGGGAAAATATTTTAAAAATCTGTTTTCGCCTGTTCCGTGCCCTAAATCATCAAATCGTCATATCTTTTGATCCAGAGCTCGGATTTGCATGTTCCTTATATCAAACGGAAAGCTAGTGAAATCCTCTACATGATTCTGGGATCAATCTCGAGTTTTGGTGCAGTCTGAAGAGAGAAAATCAAGAAACGACTCTGACGTGTGGTAATGGCCAGAAGCGACCTTTCAACAACCCGTTTTAATGCTAATGGGTCGCATTCTTCTTCTGCACGGCCAGAAGTGACATTTTAGCGGCCAAATTAATACAAATGGGTCGCATTCTCCTCCAAAATCGGTCAAAGTAACAGGGTATGGGTTGGTAAGATTCCTCCATGCTGAGTTAATGCATCTGCAGTCAATGAGGAATGGGCTTGCACGTTTTCCTACGTTTCTGTCCCCTGGGTTCGACCCATGCAATGTAAAAAGCCAGTTTTGGCTCATTTTGAAAAGAGTGGTTCATTCTTTCTGCTCTGCCCTCCCTTCTTTTCTTCTCTAGGGTTGAAAATGGAGTTCGAACCTCCTCCCTGCTCTGTAATGGCGTTTTTTGCCTTTTACTAATGAAATGATGTTCCGTGCAAACTTCTGAGAGCAACAAAAATGTGTTTCGTGATGCATATGTCCATCCTTTCTCGTTTTTGCTTGTTCTCTTCTTGCCTCTCTTCATTGCAGGTATTTGTGCATGTTTGAATGTTCATTGCAGGTCTGGAGCCGTGTTCATAGGAGTTTTGGGACATTTTCTGTGTGAACTCTATCCTTGGGTTCGTGATGCTTCTGTCCATCCTTCCCATTGCTCACCTCTCTTTGTCCCATGGCAGTTTTGATAGATGTCCAACATTCTCCTTCTCTGGTGTATCACCGTTTTAGTGTAGGCTTTTGCTGTTTTTTTCCTTTCTCTCTCTCTCTCTGTCTCCTTGGCATGGTTAGATTAGGATTAGATTAGCTTGCCTGCACTGGAATAGCTTGTGGCAGGTAGTTTAGGAGCAGGAACCAGCCTTCTCTGGAGATTCCTCTCTCGGTTTTACAAGTCCCACGCTTGGAGAGAGGTTTCCATGTTGTGTAATCACACTGGATGCCTGAACATCAACCTAGAAGCCTGATGTGCGTCCAGGGGTGCTGTGATTTTGCACTAACAGTAACATTATTTTTCTGAATGATGATTTAATTTATATATGGATGATTGTTGACTTATATGCATATATTTTATCTTGGGTGTTTTGATGCGACCATGAGGCCGAAGGAGGTATTGTGAGATTTTTGCAAGTAATTACATCACAACAATCAAAAGGGGGATTGGAGGCCAACCACATCGGAATAATGTGTGGATACAACAATGGTCACCATAACAACTTGTGTTATGTTTTGTGTGTTTTATTTGTTGTTAGGGGGTCTCCATGGGTGATGACCTCCAATTGTGACCAAGGGTTTATGTATACTTCTTTTATTTTATTTTATTTAATTTTGGTGTATGTGATTTAATTTGTGATATAATTTTCTATTATCATTAATTGATTTATGTGTTTAGATTAGTAAAATTAATCATGTTACTAAACTAATTATGGATGGGACAAAAATAAGTCATTTATTAGATTAGATGGTTCTTTGGTTTATGTGTTTTTAAATTAAGTGTAAGTAACTTGAGTGTTGTACACTCTACCTCACCTTGGAAATCTGAATTTGGCCTTAAGGGCCAATTTTAAAGGCTTATGGGACAAGCTAATTTTGTTCCACACCTCTTAATTTCTTATACCAACCCTACCTATGGGTTGGAGGTCAAAAATAGACCCTATTATGTGTTTTGGAAGGTAAAAAAAAGAGTTTTAATTGCACTTTCTTACATGTATTTAATTTTTGTCCTTAAAGGGTGTGAGTTAGAGTTATGTGTGGAAGAGGTTTGTCATTCCTCTCAACCACCCATTTATTGTGCATTGGGGTTAAGGCTTGACTTATGAGGTGGAGTTGAGGATGAGTGATGTGACATCCTACATAGAGCCATCTCACCCTCCTCTCTCCATTTTCTATTTATTCAAGTTATTTTATTTGTTTAGGGGGTTATTTCATTTATTTTGGTGCTTTTGTATTTTGGAGTTAGAGGATTTTGGAGTGCTTGTAGATTTTGTTGGGGCTTGTTGGTGATAGATTGGGCTTGAAAGATCTTGGTGTGTGACTCTTGGATCAAACTTTACCATGACAAGGTAGGGTCTTGCACCCTTGTTTTCTTATATGTTATGTGTTTTTTTGCTTGAAGTGTTGGGTAGTGTAATGAATTTAGGTTGTGTTGAGATAGTGAAATGGAGATGAAATATGTTGGGAAGCATAAAGGTTTCTTTGCGTGTTTAGGAGGGAGTGGGTTTTGGATGCCCCGCCTTATTTAATTTTTTTATTTTGTGCATTGTGGGAGCCATAAGAGAGAGGGAAGAATATGAGTGAGAGAGGCATAAGAGACATATATTTGTGTTGTGGGGAGGCATAAGAGATTTTGGGGTTGATTTTGTTTTGGAGGATTTTAGAGTTGGACATCCAAACCCTTCAGAGGCACAAGGGTATCCCCATATTCCTTTCTCTACTTGGCTTATTTTAGAGCCATTGTTTTGGGAAGTTGTGCTTAAAAAATGAGTGTTTTTTGTGGTTATTTTCTTTGTGTTGTTATTTGAAAATAAGTGTGGAAGCATTATAGAGTTTTCATGTGTTGGATCCATCTCTTATTGCCTTGTGGTTGGGGCTCGGGAGCCAATGAAGAGAATTACTTCTTCTTCTCATTGGAGTTTTGGTTGGGTTGAGAATGTTGTCTCTCCCCCTTTTTTTTGTGATTAAGTGAAGAAAAGATGGACCCTTATTGAAGATTTGATATTTGGAGCACTTGTAGAAGACTAAACAATCATTCATTATAGCTACCCTTCTTGTAAAAAAATTTCCACTTCAAGTGGAAGATTATTGTATTGTATTTTAAGGAAAAGTTGCATTGAGTATTTGTTTTTAAGATTGTAATGCATGTGGGAAAGAAAGACAATTTTCGTGAAACAAGTTTGATAAAATGGATATGTAGTTGGAAAAAAGGAAACAATTTATTCACATTTTAGTTGAATTTTTTACTTCACATAGGTGTGTTGTTCTTGCTTTAAAATTATTGAAAAAAAAATCTTGTGAGAAACTACTTATGGAAATGGTTGTAAATTATAAGTTGTAAAAGGGAAAAATAATATTCTTAGTGAATTACTTGAATGGCATATAATAATAATAAAAAAAACTATATGAGTTCATTCCTTTGCATTGATTGAAGAAAGTTTAAATTTTATAGGTGTTGTGGAAAAGTTTCAAAATCCTCTTATTTTGTTATTTTGTCAAGAAATGGATTGCTTGCCTTTTTATCAAATAAAGTGGAGAAGTTGTATGGCTACCATTAGACTTAGTCTCATTTGGGTTGAACAAAATCATTGCAAATCTACTATAAATTGTTAAAGGAAATGGAACTTATTCTCTTTTACATTCTATACAATATTTATTCAATTTTTAAAGAAGAAAAATTTAGTGAAAGTTCTAACTTGCTAATATTATTATCAATAGATTTATTACTACTTATTGATAGTACTATTAATATTTTAAATATTATTAATAGTATTATATTATTAAATGTAGATCAATATCATTATTTTTATTAATTATAATACTATAAAAATATATATTTAAATTTGTATTAATTTTTTTTATTTAAACAAAAAAATCAATACAAATTTTAAATCATGGCAATATTGCGGCCACATACTGTGTATTTCAGGGATAGGGTTGGGGGGAAGGTCGCCGACCCTACCCCCACACCATTACTAAATGGGATGGAGGGTGGCGTCGATGACCCTCCCCCAACCCCAAACACTGCTTACCTATAAATTAAACCCTGCCATGGTTTCTTTGATAGCACAATCGACTGTATTGAACCCATAGCCATGGATATTATCATTTGAGTTTATTATAATAGATGACAATTAAAATATATTCATATATATAGATAAATACATACACACATATATATGTATATTTATACATACATACATACATACATACATACATACATACACACACACACACACACACACACACACACACACACACACACACACAACATATATATATATATATATATATATATATATATATATATATATATATATTTGTCCTTGTACATCTTGTCTTTGAGTATAAAATAATGAAAATAAAAATATACAATGTATACACACACACACACATACACACACACGCCCTCTTACCCAAATAAATATATTTGCAAATTTACCCATATCACTAAAATGGGGCAAAACCCATATGCCCATTTGAACAAATATTAAAATAATGAGATAAATAAAATAAATAAATACATTGAAACCCTAGGTAAGGGTATAAATAAAACAAAAAAATAGATGAAACATGTTTATCCTTCCAAAAGCTTGAGGTGGCCTCTCATGGCTCCTTCTTCCTCCTCCACCAATTTGAAAAAAAAAACAAAGAAATAATAAGCCAAACAAAAGGGAAAAGAGTTTTTCATAAGCAAACTTAGGGTTAGTTGAACCCCTAGATCTTGTGGCCCCAAATGAATCCATCCAATGGGTGAGATTCATCCCTACAAAAAGCAGGTGGGGAGTGGGTGAGAGAAATTCAAATTTTAATTTACATGGGTGTACTTTATTTTGGAGTCACTCAATTAAGTGTAAAAGGGGATGGGTGTTATTAATTTTCTAACCCAAATATCTTTTAGAGACATTTTAATTAAATGTAAACTTTGACCCCTTTTGTGGGTATAATAGAACCTTTTAATTTAATTAAATAGACCCCTTTACTTTGGGATTAAATTGTGCAAGTTTGACTATGGAGGAATTTAAATGTTATCAAAATAAAATTTAGGGGAAACTAAACTATGCCTTAGAGTAACTAAGTTTATTAAAAGGTATTTAGAGTTTAATTATTTTATTATAATGGGGATTAAAAATTAAATTTATATTATTAATTTAAAGTAACTTAGAAACGAGAATGTGACAACCATTAATTTGAATATTTGCGAGTATGTTTAGCAAAAAAATTTATTCCATAATTTTTCTAGCTTGACCTAGGTTATTCTTGAATTTCTTGTGGAAAATTTTAGTGGGTGTTACACTTGTTATCAGAGCCATGGGTTCAAAGCTTGGACCCTTGGGCACACTTAAAAAACACGAGACATGAACATTAAACCTAGCGCAACTCAAAAACCTAGAAAACAACATTGTATGATATTTGTATTATATAACAAACTTAGAAAACTGAAATAAAATCTAGAAATATGAACTAACTCTTTCCTTGGTCTGTGTAGGAGGCGTTGACTAAATGAGGGGTTCTTGCATGTAGATCTAGATTTGCCACCTCCAGATCAGGCTGTAGCGGCCATTCTACCTCAGATATTACAGATGTTTCAGGACATCAATGCTGCTATACGCGGAGGATTCTTAGGAGGAGGACTTGCTAGACAAGATAGGGAGCCATCAGTTGAGGCTCGTGCATCTCCTCAACACAGCAATGAGCATTGGGCAGAGAACTCCTGCATGGAGTCAGCTAGAGAAGATTCACCTTAGATGGGACATGGAGACAAGATTTCTGGACATAGAGATAGGTCTCGAAGCCCTAGACCAAGGGAGGATGTGACACCCACTAATTATGAGACACAAGACTACATATAAAAATACAGGATAATTTTTTTTTGACTTTCTTGACACATAACATGACACAACATGCCATCACCAAGGTTACAACTAACTCTATGAACAACTTGATACAGTGATGACCACAAAGGTAACATAGAAATGATCACACCCATCAAGGAAAACTTACTCTCTCTTTGACAAGACTCCACAAAATACCAACCCATAAAGCCTAGCTACAGTTTAGGACACTCCACGGTGAAAATCCTTTAAGGTTATGTATTCACTAAAAAAAGTTTTTCAAGGCTTGACTTTATGGTCTAGAAGATTCATGTTATGATTCATACAATACTTCTTATAGGGCTGGATTTATTTTCTTTTATACTATTGCATAACTAGCTTATGGTCATCTCTAGTATGACATTTACTTGTTTAATTCATTACAAAACAAGGAATTAATCATATCCACAAGGCTATCTATCCAAACCCACACTACAAAAACATGTTTCATACTTCCTTTGTAAAGTAAGCAAACATAAATTCAAAAGAAGTGGAGTATTGTTTAGGTTCAGAACCATAATCTTATTTGTTCAAGGATCACATTTTATCATAACTTAAAAAAGGATTATGAGGTATAATGGTAACGGTTAGAGAGAGAAGATCGATTTATTTCATTAGGGTCTATTTAGTTATTAACCAGTCTTTCAGAGAACCTTAAGGGATGAACTGGATTTGGATAAAAGCTTCATTTAGCAATCATATTGATTAATTTCGACAATGGATGCACATAGGGTTCCTAAAAATGGAAGCACAAGACTTAAGGTTTCACAAAAAGGAGAATAAAGTTTAATTCTTAGTTAAGGTTAACGAGGGTAGGTTTCTTTACACTCGTAGAAAACTCATTTCTTTCCAAATTAAGATTCTTACATTTCTCAACAATAACTCAATTTTGTGGTTATTTCATTTATTGATTTATCTATGAGTTCATTTTTTTATTAACTTTAGAAACAGGATTTCCAACCCATTAAAAATATACAAAGAATTGCACTGATGTCAAGACCATGGAGGGTTATTAAAACATGAGAGTTTTATAACTTGAAAACATAACTGCCATTGCTAAACGGGAGAATTAAACACAGTTATAACATTTCTATTCATCATGGCACACATAAAAAAGGCACCAAAAGAATCAATAGAACTTGACTGAGAACCGGAAGGTAACAAGTTGATCAAGCCATGCTACGACAGTTTCAGGACTGATAACTAATATTACTACAAGAATACTCATGTCAATGTAAGGATTGTATATTATTTCTCACAAAGATAAATTACACATTTAACTACCAAAAGGACAAGAAAACTTCATCTCACAATTACCGAACAATCCAAGGCAAGAGGCCTTCCAAAATCCTTTACAAGCACCATTAAAATATTACAACACATTTGAAATTTGTATAAGAAACTTCATAAATCAATCCGATGAAACCTTTACAACTCTTTCCTTTTATCTACTCGCATAATCCATCTACACAAGTATAACCCAAGTCATTTCGCGAGAACTGAGCATGCTAAGACTACCCACTGCAACATTAAGCTATCATGTAACAATACCATGCAAGGAATGTTCTAAAAACAAGAATGGATCAAAGTACAAGCCACTAATCAAATTTATTCACATGAGATAAAATATTTTCACTTGCCTACAAGGAAGAGGTCAAACATTCTAGTAAGATGATAACTCAAATAATCAAGTCAAGACCTTATTGGTTAGGAAAAAAAGGGTCAAGAGCATCGAGATTCCGATCATGTAATCCTATGGGTTGCGTGATTGAAATCTAATACTCAAACCATCCATCTCAAAAGAAAAAATTGAGAAGCCACATCCATACTAGTTACAATCAAAGACATGAAATCAAACAAGGTTATCTGATCCTTCCAGGAGGGAGGTTCCATGGAAATATTAGCCCGCAACCCCAAGGAAGAAAGAAAAAAAACAAATTATAATTTCAATTTTACCCAAGAAGTTTACCACCTCCTTACAGGATCTCTTAAAAATTGGTACTTGTTAACATAATCGAGACCCCTCTTCTAATACATTTGAAAGAGTCACACAAAAATCATTAATCCGAACAACAACTCCATCATAATCTTAACTTTTCTATAATATGAAAGATAACACCCAAATGCCAATAATAATTTGAACAAAAGATTCTGATGTAATCCATAAATGTGTTCATATCTATATGCAATTGTTTAGCATTTTTTGTTTTGTTTTACTTACTTCATAATTTCATTTGCACATGGTAAATACAACCAATCAATCTTTCCGGGAAACTAAAATCACTTATCAAAACAATAGTCAAACACTACTTGATAACCGCCCTTCCATTGTCAACTACTAATGGCCAAAGTATCAAACACATCACTACAAGGTTAAGAAGAAATGTTGTTTCCAACCCTCAGTCAAGGAATAATAAATAGTTTTTAAACTTTATTACTTTTTTTGCCCTTTCAAATTAAAACGCATATCGTCCTACGGTCAATGTTCACAATAGTTGTCTGCACTTGGAAATGGTCTCTAGACCATATAATTTATTCATTAACATATACAACCCATACATCCATGCAATTAAATTCACCTCAAAACCATAAAAATCAACACGACTGTGCTATGGTAGAAAGCATACGATAACACAAATTGACATATAACTTATCAAATTTCCTGTGATACCCATTATGGGGTTTAGAGTAAAATGTCCTCAACTCAGTTATCAAGAAACAACCTCAACCAAGTCAGCTGTGAAAAACTCAAAATGGTAGTCATGAACGGAAGTAGAAAATGCCCCTTTATTGTGCAAGGACAAATCTTGCACCTATAAGGATTCTGGGTGGTATCCAGGATCTATATCATTTTCCCATAATACTTAAAACAGAAAACCAAAATATTAATTGAATTTCCCTAATATAACTGAGTATTTGTAATAGTAACTAGATCAGGACCAAGAAGGGAAAAACAATTTTTTTACACAACCACGAATAATAGTACTATAGTAAACCATACGGATCGTATTTTTACACACATTATTTGTGAATTATTCTTTAAGCAAATATAAAATGAACTTAGATTTAGGAGGAAACGATATTGTCTCAAGCAAGTAAGGTCAATAAAAACCAAAGGTTTGGGTGAAGAAAGGAATGATAGCCAGTACACCCAAGGTGATTAAAACAACCACAATCTCATTTAATATGCCTTTACAAGAAAGAGAAACATTCTTTTCATGCAATTATAAAAGGTAGCTAAACATTTGCAAAGGTAAGACTTAGCATGCCTGATTGGAGCTTCCTCAATGCAGCCACATCGAACCAGGGCTCTAACAGCTACAACATGTTAAAATAAAAATCATTTTCCTCAGCACGTTGATCTCTCCTACAAGCTTCAAGGCACGCTTTGGCACAGTCAGGGAGAGGGTGGCCAAGGCAAGAGCTCAAACCTGCAGATTGCATCAGCTGGGAGTTTCAACACTCATCTTTCCACAACCTTCAGTTGATGAGCCTCCACATTATCTCATGCGTCCAGAGACAAAAAACATAAAATCCTCCACTGATTTTTCTGACGCATCCAGCCCAAAGGGCGTGGGAGGGTTACAACACTGCTAGACAAAAGTTTTTATAAAATAAAAATTAAAACTTTTAATAACCAGGAGCCTAGCAAAGAAAAAGTTTCCAAGTCTAAAAACAGACCCCCTAAGCAAAATAATTCACAAGGAAAGTTCACGCAGCCAGAGAGTAAAGGAAGGCATGATACACAACAACAAAGATATTTACCAGGAAGTTTCAAATCCCCCCTTTATTTCAACAAAACATCAATGGAGCAAGTCTGAAGAGATTACAACCCATGCGGCCCCCAAGAATGGCTCAAGTCAGACCAAAAGCATGAAATTTTTTCTTCATTAAGAACATTAATGAATGGCAGCAGGCCACCAAACACCATCCCTTCACCGGCACAAACCAAGGATCTTTTTTGCAGAAGGAAACAAGCCAACATCCAATCAGCAATTAGTTTCACTTGATGACAGCCACGTGACCAAGTTTGGACGTAGCTAGAGTGGTAAGGGGGGTAGGTGGTAGTTGAAAGGATAAGGTTGAGAATTGAAAGTATTCACCCCAAAAAAAACTTGTGCCACACACACAACCTCCCTATGCAAGCGCACAAAAGACACCAAAGAAGACGGGAAACCAACACCCACGCCAACCAAGCCAGTTAATAACAAGGACATACACACTGGCATGACGGGGAGAGCAGAAAAAAAATCATATTTTCCTTTAATTATATTATTAAAACCCCACGCGAGCAGGACTAATCATCCTAGGGAAGAAGATAAGGGGTTGACATTCGAAGGCGACCACATAACAATGACTGTAAGCTAGGAAAAATACACTACTAACAAGGAAATAAAATACCAATAATCAAACCTCCTCCTTCGCGTTCCATAGAAAACCTTAGAATGGGCTAGGAAACTTGGATTGAGCCCTGATTATGTGATATGTAAGTGTTTTTCTTCAAGAAGGAGCAAGGCCTTCCTGCAACAATGATCCTCTTACTTTGTACTAGATGGGAAAAATGATTATGAGGCTATTTGGGAATTAGGACAAGGTAGAAGGATGTTCTTTGCTCAAAGGATGCAAGAACTTAGGTAGGGCATTCAAGCTTATTCTCTGTGTCCTTAGAGGGGAGGGGCAAGGTTGTATTTATAGCCTGGGGGAGTGATTAACTTAGAGTAATTTAAGTAATCATGGTTTGAAAATGTGGGCAAGATTAGGTGAGTGGGGACCACGAAGAATGGGCGAGGATTTGATTTTAGATTTTTAATTCATAAGTCGAGAATGTTAGGTGAGTAGGGACCACGAAGAGTGGGTGAGATTTAAATTTGAATTTTTAATTCAATAGTATAAAAACATGGAGAATAATGAGATGTGGTGAGGATTGGGTTATTTTTTAGATTTTGAAATGGATAATTAATCAAATTATATTTGATTAATTCGAAGTGTATTTTTGTGGGAAATGAGGAAGGGAAATTAATTGATTTAGTTCATATGTGAAATTAGGGTGTCTACATTTGCCTCTCTTTGGAAGGGTACTATGAAAGTAGTGTCCTTTCAAAGAAATTAGATGGGATGGGGGAAGAATTCAATCTACTTTTCTTAAGCAAAAGCTAGAGTGAATGTTTGTTGGGGAGAATAGAAAGTGGTGAGTGACGGATGTCATAGTATCCTCCAAGACAAAAATGTCATGAGAAAATGTGATTATGGATAGATGTGGTGATGCCCCCTCGAGAGGACTGACGAGAATGAAATATATGACAGAACTCTTGAAAATAATATAAATGAATTCTATAGAGAAGAGGATGATAATGGAGTGGAAGAGACTGAAATGACCACATGACACAAATGGAGAAATGATTCAATCGGCCTTGAATGCTAGGTGTGAGGGTGTGGGGGAAAGAGAAAAGGGAATGGATAGGATTGGAGGTTGATTATGAGAAGAGTAAGGGAGATAGGGGAGGGGGAAAAAATGAATGAAAGAGGTAGAAATAAGAGAGAGGGATGATAGGGAAAGAAGAGAATGATGGAAAAATAAGGGAAAAATAGGAAAATGACAGAGTAGAGGGTGAAGGCATGAAATAGAGAGATATGCCAAATGAAGGAAGTAATAGAGATAATAAAGAGGGATGTGTGAAAGTGAAAGAAATGATAGAGATGAGAAAAGAAAAAAATGGGAAAGGATAAATAAGAAGGAGAAAATGAGGTGGGAGTAGGGGGTGAAATGGATGAAAATGGAAAGAAGACAAAAGAAGAAGTAGAATAGAGAAAAAAAGAAACTATGAGGGGCGAGGAAAGTGTGAAAAAGAGTAGAGAAAAGAAGAGAAACAAATACAAAATGAACGAAAAGGTAGGGGTGGTAGAGAAAAGGAGAAGTGGTAAGAAGAAATGTGAAAATTAGGGGAGTGGAAAGGAAGATAGAGTGAATACAGGGAGAATATTGAAGGAATCGTGTCATTGCAAGGAAGACCAAGGCAATGAATATGGAGCAGACCGTATGGAGATGCATTTGGAGGGTGGTATGATAAAAAAGACAAGACGATGATGAAGAGCCATGTTATCGATGGGGAAGTAAGGAGGAAACGTGATGGGAAAAGGGGAATTAGATGATACAGAGGAAGGGAAATAAGACGAGGGGTGGGAGAGAGAAGAGGATAACAAATAAAATGATGTAGAAGGAAGGGAATACAGAAAGGGGATAATAAGTGGAAAGGAAACAATATAAGGAATGTAAAGAGAAGAAAGAGGGGAGGAATGACATCAATTGGAAAAGATGCAGAGATGCATGAAATGATGATATTAGTACTATGAGAAAATAGAAAAAGGATGTATGATGAAGACAGTAAAGATATTGAAGAGGGAGAAGGGAAGATGGAGATATGGGTAAGAAGCGATAAGAAAGGGTGAGATTGAGGGAAAATAATAGGAGAGAAAAGATAATGTGGGATAGAGGAGGCAACGCCAATGAGGGGAAGTTAGGGAAATCCCCCTTACAATGAGTGGTGCGGAAGGGTGAGAGAAAAAATGAAGAAAAGGAGAAATGTGACGAGAATTGGAAAGGGTAACGCCAACAAAGGGACGTTAGGGAAAGTCCCTTTACAATTAGTGGTGGGCTTAGAGGAGGGAAGGAATGAAGGGAAACTCTAGAAGGTCCAAGGGAGTGAATGAGGTCATGCGGAATGAGGATTGATGATTTTTAGGGAAATCCCACTTACAATTATTAGCACGAGAATAAAAGATGATGATGAAAGAATGATAGAGGAATGTTAACAATAATGTCGAACACGTGTGTGGGTAGAAATGTGGGGGATTTGAGAAGATAAAATTGAAAGAGTAAAGAAAATGGGAGGGATGAGTTGGGACTAGGTGAAAGTGAGGAGAAGATGCGGGTGATGAGGATGAACAAGGTGAGGATGAAGAAATAAGATATGAAAAGAATGGTAAGAAATAGTATGAAGGATGATGGATCAAGAAGGGGAAAATGAGGGAAAATAACGTGATTGTAGCAGAAAGAGATTAGATGTATGTTGTAAGAGGATATGTGGAGAAAGGATAATAGTAGGAGGAAAAAGTGGGTAGTAGGAGATACTAGGTGGAAGAAGCGATCAACAAAGTGAATGAAGAATGAGGCGGGGGAGAATTTCATGATGACAAGTTAAGAGTAGGGAGGACCCTAAGATAAGATTTTCATGTGACAGAAGTGGTTAATTAAGATTGCCAAGTGAGCGAAATTGGAGATGACGAGTTGGCAAGCGAGAAGTGGTGTTTGCGAAAATGGAAAAGGAGGTGAAAGGATGTGATAATGGGGAATGTCGAGAAAAAGTACAAGGTGAAAGGTCTATAGAGATGGGAAAAGGCAAGGATATAGATCATCCTTAAGAGGGACTCTTAAGTGAGATCGTGATGTCGGGTGAGTGGTTAAGTAAGATTGCCAAATAGAGGAGGGTGATAGTGGTGGTAAAAAGATGTGATGATGGGGAATGAAGACAAAAGATGGATGGTGATATTGTAGAGTGATGGGTGAGTGTAAGATGACATGTCATGCTTAAGAGAATCTCTTAAGTAAGATCGTCATGCTACTAGAGAGGTTTTGTAAGATCACTTAACCGACAGGGATGATATGCAAGGAGAAAGACAAAATTATATTGGGAACAGGGGTGGAATGGTAGGTTGAAGAAGATGATCGCGATAAGAGGCGGGAGAAATAAGATGGGGGAAATATGATGGGATGGGGGAAGGCCATAGGGCAGATCAATCTTAAGATGAAGTCTTAAGTAAGATTGCCATGCAGACGGAATGGTTAAGTAAGATCACAAAGCTGAAGAAGAAGAAGAATGATGATAGAGTTGGTGGGAATATGGTATGAAAAAATGGACTGAAGGGGAAACCTCAAGTGAATTTTCCATACTATGAGAGCGTGTAAGTAGGATGACCAGGCATAAGATGGATTTGGGGAAGGATGAGAAAAGAGTGAGTGAGGTATGCCTGAGTAGAATATGATACAAGATGAGGTGATAACAAGAAACAAAGGAAACAAATGAGTGTAACATGAATGGATGAAGGAATATATGTAGTGGAGGGTTGAGAGTGTGAGGAGAATCCTTAATTGGGATGCTCGCGTGGTGAGAGTAATAATGCAAGAATGAGAAGTAGAAGAGGTGGAATGGGAAGATGTGTGCGGTGGTGAGTGTTGTTTGATGAGAGGGGAGGTGGTGAAGAAGCTTCTACAGTGGGAAGATCTTCAGGAGAGGGTAAACCTCCACCGAGGATCCCATATAGAAAGGGTTATTAGGTAAGATTGTCAAGCGAGAAGCAAAATGGTGAAAGGAAAGAATACAAATGGGTGAGAGGGTACATGAAGGTTGAGAAGGGTAATATGGGGGTAAGTGGTGGAGGATTAAAAATGAGGAGTGAGAATGAATGGATCAAATACATGGTGAGCATGATGGGGGAGGAGGAGCTGATGGATAGTGAATGTTACTTGTGAAAGATCATCAAGTAGGATTCACAAACTGCAACGGTGATCAAGTAGGATTCCCAAACTGGGGAATGTAATAGTATGGGTAAATGGATGGGGTGCAAAGTAAGATGTTGATCATGCAGGAAGATACTCACGTGACGAAAAAGTATCTTAATTTTAATATAACACATAACATGATGCATCATGATATAAAATATCAAGATGACTAGACTGTAATATGCGTGATAACATAGACAGGGGGCATCAAAAAGGTTTTATGCCCTAGTACGATATGAAAATGGAAGAGAGCATAGATAGAGGCCATCAAGAAAATATGATGCCCCAGTATGACATGCAATCAAATAACATAAGAATATTAGAGAGAACACCAGGATACATAAAATCAAGATGCCCCCTGTAATATATCAAGATACAAGAAATCAATTAATAATTTATAACTAATAATGCAACACAATAACCAATAAACATGTCCCTAACATGTTCCACAGTGAGGATTGATCGGATGTGCCCCCAAGAAGGGGTTGGAGGATATAGTAAAGTATTGGGTTATTATCCTCAAACAAGGAAGTAATGAGAGCTGGATTTGCCCCAAGCCAGGATTAATGCTAGGAGAAGTGTTTTGAATTCAGTAGTCATAAAGTGATTGGATCATCCGTTGGGGATAATAGTTCAAAGGTTGAATTGTGTTGGTATTTTTAGAGTTTTTGCGATTTTACAACATTTTTGTTTTTTTTTTTATAATATATATATTCTATTTTTTTTGGATTTTTGATAATTGTTTCTATTTTTTATTTTTTTGACGATTTTAAAATGTGTTCAGAGTTTTGATGATTCTTTTTAATGTTTTTAGATTTTTGATGAGTTCTAATTTTTTTTGTTGGATTTTGGATGATTGTTTCTAATGTTTTTGAGTTTTTGACGATCTTCAAATGTTTTTAGATTTTTAGATTTTTACACTGTTTTTAGATTTTGACGATTTTGACACTGTTTGTGGATTTTTACACTGTGATTGGCAATTTATGGACCAGAGTGTAGATTTATTTTTGAGAGGTGATAAACTAGGATATTATCTATATCTACCATGTTCTATGTGGTAAATTATGCTCGGAATAACAAAAATTCTCTTTCCATTGGCAGGATATGGTGGTGATGATATGATGAAAAGAAGTCCAACTCCATTCTTGACTCCACACAACTAGTAAGATGCGTGGGCTCATCACCGAGAATCAAGAAGGACGTAGGAGGTAGATAATGAATATAGAGACAAATGTTAACAACAATCCCTTTGGGAAATTGTGACTCCATTCTTCATAATGGAATTGAACCAGTTTCAAAAATGGCTTTCATGTTATGAGTCACATGCTAGGCTAGACAGTTATGTGGCATGTTGATTGGTAAGATATGAAGGGAAGGGATAGTTCTCTCTTCACTTACGAATCTGAATTACTTCTTTGGGGATTCTATAATTTGCAAGCATTATAAGATTTTATATTTTTTAAATGACTCCCTATGCCTTGCCCCATGCTACTAGTGAGAAGCAAGGGCTCATCGCTGAAGGCAAAATATAGGTGAGTGAATTCCCTTTTTGTCTTTTTTTTGTTTTGTTTTGTTTTATTTATTTTTTTAATATTTTGTAATCTTTTTATGCTTTTATGAGAAAGACCCTCTAGATTTTTCCCCATGCCACTTGTAAGAGGCAAGGATTTATCACCGAATAAAATACGTAGATGAGTAAGGGCACCTTCCTCCATTCCTAATCTCACACTACCAGGAAGAAGTGTGGGCTCAACACCAAAGACTATGAAGGATAAAAGATGTGACGGTTAATTATTCATAAGTTATTGAATTGATGAATTTTTACAATAACACTTTGTATTTGGGAAGGAACGTTTACCCCCAATCTCAGCCCCACACGACTAGTAGGACGCGAGGGTTCAACACCGAAGACTAAGATGGACAACCAAACGAACGGGGTAAGGAAGTTTAAAGATTTGTTATGAAAGAGAGAATGTCTTTGAAGGGAATATATTACCATCAGTAAGCTTCTAGGTATGACCATAGGTGAAAGCGGCTGAAAATGAGAGCTATTATAAGAAGTATGATACTCACAAACTTAATAGGATATATATTAGCACCTGTCTCATGATGATAAATATGAAGATGTGATTTTTATAATAAAAATATCTGCTAATGGAAATGAATAAATTTAAATTATTCAGAGATAAGCAAGACAAAAGGAACAATGTACACGTTGTTTCCTAGAATAGTGAACATCTCAAGGATAAAATTTCTTTAAATGAACTGCATTCATTGGTTCATCAAGATCTTGACCATCTTCAGTGGCCAATTTATAGGCTCCAGAGGCAAATTTAGCTGTTATTACATAGGGTCCTAACTAATTAGGCTCAAATTTTCCTTGTTTTTCTCTTTCTTTAGTGGTATTATTTTGATCTTCTTTTAAAATGAGGTCACCAATTTTGAATTCTCTGGGTCTTACCTTTTTATGATAACTTCATTGTAGTCAATTTTGATAGACTTGAAGATGATTGAGAGCATTAAGTCATTTTTCATCGAGAAGCTTAAGCTCTTAAAGCCGTGACTGTTGGTATTCATCCTCATTAATTACATATTTAAGGGAGATCCTCAAGGATGGGATTTCTATCTCAATAAGTAAAATGGCTTCACAACCATAAAAAAAGGAAAATGGGGTGGCTTCAGTAGGTGTGCGGTAAGATGTACGGTAAGCCCAAAGAGCGAGGTAAATTTGAGTATGCCAATTACGTTGACAATCTTTTCCATAATGGATTTTAAGGTCTTATTGGTTGTTTCCACTTGACCATTACCCTAAGGGTAGTATGGAGTGGACCATTTAAGTTTGATGTAAAAAGTTTTGGCTAGGTATTTTACATCCTGGTTTTTAAATGATTTACCGTTATCTACAACCATGGAGGATGGAATTCCAAATCGACAGATGAGATTATTAATAATGAATTTTTATATTTGGCTACTAGTAACATAAGTCATAGGCATAACTTCCACCCATTTAGTGAAGTAATCAGTAATGGTAATGATGAACTTATGTCCATCAGACGATGTTGGTCTTATTTTACCAATGAGGTCAAGTCCCAGTTGAGATAAGGGCCATGTTGTGGTTATCGATTGTAATGCCTGGGAAGGTGTGTGGATAATATTTCCATGCTTTTGACATTCTTGACAACGTTTAATAAAATGACATGCGTCACTTTCCATGGTGGGCCAACAATATCCAACTTGTAGGATTTTCTTGGCTAAGGTGATACCATTCATGTGTGCTCCACAGATACCAGAATGGACTTCAGCTAAGACACTCAAGGCTTCTTCTTGATTAAGAAATCAAAGCAGGGTGCCATCATATCCTCATTTATAAAGAGTTTATGCTAAAATGATGTAACGAGAAGCACGTTGTGCTAAAGCACGTTTATGCATTGGTTTCATGTCGGAAGGAAATGTATTATCATGAATGAAGGTATAAAGATTGTGGTACCAAGGGTTATTTGAACCCAAAATCTCACATACCATAAGGTTTTCAGGAAGATCATAGACAGGAATTAAGAGGTGTTTAATGAGAAAATGTGCCCGGGGCTGACTAGATGTGATTTCTAATAGGGATCCGATGGTTGCCATAGCGTCAATAGATTTATTATGAATTCTAGGGATTTGATCAAAGCTAATTAATCGAAAATAACTTCAAATACTATCCACCATGCGTTTATATGGGATAATTTTTTCATCATTGACCTGATATTCATTGATAACTTGCTTGATGATAAGTAAAGAATCACTAAATATAGCTAATTCTATAAGATTCCAAGATATAGTCAGTTTTAATCCTACGATAAGAGCTTCATATTCTGCGATATTTTTGGTACATGGGAATGATAAGAAAAATGATTTGGGGATAACATGTCCGCTGGGTGTGATAAGAAAAATACCAGCCCTTGAGCCATGGAGATTACAAGATCCGTCAAAAAATAGAGTCCAAGCTGGTGTGATGTCTATGTGTAGAATATCTTCATCAGGAAAAGAGAACTGAAGTGGTTCCGTGCTAAGAAGGGGTGCCTCGACAATTTGATCTGCAAGGGCTTTTCTTTTAATTTCTTTCTGCGGAAAAAATTTAACATCGAATTAACTAAGTAATACGACCCAACTAGACATTCTTATCGTGAGAATGGGTCTGGACAAAAAATACTTAAGAGGATCAATTTTGGTAATCAACTTAGTTGTGTGATTGAGCAAGTAATGACACAACTTATGGAATGCAAAGGTGATTGCTAAGCATACTTTTTTGATTTGGGAATAATGTAGTTCGTGCTCAATAAGTGTTTGACTAAGGTAATATACATCATGTTCTTTTGCTTGATCGTTATGTTTTTCTAGTAGAGATCCTATGACATGTTCAGTGGCAGATGTATAAAGAAACATGGGTTTATCGACAACTGGTGACATAAGAACATGTGGAATAGAGAGGTATTCTTTTAGCTTAGCAAAAGAGTCTTGGTAATCCTGGTTCCAATGAAATTATGCATCTTTCTTGAGTAACTGATTAAAGTGATGGCACTTGTTAACTAACTGTGATATGAAACGCCGAATAGATTGTATCTTTCTCTGAAGACTGCGTAATTGTTTTAGGTTTTGAGGAGGAGGCATTTCCATAATGGCTTTGAATTTGGTAGGATCCACTTTTATGCCTCTTCATGAGACAATAAACCCTAATAATTTACCAGAGGTTAATCCGAATACACATTTCTTTGGGTTAAGACAAACCTTATACTTCCTTAATCTATCAAAAATTTGTCTCAACACACTTGGATGCCCTATTCGTGTTTTAGATTTTGTTAATATATCATCAACATAATCTTCCATGATATCATGTAATATGTCACGGAAGATGATAGTCATTGCTCGTTGATAGGTGGCACTAGCATTTTTCAAGCCAAAAGGCATGACCTTATAACAGAAGGTTCCCTATGGTGTATTAAATGTCATTTTATGTTTATCCGGGCCTTAAGTAATACGTATTTGATTGTAACCAGATAATCCATCCATTAAGGAGAGCATTTCATGGCCTACCGTAGAATCAATAATCATGTCTATATTTAGCAAGGGAAAGTCATCTTTGGGACAAGTCTTGTTGATGTCGCGGATGTCTATGCATATTCTGATGCCAGGAGTTTTCTTGGCGACGGGAACTATGTTAGATTTCCATACCGAATAATCAATATGTTTGATAAAGTTGGCTTCCAAGAGTTTCTCGAGTTCAACTTTGACAAGCAATGCAACTTGGGGATGCATTTTGGGTAATTTTTGCTTTACAAGTTTCCTATCTGGATGTACCATAAGATGGTGTACTATAAGAGATGGGTCCAGGCCTGACATATCCTTCTACATCCAGGAAAATATATCTTGGAATTCAATAAGGAGTGTTGTGAATTCCATGCATTCTTGGTCAGACAGACTAATGCTAAGTTATAAAAATTTTGGCTGTTCGGTGGTGCCAATGTTTATGTCTTTTGTTTCTTCTACAAGCATTTTAGATGTATCCTTTGCAGAGAACGATGCTAATGGTTGATGTAGGTCATTGGTGTCGAGTGTTTTAGGTGAGTTGGTACAAGATTTTGGTGTGTAATGTTGGATTTTTTTATCAACATGTTTTTCAGATAGGGTGGTGGTGAGATTTTGACTATGGGAAATCCTTTGTTTGCACTTCTGATCCAAATTTTATGAGGGTGAAGGATCTGAATATTTTATCTCTTCACCAAAATAGGACGATTCATTTAGATTGATTTTAAATCCTTTTCTATGGTCGGAAGTAGGGAATTGGTCGCAAGTTTCAAGGAATTTTTTGATGGCTTTATCATTTTGGAACATGTCCATGACCGCACGATGTGGTTGGCCATGGTCTATGAGACTCGGATGTGTAGGCTCAAAATTGATGACATTAATAGATAAATGTTCAAAGTAAAGATGTATTTCAACAAGGTTCTCAAAAAGACTACATGGAGACCTGATGTCATTATCAGAACTGGTGTCATCATTGTCACTTGAAATTATTATGGGAGCAACATCAAACACCTTGAAACCTAGACTATATTTACTGTGATGTTGTATGCAATTTATCGGGTCTAAATGACCTTGTTCATTTGGACCGAGTCCTTTACCCTTCCATCGCATATTTTTCATTATTCGGTGAGCTTTGGTAAATTTAGGGGACTCATAACATTGAGCAAAGTCATCATTATATAACCAAGATCCTGAAGAACTTGGAATATGTTTGTTGTCAAGATAACCAAATTTTTTCCAAACTGACTGTTTCATTTGGTAAGGGGGATGGATTCTCAGATGTAGAGCGTTAGGTTTGCTATAGCTCTATGGGGATTTGTTAATATAAAAGGAGTCTGCCATATTTTGAAATTGATATTCACCGCATCATGTGTCAATGATTTTAAATGTGTGGGATGGGGGACCAATAGGTACCTCATGTGGTGGGGAAGTCAGTTTGGTAGCTTTAAAAGATGAAGAGAATGGGTTATAAGAAGAAGGGGGTGGATTGAAGGATGAAGTTTGGTTATTCATAGGAGGAGGCATCTTAATGGAAGAGGTGTGGTTGGATGAAGAAGGTTGGCTAGGTGAGGAAGAAGATGGTGTGGTGGAAGAATAACTGTTGTTGGAAGAAGAAGCTTGATTATGGAAGAAGATGGTTAACTAGTAGAAGATAATGGATTGGAAAATGTGTTTTGGTTAGGATATGATGATTTCAGATCATTGTTAGGGAGTGTTTTAGGATCAATGCGTGTTTCGTTAGGGATTATGCAAGGTGGAGCATATTTATCTGTTGATGGACAATAGTGATCATGTCGATACCATCCTTCGAGGAATCTACAATACTCAAAAGGTTGGGGATCTGCACGTAATGTAAATTCCTTGTACAAATGAAGAAACTTAATACATTGGTGGAATGTTGATGGGATGGCTTTCATGGCATGAATCCATGGTCGACCAATGAAAATGATATATGCAACTTCTACATCCACCACATGACAAACCATGTCTAACGTGATGGGTCCAACTTGGAGAGGCAACGTGATTGTGCCTTCAGACTTTCTTTCGCTATTATCATACCCATGAATGGTTATGATATTGTTTTGTAAATCATTTTCAGTGTAACCTAGACAACGTAAAATTTTCATGGAACAAGTATTCAATAAAAATCCATTGTCGATTAAGACATGCTTGATCTTACGATGAGCTACATAACCCTCGACGTATAAAGAATGATTATTAGCGATGTTGAGATTAAGTAGGTCAGTGGGACCAAAAGATAAAATATGATTGGGGACTGTAAGATGTGTGATTAAATCCTGGAATTGTTGTGAATTGATGTCCTCAGGGACATGAGCGTTATTCAATGTTTGCATAAGGATGCGTTGTAGTGCGAGAGAAGAATTAAGTAGTTCCATGATGGAAATTTGTGCAGCAGTATTCTCTAATTGTTTGACAATATTGAATGATGGCATAGGCTATAGAGAGGAATTGGCAGTGGAATTAGATGGTGGATTAGGAGGTGATGTGGAGGACGAAGTGACAAATTTTTTTGTTGTAGGGACCCACATTTTTTTCTATCTAGTGGTGATCGCACAGTCAGTTCTGATCTTTATAGTTGCCACTAAGTCCTGGTCATAGTCTATGGTCGAGATGACTGAGTCATACTCGACATTACTTGATGATTGAACCTTATCTTTTGAACTGTTATCATGGTTAGGGAAAGGATTTTTGAACATGTGAAGTTTTTAATTAGGTGTTTTTGTCTCAGAAGTATTTTCAACTTCTATGTCTCCATGTTCAATCAGGTCTTGGACGTAATGGCATAGGTACATGAATCGATCTATAGAGTCCCCTTTTATGCTATGGTAATTACAATATTCATTATCCTTATACCAATTTGGTTTGGGTTTTCCTTCTTCAAAGGGTTTTACGATGGGATATGTAATCATATTGGCATTTTCCAAATGACGAAAGACACTAGATAGACTTTCTCTGAGAGGAGTGAACTGTCTTCGTCGATCCCGAGAAGGAAATTCCTTTCTGGGGATAATAATTGGTTGTTTAGATTTGAATGTGTTGATGGGATGGTTTTGGACATGGTGGGAATCAATAATTCCATCATTGACGATATTTTAATTCTGGTTAAAGAATTTAGATTTGTCCTGGTTCTAAGGAATGTCTCAATAAGGTTAGTCCCTAAAGGGTGCTTTAAGTAAGCCCTTATAAATGAGGTATTTTTCGATTTGTGTACCCTTTTCGATGACTTCCTCAAAACTATTCATACAATGCATTTGCATGTGGAATGATAATTTGGCATTGAGATTAGGAACAAAAATGCTAACTAGTTACCTCTTGGGTACTGAGCAGGGAAATCGGCTTGCAATTCCTCTCCATCATTGTAAAGAGGAGGAAAAGTTTTCATTTTTCCTTTTCCTAGTGTTGCAAAGATCAAGCATGGTTATTTTTGAGTCTAAGTTATAGGAAAAATGTTTGACAAATTTCTCTGATAAGTCTGTAAATGTTATGACCGACCCTTTGGGCAGATGGAAAAAATAGTCTAAAGCGTGTCCTCCTAAACTTTGGAGGAATAATCATAAAAGGTACGTGTCTTAATAAGCAACTTCCTGAAATTACATTTAAAATTCCTTGACATGTTCACAGGGGTCACCTTTGGTTTTATATTTATCAAACTTTGGGATTTCAAAGGATGATGGAAATGGTAAACGTGATATCTCTGTATCAAATGGATAAGGATACAATTCTTCAAAGTTGAATTGTTTTGATTGTTTTTGTAGTCCCTAAATGGTGCCTTTCATAAGTTTCCATTCTTGTGCAAATAGAGAAGCGGTGGACAGTTTATCAAACATGTATTGAGTATTGGAATCTAGATTGGGATCTTTTAATCTTCCAGCTCTAGTCATTTCTTCCTCAAGTTTCTTTGTTAAGTCTCAAATTTTATTGAATAACTCATCGGCCGAAGAACCATTTGGATTGTTTGGTATTTCGTTGTGATAACTTGATTCACCATTGTCGATAAGTTTGTTTAAATTTTCCATCCCAAAGTCAAGGGGTAGTTTTTCCCCTATGGCTAGGATGCATAACAGATATTAATTTTTGTTTTGTTTTATCACCCTATTGACTTGTTCTTGTTCTTCATTGGTGAGTTCTAGTTGTGTGACTTTTTCATCGTCATTTTCATGAAATGTGTCTGATTAAGTTGAAAAGTGGGTAGGAATTTTAAACAGGTGTGATGAAATGAGAACTTGATTACTTTAAATTTAGCTCGAATAAGCTCGTGATGACTGATAAGAAGAGTAACTCAAACAAATTATCTCAATATGATGATAATATAACTCGAGACAAGTTATTAGATAATTTGTTGCACATTATGTAGATTTGGCTTAAACAAGGTCTGAACTATTGACGGGGAGAGTAACCCCAACAAGTTAATCGCAATATGGTTGTGATATAACTCAAAATGAGCTATGAAAATTTTTGTGTTAGCTGTGATTTGGATAAATATGATGGTGGACAGAATAATGAATGAACTCAAACAAGTCACCCAATATTAGTTTGATATAGCTGAAAATAAACTATGAAGGATGTTTTTACAATAGATGATATGGGGAGTGAATGCTAGTCACTCAATATCATTTGGATATAGCCGAAGACAAGCTATTGCAGATGTATTGTTGGTTGAAGTGAACTAATGAAATTGGTGTGATGTTTTGGTTTGTGTTGTTGGATTTTTTGGATGTTTTCGCTTGGTATTGAATTGGTTGAGAACTGATTTTTTTTGTGAAACACAACTAGGGTTTGAACTTTTATAATGAACACATTGATATCAGCCAAGTTTTATGATAAAACAATGCTAAACTATTTTGTTTTCAAATAGCAAGCAATCATGTGGATCCAATTTTTTTGGCTTAAGAGGTAATTCTTCATGAATGATCATTGTTTCATGCAACCATACAAGTATGTTGTGGACTAATGGATGCAGACTCTTATTACTCCAAAAATATGCGTCCTCCAATATACCCTAGTCCTGATGTACCTAATTCTGTACGGAAAAGAATTGGTATGGGGAACCCTTAGAGCACTGGAGGAGACTCACCAATTCTTACTTTCCTGTTTTGGAGTGAATCACCACGTCTAGAACAGGTTTTGTGAAAAGGTGGAAGGTGATGGAGGGATGAATGTGTATGGTGCCTTATAAATCCTCGAATATTTACAAGGACGATGGCTGGGCTTCATTGTTACAACTATTTAGGCGTGATTCACATGTGCTACACGACAGCATTACCTGTAAGTGAAGAGTAGGGGCGAGGTAAATACCGAACGTTGTGATGAGACTAGGTCTCAAAGTGTAATGTAGATGCAAATGTTGTTGGTGCGTGGCATTCAAGTCCACGTCACTGGTATAACTTTGGTGGTGATGAAATCCACCTCGTCTACGTGTAAAAAAAATGATAAAGTGATTAAATGTATGGTTCTTTCCAACTTGAAGTAAATCACTAGTAGAAAATAATTGTGTACTTGAGCTTACTATTTTTTTTGTTTCAGCAATTTTCTTTGAATGGTGGTATTTTTGAGGGATTTTTTTTTTCATTTTTTTGACAATATTCCAGTAAGATGGTCCTACAGAAAAAAAATTAGTAATTATCCTGCAAACGAAATGTTAGAAAAGTGATCGCGGTTGTTTTTTATTTTTCAGATCGCTTGAAGACGCAGGAAAAGAGCATATACAACCAACGACCAAAAAAATATTAATAATATGATGAAGGAAAATAATAATTTAAATGACAGTTAGAAAATAAAGCTAGAGGATCATGCAATGTTATAACAAGAAACTAAAAATATTGTGACCGTTTCTAATTTTCCAGATCGCTTGAAGGAGCAAGAAAAAAACATACGCGAATACAATTAGAATAGATTTTATTTTTTAAAATTATTTTTTAAAATGTTAATAATTATTGCAATTTATAATAATTTTGAAATAGAGATAATGATTATTTTCACAAAAAATAAAAATGACGAAAGAAGAATGTGAAAATGTTACCTAGAAGTGTTGTCGTGGAAAATTGAAATGTAAAGTAAAAAATAAAAAATATTGTTTTGCGGAGCCCGGGTGGCCTCACATTTTTGATTTCCAAGTTTACTTTTAAAGTGTGAAGAAATAGCATATGTGTAAGGTTGTTATGTTAAAAAAATTAAAATTAAAAAAAAAACTACAATTTTTTTTATTTTTTTGTTTTTTGTTAAAAAGACAGGTGTTAGAAGAAATGAAACCAATTTTTTTTTTCCATTGCAGATATCTTTTCAATACTTTTTCGTTAAAAAAAAAGTAATTCCAAGTTCGAGAACAAAAGTTATGGCTTCCGGAAGATGGGCTATAGTAGCACTCTGAACGGAAATTTTGAACATGAGAAAAACACCCTAGGAGCTAGTTTTTTTAATTTTCTGACTTCTGTACTTCACCTGGGAAGTTAAAATTTTGACAGGAAAGTTAAAAAAGAACAATAAACATAAATAAAGAGTTAGATCAATAATTTATTAACTAAAATGAAAGAAATAAAAATGATTAACTTCCTACAAAGCAGTTAGTTTAGCAAAAGTAAACAAATAAATGCATTTTCTGGATTGGTTGTCCCATGACAGTAAGATGATAAACTAATGACTAGTTCATGTGTTTCTACAGATTACGAGTGAATAGAAAAATCAAAACTGGGAACTAAACACCAAGCACCGAGGAGATTAAAGACATGATGAGTGTCATAGTTTCATTGTTGATATAACCTGCAGATACACCACAAGACACCGCACGATAAAAACACTACCCACAACGTAAAGGTTAACCAAAGAACGCCATAAGGCACCGAAAAAGAGATAATAAAAAATAATAATAAACACAGAATGGATAACACCACTAATTGAGAAATATATGGTAACAAATCAAAAGTAACCGAGCATGCCAAAATGTAAGCTAGGAAAAACACACTACTAACAAGGAAGTAAAATACCAATAATCATACCTCCTCCTTTGCATTCCATAGCAAACCTTAGAATGGGCTAGGAAACTTGGATTGAGCCCTGATTGTGTGATATGTAGGTGCTTTTCTTCGAGATGGAGCAATGCCTTCCTGCAAAAATGATCCTCTTACTTTGCACTAGATGGGAAAAATAATTATGAGGCTATTTAGACATTAGGATGAGGCAGAAGGATGTTCTTTTCTCAAAGGATGCAAGAACTTAGATAGGGTATTCAAGCTTATTATTCGTTTCCTTAGAGGGGAGAGGTAATGTTGTATTTATAGCATAGGGGAGTGATTAACTTAGAGTAATTTAAGTAATCATGGTTTGAAAATGTGGGCAAGATTAGGTGAGTGGGGACCATGAAGAATGGGTGACGATTTGATTTTAGATTTTTAATTCATAAGTGGAGGATTTTAGGTGAGTGGGGACCATGAAGAGTGGGTGAGGATTTGAATTTGAATTTTTAATTCAATAGTAGAAAAACATGGAGAATAATGACATGTGGTGAGGACTGGATTATTTTTTAGATTTTGAAATGGATAATTAATCCAATTATATTTGATTAATTCGAAGTGTATTTTTGTGGAAAATGAGGAAGGGGAATTAATTGATTTAGGATAGATGTGAAATTAAGGTGTCTACATTTTCCACTCTTTGGTAGGGTACTATGAAAGTAGTGTCCTTTCAAAGAAAGTAGATGGGATGGGGGAAGAATTCAATCTACTTTTCTTAAGCAAAAGGTAGAACGAATGTTTGTTGGGGAGAATAGAAAGTGGTGAGTGATGGATGTCATAGTATCCTCCAAGACAAAAATGTCATGAGAAGATGTGATTATGGATAGATGTGGTGATGCCCCCTTGAGAGGACTGACGAGAATGAAATATACGATAGAACTCTCGAAAAGAAGAGAAATGAATTTTGTAGAGAAGATGACGATAATGGAGTGGAAGAGATTGGAATGACCACACGACATAAATGGAGAAAGGATTCAAACAACCTTGAATGCTAGGTGTGAGGGTGTGTGGGAAAGAGAAAGGGAATGGATAGGATTGGGGGTTGATTATGAGAAGAGTAAGGGAGATAGGGGAGGGGGAAAAAAAAATGAAAGAGGTAGAAATAAGAGAGAGGGATGATAGGGGAAGAAGGGAATGATGAAGGAGAAACAAGGCAAAAACATGAAAATAACAAAGTAGAGGGTGAAGGGATGAAATAGAGAGATGTGCCAAATAAAGGAAGCAACAGAGATAATAAAAAGGGATGCGTGAAAGTGAAAGAAATGATAGAGCTGAGAAAAGCATAAAATGGGAAAGGATAAATAAGAACGAGAAAACGAGGTGGGAGTAGGGGGTGAAATGGATGAAAATGGAAAGAGGAAAAAAGAAGAAGTAGAACGCAGAAAAAAAAAGAAACTATGAGTGGTGAGGAAAGTGTGAAAAAGAGAAAAAAAAAGAGAAACAGATACAAAATGAATGAAAAAGTAGGGGTGTTAGAGAAAAAGAGAAATAGTAAGAAGAAATGTGAAAATTAGGGGAGAGAAAAGGAAGATAGAGGGAATACATGGAGAATATTGAAGGAATCATGTCATTGTGAGGAAGACCAAGGAAATGAATATGGAGCAGACCGTATGGAGATGAATGTGGAGGGTGGTATGATAAAGAAGAGGGACAATGTTGAAGAACCATGTTATCGATGGGGAAGTAAGGAGGAAACATGATGGAAAAGGGGGAAGAAGACCATACAGAGGAAGGGAAATAAGACGAGGGGTGGGAGAGAGAAGAGGATAACAAATAAAATGATGTAGAAAGAAGGGAATATAGAAATGGGATAATAAGTGGAAAGGGAACAATATAAGGCATGTAAAGAGAAGAAAGAGGGGAGGAATGATATCGATTGGAAAAAATGTGGAGATGCATGAAATGAGGATATTAGGACTACGAGAAAATAGAAAAAGGATGTATGATGAAGACAGTAAATATATTGAAGAGGGCAAAGGGAAGATGGAGATATGGGTAAGAAGTGACAAGGAAGGGTGGGATTGAGGGAAAAGAATAGGATAAAAAAGAGAATGGGGGATAGAGGAGGCAACGCCAATGAGGGGACGTTAGGGAAAGCACCATTACAATGAGTGGTGGGGAAGGGTGAAAGAATAAATGAAGAAAAGGAGAAAGGTAACGAGGATTGGAAAGGGTAATGCCAATAAAGAGACGTTAGGGAAAGCCCCCTTATAATGCGTGGTGGGCTTAGAGGAGAGAAGGAATTAAGGGAAACTCTAGAAGGTCCAAGGGATTGAATGAGGTCATGCGGAATGAGGATTGATGATTTTTAGGGAAAGCCCACTTATAATTATTAGCGTGGGAATAGAATATGATGATGAAAGAATGATAGAAGAATGTTAACAATAATGGCGAACACGTGTGTGGGTAGAAATGTTAGGAGATTTGAGAAGATAAAGTGGAAAGAGTAAAGAAAATGGGAGGGATGAGTTGGGACTAGGTGAAAGTGATGAGAAGATGTAGGTGATGAGGATGAACGAGGTGACGATGAAGAAACAAGACATAAAAAAATGGGAAGAAACGGTATGAAGGATGATGGGTCAAAAAGGGGGAAATGGAGGAAAAGAACATGATTGTAGGTGAAAGAGATTAGATGTATGTTGTAAGAGGATATGTGGAGAAAGGATAATAGTAGGAGGAAAAAGTGGGTAGTAGGATATACCAGGTGGAAGAAGCGATCAACAAAATGAACGAAGAATGAGGCGGGGAAGAAGTTCATGATGACAAGTTAAGTGTAGGGAGGACCCTAACATAAGATTGTCATGTGATGGAAGTGGTTAAGTAAGTTTGCCAAGTGAGCAAAACTGGAGATGACGAGTGGTCAAGCGAGAAGTGTTGTTTGTGAGAATGGAAAAGGAGGTGAAAGGATGTGATAATGGGAAATGTCGAGAAAAAGTGAAGGGTGAAGGGTGTGTAGTGATGTGGAAAGGCAAGGAGACAGATCATCCTTAAGAGGGACTTTTAAGTGAGATCGTCATGCCAAGTGAGTGGTTAAGTAAGATTGTCAAACAGAGGAGGGTGATAGTGGTGGTAAAAATATATGATGATGGGGAATGAAGAGGAAAGATGGATGGTGAGATTGTAGAGTGATGGGCGAGTGTAAGATGACATGACATGCTTAAGAGAATCTCTTAAGTAAGATCGTCATGCTACTGGAGAGGTTTCGTAAGATCACCTAACTGACAGGGATGATATGCAAGGAGAAAGACAAAATGATATTGGGGACAAGGGTGGAATGGTAGGTTGAAGAATATGATCGCAACGAGAGGCGGGAGAAATAATATGGGGTAAATATGATGGTATGGGGAAGGCCATAGGGTAGATCAATCTTAAGAGGAAGTCTTAAGTAAGATTGCCATGCGGCCAGAATGGTTAAGTAAGATCGCCAAATTGAAGAAGAAGAAGAATGATGATAGAGTTGGTGGGAATAGGGTATGACAAAATGAACTGATGGGGAACTCTCAAGTAAATTTTTCATACTATGACAGCATGTAAGTAGGATGACCAGACATAAGATGGATTTGGGGAAGGATGAGAAAAGAGTGAGTGAGGTATGCCTGAGTAGAATAGGATACGAGATGAGGTGATAACAAGAAAGAAAGGAAACAAAGGAGTGTAACATGAATGGATGAAGGAATATATGTAGTGGAGGGTAGAGAGTGTGAGGGGAATCCTTAACTGAGATGCCCGTGTGGTGAGAGTAATGATGCGAGAATGAGAAGCAGATGAGGTGGAATGGGAATATGTGTGCAGTGGCGAGTGTTGTTTGATGAGAGGGGAGGTGGTGGAGAAGCTTCTACAACGGGAAGATCTTAGGGAGAGGGTAAACCTCCACTGAGGATCCCATATAGAAGGGTTTATTACGTAAGATTGTCAAGCGGGAAGCAGAAGGGTGAAAGGAAAGAATACAAATGGGTGAGAGGGGACGAGAAGATTGAGAAGGGTAATATGGGTGTAAGTGGCGAAGGAGTAAAAATGAGGAGCGAGGATGTATGGATCAAATACATGGTGAGCATGGTGGGAGAGGAGGAGCTGCTGGATAGTGAATGCTACTTGAGAAAGATCGTCAAGTAGGATTCACAAACTACAACGGTGATCAAGTAGGATTCCCAAACTAGGAAATGTGATAGTATGGGTAAACGGATGGGGTGCAAAGTAAGATGTTGATCATGCAGGAAGATACTCACGTGATAAAAAACATCTTAATTTTAATATAACACATAACATGATACATCATGATATAAAAGATCAAGATGACTAGACTGTAATATGCATGATAACATAGACAGGGGCCATAAAAAAGGTTTGATACCCTAGTACGATATGCAAATGGAAGAGAGCATAGATAGAGGCCATCAAGAAAATATGATGCCCTAGTACGACATGCAATCAGATAACATAATAATATTAGAGAGAACACCAGGATACATAAAATAAAGATACCCCTTGTAATATATCAAGATACAAGAAAACAATTAATAATTTATAACTAATAATGCAACACAAGAACCAATAAACATGTCCCTAATGTGTTCCATAGTGAGGATTGATCGGATGTGCCCCCAAGAAGGGGTAGGAGGAAATAGTAATGTATTGGGTCATTGTTCTCAAACAAGGAAGTAATGAGAGCTAGATTTGCCCCAAGCGAGGATTAATGCTAGGGGAAGTGTTTTGAATTCGGTAGTCATAAAGTGATTGAATCATCCGTTGGGGATAATATTTCAAAGGTTGAATTGTGTTGGTATTTTTAGATTTTTTACGATTTTACAACATTTTTGTTTTTTGTATTTATATTATATATATATATATTATATATATGTTTTTTTTTTGGATTTTTTATAATCGTTTCTAATTTTTTTTATTTTGATTTTTGATTTTTTGATTTTTTGATTTTTTTTTTGACGGTTTTCAAATGTGTTCAGATTTTTGATGATTCTTTCTAATGTTTTTAGATTTTTGACGAGTTATAATTTTTTTGTTGGATTTTGGATGATTTTTTCTAATGTTTTATGGTTTTTGACGATCTTCAAATGTTTTTAGAAATTTGGATTTTTACACTGTTTTTGGATTTTTGATGATTTTCACACTGTTTGTGAATTTTTACATTGTGATTGGCAATTTATGGACTAGAGTGTAGATTTATTTTTGAGAGGTGATAAACTAGGATATTATCTGTATCTACCATGTTATGTGTGATAACTTATGCTCAGAATAACAAAAATTCTCTTTCCATTGGTAGGATATGGTGGTGATTATTTGATCAAAAGAAGTCCAACTCCATTCTTGACTCCACACAACTAGTAAGATGTGTGGGCTTATCACCGAGAATCAAGAAGGACGTAGGAGGTAGATAATGAATATAGTGATAAATTCTAACAACAATCCCTTTGGGAAATTGTGACTCCATTCTTCATAACGGAACTGAACCAGTTTCAAAAATGGATTTCATGTTATGAGTCACGTGTTAGGCTTAGACAAATATGTGGCCTACTGATTAGTAAGATATGAGGGGAAGGGATAGTTCTCTCTTCACTTAGGCATCTAAATTAATTCTTTGGGGATTCTATAATTTGTAAACATTATACAAATTTATATTTTTGAAATGACTCCATATGCCTTGCCCCATGCTACTAGTGAGAAGAAAAGGCTCATCACCGAAGGCAAAATATAGGTGAGTGAATTCCCTTTTTTTCTTTTTTTTTTGTTTTGTTTTATTTATTTTTTAATATTTTACAATGTTTTTATGTTTTTATAAGAATGACCCTCTACAATTTTCCCCATGTCAATTGTAAGAGGCAAGGATTTATCACCGAAGACAAGACGTAGACGAGTAAGAACACCTTCCTCCATTCCTGGTCTCACACTAACAGGAAGAAGTGTGGGCTCAACACCAAAGACTATGAAGGACAAATATGTGACGATGAATTATTCATAATTTATTGAATTGATGGATTTTTACAATAGCGTTTTGTATTTGGAAAGGAACGTTTACCCCCAATCTCAGCCCCACACGACTAGTAGGACGCGAGGGTTCAATACCGAAGACTGAGATGGACGACCAAACGAACTGGGTAATGAAGTTTAGAGATTTGTTATGAAAGAGAGAATGTCTTTGAAGGGAATATATTACCATCAGTAAGCTTCTAGGTATGACCATAGGTGAAAGCGACTGAAAATGGGAGATATTATAAGAAGTATGATACTCACAAAATTAATAGGATCTATATTAGCACCTGTCTCATGATGATAAATATGAAGATATGATTTTGATAATAAAAATATCTTCTAATGGAAATGATTAAATTTAAATTATTAAGAGATAAGCAAGATAGAAGGAACAATGTACACATTGTTTCCTGGAATAGTGAACATCTCAAGGATAAAATTTCTTTAAATGAACTGCATTCATTGGTTTAGAAAGATCTTGACCATCTTCAGTGTCCAATTTATAGGCTCCAGAGCCAAATTTAGTTGTAATTATATAGGGTCCTAACCAATTAGTCTCAAATTTTCCTTGTTTTTCTCGTTCTTTACTGGTATTTTTTTATTTTCTTTTAAAACGAGGTCACCACTTTTGAATTCTCTAGGTCTTACCTTTTTATGGTAACTGCGTTGTAGTCAGTTTTGATAGACTTGAAGATGATTGAGAGCATTAAGTCATTGTTCATCGAGAAGTTCAAGCTTTTAAAGCCGTGACTATCGATATTCATCCTTATTAATTACATCTTTAAGGGAGATCCTCAAGGATGAGATTTCTATTTCAATAGGTAAAATGGCTTCACAACCATAAACAAGGGAAAATGGGGTGGCTCTGGTAGGCATGCGGTAAGATGTATGGTAAGCCCAAAGAGTGGGGTAAATTTGAGTATGCCAATTACATCCATGGGTATTGACAATATTTTCCATGATGGATTTTGAGGTCTTATTGGTTGCTTCTGCTTGACCGTTGCCCTAAGGGTAGTATGGAGTGGACCATTTAAGTTTTAATGCAAAAATGTTTGGCTAGGTCTTTTACATCCTAGTTTTTAAATGATTTACCATTATCTGCAACCATAGCGGATGGAATACCAAATTGACAGTTGAGATTATTAAAAATGAATTTTGATATTTGGCTACCGGTAACATAAGTCAGAGGCATAGCTTCCATCCATTTAGTGAAGTAATCAGTAGCGGTAATGATGAAATTATGTCCATTAGATGATGTTGGTTTGATTTTACTAATGAGGTCAAGTCCCCATTGAGAGAAGGGCCATGGTGTGGTTATTGATTGTAATTCCTGGGAAGGTGCGCGGATAATATTTCCATGCTTTTGACGTGCTTGACAATGTTTGACAAAATGACATGTGTTACTTTCCATGGTGGGCCAATAATATCCAACTCACAGGATTTTCTTAGCTAAGGCGATACCATTCATGTGTGCTCCACAGATACCAGAATAAACTTCAATTAAGACACTCGAGGCTTCTTCCTGATTAAGACATCGGAGCAGGGTGTCATCATATCCTCATTTATAAAGAGTTTATGCTAAAATGATGTAACGAGAAGCACATTATGCTAAAGTACGTTTATGCATTGGTTTCATGTCGGCAGGAAATGTTTTATCATGAATGAAGGTATAAAGATCTTGGTACCAAGGGTTATTCAGACCCACGTTCTCACATACCATAGTGTTTTCAGGAAGATCATAGGCAGGCATTAAGAGGTGTTCAACGAGAAAATGTGCCTGGGGTTGGCTAGATGCGATTTCTAATAAGGATCTGATGGTTGTCATAGCCTCGGTAGATTTATTACGAATTCTAAGGATTTGATCAAAGTTAATTAATAAAAAATAGCTTCGAAGACTATCCACCATGCATTTATATGGGATAATTTTTTCATCCTTGACCTGATATTCATCGGTAACTTTCTTGATGATAAGTAAAGAATCACCAAATATAGCTAATTCTATAAGATTCCAAGATATAGCCAGTTTTAATCCTACGATGAGAGCTTCATATTCTGTGATATTGTTGGTACATAGAAATGCTAAGAGAAATGATTTGGGGATAACATGTCCATTGGGTGTGATAAACAAAATACTAGCCCCTGAGCCATGGAGATTACAAGATCCGTCAAAAATTAGAGTCCAAGATGGTGCGATGTCTATGTGTAGAATATCTTCATCAAGAAAAGAGAACTGAAGTGGTTCTGTGCTAAGAAGGGGTGCCTCGACAATTTGTTCTGCAAGGGCTTGTCCTTTAATTTCTTTCTGTAGAACAAATTCAACATCGAATTCACTAAGTAATACTACCCAACTAGACATTCTTCCCATGAGAATGGGTTTGGACAACAAATACTTAAGAGGATCAATTTTGGCAATCAACTTAGTTGTGTGATTGAGAAAGTAATGACGTAACTTATGGAATGCAAAGGCGACTACTAAACATACTTTTTCGATTTGGGAATAACGTACTTCATGCTCAATAAGTGTTTGACTAAGGTAATATACAGCCTGCTATTTTTCTTGATCGTTATGTTGTGTTATTAGAGCTCATATGGCATGTTTAGTGGTAGATGTATAAAGCAACATGGGTTTATCAGCAACTGGTGACATAAGAACAGGTGGAATATAGAGGTATTATTTTAGCTTAGCAAAAGAGTCTTGGTAATCGTGGTTCTAGTAAAATTGTGCATCTTTCTTGAGTAACTGATTAAAGTGATGGCACTTGTCAACCAACTGTGATATGAAACACCAAATAGATTGTATCTTTCCCTGAAGACTGCGTAATTGTTTTAGGTTTTGAGGAGGAGGTATTTCCATAATAGATTTAACTTTGGAAAGATCCACTTCTATGCCTCTTCATGTGACAATAAACCCTAATAATTTACCAGAGGTTACTCTGAACACACATTTCTTTGGGTTAAGACAAACCTTATACTCGCGTAATCTATCAAAAATGTGTCTCAACACACTTGGATGCCCTATTCATGTTTTGGATTTTGCTAATATATCATTAACGTAATCTTCCATGATATCATGTATCATGTCACGGAAGATGACAGTCATTGCTCGTTGATAGGTGGCACCATCATTTTTCAAGCCGAAATGCATGACCTTATAATAGAAGGTGCCCTATGGTGTAGTAAATGTCATTTTATGTTGATCCCCTTCAGTAATATGCATTTTATTTTAACCAGATAATCCATCCATTAAGGAGATCATTTCATGGCCTACCGTAGAATCAACAATCATGTCTATATTTCGCAAGGGAAAGTCATCTTTGGGACAAGCCTTGTTGATGTCGCGGAAGTCTATACATATTCTGATGCCAGGAGTTTTCTTGGTGATGGAAACTATGTTAGATATCCATGCCAAATAATCAATAGGTTTGATAAAGTCAACTTCCAAGAGTTTCTCGAGTTCGGCTTTGACAAGCAATGCAACTTGGGGATGCATTTTGCGTAGTTTTTTCTTTACAGGTTTCCCATATGGATGTACCACAAGATGTTGTACTATAAGAGATGGGTCCAATCCTGACATGTCCTTATATATCTAGGAAAATATATCTTGGAATTCAATAAGGAGTGTTGTGAATTCCATGCATTCTTGGTCAGACAGACTAATGCTAAGTTGTAAAAAATTTGGTTGTTCAGTGGTGCCAATGTTTATGTCTTTTGTTTCTTCTACAAGCATTTTAGATGTATCCTTTTCAGAGAACGATGATAATGGTAGATGTATTCTTGATCCATGGCACAGACCTCTAGAGTACTGACTGGAGCTACATCTCATTGGAGAGAACCAGGTAGTTGTTATGGATGTGGCATTGTTGGACATCATCAGAGAGAGTTATTATAGAACCCTAGTAACAAAGGTAAGAAAAATACCAGCCCTTAAGCCATGGAGATTATAAGATCTGTCAAAAAATAGAGTCTAAGATGGTGTGATGTCTATGTGTAGAATATCTTCATCAGGAAAAGAGAACTAAAGTGGTTCCGTGCCAAGAAGGGGTGCCTCGGCAAGTTGGTCTGCAAGGGATTTTATTTTAATTTGTTTCTACGAAACAAATTCAACATCGAATTCCTATAAATAAAGAGGCCACCCCCCCTCATTTAGCATAGAGAAGGAAGTAGTGAGAAATATTGTATGAGTAAGTGTGTAAAGGAAGCCATCATTTTGAAGGTGTGTTAAAGAAGCCATTAAGAAGTGTAATTGTGAAGTTTCTCCCATAGTTATTGTTGGAAGGCAAGTGAAGTCAGTAACACTTGAAATACCTCATGGGTGAGATTGTAACAATTTCATGTTGATATTATAATTTACACTTATATTTCAGATTTATCGTCATTCCTTCTTATCATAGTCTATGGTATTCTTGTGTTATGGTTGTTGTTGTGTTTCCAGATTCCATCCACCAAATTAAAAGCTATGCATTAGTAAATAATCATAGCATGAGGAGTTCCCCGGTGAAGAATTATTATAGTACCGGATTGGTGATGACATTTTGGTTCCGTTGCTAGGACCATTCCTCGTTGGTGGATTTTCTGGAGAGATATTCCCACTTAGTCAAAAATAAATTAGAGGGTAACCTTATTTTTACTGTGCATAGTAGTTTCCATAGTAAAGTCATTTTTGTCGTGAATAGTAGTTACCATGGTAAAGTCATTTTTGCTGTGAATAGTATTTATCACAGTAAAGTCACTTTTTACTGTGAATAGTATTTACCACAGTAACTTCACTTTTTACTGTGAATAGTGTTTACCACAGTAAAGTCAGTTTTTACCGCAGTAAGTCAAGTTTTACCATAGTTACCGTGGTCATTTCTCGTTTACTGTAGAAAGGTGTAAAGTCACTTTCTACTACAGTGATTCCAATTATTTGTGCACATAAGTCTTGTTGATTGTACTTGTGGGTTGGTATTTTACGGTGGTTACTTTTGAAAATGGGAAAGATTCCTATTTTTTCAGCTCAATCTAATGAAGATGCTTTGTCTTTCATTCAAGAGTTTAAATGATCTTGTATTTGTAATGGCCTCATAAGAAGGGAACAATGGACTGAATTTTTTCCTAACTTTTTGGATGGTTCAGCACTTAGGTGGTTTGAAACACTAAGTGATAATGTGAAAAACTCATGGGATTTATTAACTGAAATTTTTCTTGAAGAATTTGGTGAACAACAGAGATATGCAGATCTCATGATCGATATCACAAAGCTAACCCAAAGAGAGAAGGAGAAGATAAGGGATTATCATGCTCGTGTTCTAGAGCTAAGGAGGAAGCTCAATGCCCAGATCTGGAAGGAAGGATTAGCGGATGGGTTGATGAATGGCATGGATAATCTCTTTTGTAAGCACTTCATTCTTGGGATGAAGCCAGAGATCAGACAACGAGTGAAGTATGACCACCCAGCTACCATTGAACAAGTAAAGGAGATTGCAAGAAGGCAAGAAGAAAGCATGGAAGAGGAGCCCAAAGAAATTGTTGCTAAAGTAGAGCCTACACCAGCACCTTTGGTCCAAAATCCACAACCACTCCCGGTGAGCACAAATATTTGTCCTAGTACATCTACTGAGTATGAAGATTTGCTCAAAAATATGGGTCAGTTAACTATTAATCTTCTTCAAGGAAAAGAATTTAGTTCTCAGGGAGGAGATAGAGGTCCAAAAAGAAATATTTCTGAAGTTGTATGTTATGGTTGTTATAAAAAGGGTCATTATAAGTATAATTGTCCAGATAGAGCTTCTACATCTGGTAAAGGAGATAATGATAAAGGAAAAACACCTGTGAATTCTTTTAATGTAGTAGATAAGAGCAGAAATAATGAAGTAGATGTGTTTGTAACAAAAAGAAAGAAAGAAAAAGATAATCAAGATGGAAATGATCCTAAGAAGATGAAAGGAGAAACTAGTAAGAAACATAGGAGAAGAAAGTTGGGTGTGCAGGATTTTCTGATTTCACAGGGGAAAGGACCATACTCCATCTTGGAAGATCTGTCTAAAAGGCCTGCAAATATTACATATGGTCAACTCTTGGCTATGTCTTCGGAGAAGAGGCGGGAGCTGCGAAGTGGACTCAATGCTCGACAAAGAAAGGAGGTTGAGGTCCCTGTTTTGGAGGCAGAGGCAGATCTCTATGCTCCACAAGCTGAGGTATTATGTAATGGTATTTCAATTCATGATGTCTTAGTTGATGGAGGTGCTGCAGTTAATGTAATGACCGAGTCTGTAATGAATATGTTGGGTTTAAAAATTGATCGCCCTTCAACACTTATGTTAAGGTCATTAAATAAAGGAAAAACTAAACCAGAAGGTGTAGTTTCAAATGTGGCAATATCTGTTATGGGTGTTGTATGTGTGGTAGACTTTCAGGTGATGAAAAATGGTACTGTTGCGTACCCAATGCTGCTAGGAAGACCATGGCTAAGGAGAGTTCATGCAAGAAACTACTAGAATGAAGACTTCATGACACTTGGATGTGGTAGAGAGAGGGTGAAGATAAACGTGATCCCTCGACATCATAAAGCAGAACCTGTGGATTCAAATGATGAAACTGATGATTGGACATCCTCTGATTACTCTAGTACCAGTGAAGTGGACATTGAAGATGAAGAAAGTGAGGTTGATGTTTTAGTCATGGATATCCTTCCAGTCACACCAACTCATGACCCCATAAAATTATCTGAAGAAGAAGTTGATGATCGTCTCCAACAAATAAAGATTGGTGATGCTGTGATGGAGAGTGAGAAGGAATCCTACCTCCAGCTCTTTTGAAGGTACATACACCTATTCACTTTTGATTACAAGGAAATCCGTCAAGTAAGTTGGGTAGAACATTCTATTGAGCTGGTAGATGGTGCTAAGCCCATAAAGAAAATGCCATATAGAATGAATCCTAATTTTTCCAAGACTGTAAAAGGAGAAATAGATAAGTTGCTTGATGCAGGATTCATATTTGCTGTAGAGAATTCAGAATGGGTTTTTCCCATTGTGATCTCAATAAAAAAGAATGGGAAGCTACGCATTTGTGTTGACTACAGGAAGCTAAATAAGGCAACAAATAAGGATCATTACCCTCTTCCATGTTCAGATCAGATCTTGGACGAAGTAGCTAGCTAGGAGTGCTATAGTTTTGCTGATGGATATAGCGGCTACAACCAAGTTCGTATAGCAGAGAAAGATCAGCTGAAGACCATGTTCACCACTCCTTGGGGAACGTTTGCTTATAGAGTTATGCCTTTTGGGTTGTGTAATGCTCCAGCAACATTCCAGCGTTTGATGAATAGGGTGTTCGAACCCTACATTGGGAACTTCATTAGAGTATTTCTGGATGATTTTTGCATCTATAGGAGCAAGTTGGACCACCTACACCAGATGAAGACAGCATTTCAAAGGTTAGATGAAGCACAAACCTCACTAAACCCTACAAAGTGTTTCTTTGGATATTCTAAAGGCGTTTTGTTAGGGCATGTTGTATCCAGAGATGGTATTGGTACTGATCCTAATAAAGTTTCAAAAATCAAAGAGTTACCATTTCCTATGAATAGAAGTAAGTTGAGATCATTTTTAGGCCATGTGGGTTACTATAGAAGGTTCATCAAGAATTTCTCAAAGATTTCACAGCCACTAACCCAGTTCTTGAAGAAGGATGTTACTTATGAACCAGGAAATAAAGCGCATGAATCTTTTGAACAACTGAAGGAAGCCCTGGTGTCTTCACCTGTTTTAAAGAATCCAGACTGGAGCAAGCCATTCATTATGTCCACTGATGCCTCAGATGCAGCACTAAGAAGTACTTTGAGCCAAAAGGATGAAAAGGGGAATGAACATCCAATTTACTTTGGGAGCAGACAAATGAGCAGTGCTGAGGTAAATTATATTGTAACTGAAAAAGAGGTTCTGGCTATCATTTTTGCTATAAAGAAGTTTAGAAATTACTTGCTAGGGCAAAAATTTCTAGTTGTAACAGATCATCAGCCTCTAAAATATATTGTAAATAAGCCTAACCCATCAGGTAGGATAGCAAGATGGATAATTTTGCTACAAGAATTTGAATTTGATATTATAGATAGGCCAGGAAAGAAGCATGTCAATGCAAATGCACTCTCTCGAGCCTATGATAGTTTAGGATCATCTTGTGATGATGATGATTTCCCCGATGCAGCATTGTTATCCCTTGACATAATCCCTAATGAATACATAGATATTTGGAATTATCTGAATGAATTCAAGTTTCCTAATGGTGCCAATGCAAAAACTAAGAGAAAGATTACTCAAGCCAGTTATCCATATTCTATTCTGCATGGAGTATTATTTCAAATAGGACCTGATGGACAGTACAAGAGGGCAGTTGGATGTGATCAAGGGAAGGAACTGCTAGAAGAATTCCACAATGGTACATGTAGAGGGCACTTCTCTGGACAACTTACAACAAGAAGGATCTTAGATGTAGGTTATCACTGGCCTATTCTTTTTAAAAATTGTTATAATTATTGTAAGACATGTGATATTTGTCAAACACATGGTAGCCGTAAGACTTCATCAGCTCCATTATGCCCTATTCTTCTACTTGGTCCCTTTGAAAAGTGGGGAATAGATATTGTAGGTCCACTTCCAACTACCTCACGCCAAAATAAGTATATTGTAGTTGCCATAGATTATTTAACCAAGTGGGTTGAAGCTAGGCCATTGAAAACAGATTCCATGGATGAAGTGGCAAAGTTCATATATGAACGCATTGTCACCAGATTTGGTTGTCCATTAGAAATTGTAACAGATCAAGGAAGCCACTTCATTAATGAGGTGGTAGAAGCCCTAGTCAATAAGTTTTCTATTAAGCACAGGAAGGCAACAACATACAAACCAAGCACAAATGGACAGGTGGAACGAACAAATTTTGTGTTGTGTCAAATTCTAGCAAAAGATGCAGCCTTGTAGGTACATAAATGAGATAAGAGGATTCATGCAACATTGTGGGCATATAGGGCAACATCAAAGTGAGCAACAGGATACTCCCCATTTCAGTTGGCTTATGGCATTGATCTAGTTCTTCCTATTGAGTTTGATATTCCCACGGTCAGAGTAATGAAAAATGAAAGAATGGATGAAAGTGATTCAGTAAAAGAAAGGTTGGTACATCTTCATTTGCTAGAGGAAATGAGAGAAATAGCTAAGGATACAAGCTATAAGAAGAAAATGAAGCAGAAGGAATACTTTGATCAAAAGATCCGGTGGTCTCCATTTCATGTGAATGACTTGGTTCTAGTATATGATTCCAGATACAAAAAAGAAGACAGAGAAAATTTCTTCCAAAATGGATAGGGCCCTACAAAATAGCAGTTGTGCATAAAAATGGTACGTACCGACTGGAGGAATTGGATGGCACTCTCATTATGAAATGGGTCAACCACGACAAGTTGAAGATTTTCCAAGCACCAGAATAGTCTACTCCGAGGACGGAGTAGAAACTTGGAAGGGGGAATATGTCGACACTAAAATTTTCCTCCGTAATTTCTATTTCATTAATGTATGTATTAGGAATAGGATGTTGTTAAGTATAATTAGTAGTAGCGTCTGATAGAAGATAACAACACCGTCAGTACGGTGCCGCCAATAATGTGGAGTACGGTAACAGTCAAAGTACAATAAGAATGTTGTAAAAAGTAAATATTTGTCGTAAGTGGTCCGGTAATGTTAAAATGTCAAAGTTTGGGTAATTAGAGAAGTAGGGTCTACATGATTAGGAATTAGAAATATTATATTAGTAATAAAGACAAGGAGTGAGGTCATAAATATTTTGTGTATTTTATTTGTAAAAATTCTAAAAATGTGGAATCCATGTAAAATGATAAGGTTTATCTTATCTTAAAAGATAAGCTTACATGTACAGATAAGAGTTAAGGTATGGAATATGATTCCGCAGAGTGGATTTCTTATCCTATCTTAGAGATAAGATGGATAAGCCTAGAAGTTCTATAAATAGAGAGGCCACCCCCCCTCATTTAGCATAGAAGGAAGTAGTGAGAAATATTGTAGGAAGTGTACGAAGGAAGCCATCAGTTAAAGGTGTGTTGAAGAAGCCATTAAGAGGTGTAAGAGGTGAAAGGCAAGTGAAGTCAATAACACTTGAAGTACCTCATGGGTGAGATTGTAACAATTTCATGTTAATATTATAATTTACTTTGATATTTCAGATTTGTCATCATTCCGTCTTATCATAGTCGATGGTATTCTTGTGTTATGTTGTTGTTTTGTTTCTAGATTAAATCCACCAAACTAAAGGTTGTGCATTAGTAAATAATCATAGCACGAGGAGTTCCCGGTGAAGAATTATCATAGTGCCGGATTGGTGATGACAGCACAGACCTCTAGAGTACTGACTGGAGCTACATCTCATTGGAGAGAACCAGACAGTTCTTATGGATGTGGCATTGTTGGACATCATTAGAGAGAGTTCCCATAGAACCCTAGTAACAAGGGTAAGGAACAGATTTCAAAGCCTATAGTTGGTGACATGGGACGTAGCCACCGGATCTATGCAGTGGTTGAGAACCGCCAGGTTGAGCACCAGAGTACTCTAATAGATACTACATGTAGCATTGTGGGTATTCCGACCTCTATAATGTTTTATTCTGGTTCGTTTGATTCATTTATTGCACCATCTTTAGTAGAACGTTGTAGGCTAGTGGCAGTAAGACAGGGCCCTAGTTGGAACGTCGAGATGGATTCTAGAGTAAAAATCTATGTTGACTCCTTAGTTAAGGAGTGTGTAGTGGATTTGGGAGCCTTCACCATTACCTCGGATCTTTGTATCCTTCCGTTGGGTTCGTATGTGTAGTGCCCACTTCCCTTCGACACTTTTGATATTGATCATGATACTGCTAATTATATTATGAGCATTATTATAGTTTTGATTTAGTATGGTGTTAGTTGTCAGATCATGGATTATTGTTGAATGTTTTATATGTGATGCATGATGATTGTTAGAGACATTTTATATAGATGTTGACATACTGTTGGACATGGTTATATATATATATATATATATGGATGTTGTTAGGACATGTGATATTTGTATATATTGAGTAGACTGAGAAAATTGAATTTAAAATTGATGATTATATAGTTGTTGATGAAATTGTAAGTGATATTGTTGATTGTCTAGATTTTGTTGTGATTCATATATATATATATATATATATATATATATATATTCATGATTTTGAAATTATATTATATTCATTTGGATGCTCTGATATGGCCATGAGGCCGAATAGGTATTTGTATTGTGCAAGTTAAAAATATCACAACAAACATCGGGGGATTGGAGACCAACCACATTGGAATTCTAGATGAATTCAACAAGGTCACCATGACAACTTGTATTGTTTGTGTGTATGTTTTTTATTGTTAGGGATTTCCATGGGGGGATCACCTTTAAATGTGACCAAGGGTTATGTGTATTTATTTATTTGGTTCCTTTTGATTGCTTTTTGTATGTGTTTATTAAGTGATATGTTTACCCCTTTCGTTATTTATTAATTGTGGTAAATTAATGTGAGTAAACATGTTGTTAAAATTAATCAATCAAATTGGGACATAAAAAAGTAATTATTAGAGTTGTTGGCCTAAAATTAAAGTGTTGTAAGAAATTTGTAAGTGATGTGTAAAAAAACTTTGGAGTATGAAACACTCCACCTCCTTTTGAAATTCAAATTTGTCCTTGGAGGCTGATTTTGGAAGCTTATGGGACAAGTTAAACTTGTCCCATACCTCTTAAATTTGCATGCTTACCTTACCTATGGTTGGATGGTTTAAATCTAGACTTCATTATGCATTTTTGTAAGTCAAGTTGTATGCTTTTATTGCACTTTCTTACAGGCGTTCAATTTCAGTCCTTATGAGGTGTGGGTTTGATTTGAGTGTGTAAGTAAAATTGTCATTTATCCACCTGCTTATTTATTGTGCCTTGGAGATTGAAGTTGACTTACGAGTTGGAGTTGAGGATGTGTGATGTGGCATCCCACATGGATCCACCTCATCCTCTTCTCTTTCCTCTTCTATATATTCGAATTCCTTGACTTGTTTTTGTGGGTTTTATTTTTTTGCTTCACTTTTATCACTTCATTTTTGGTGACTTGCTTTGGGGTTTTTGGAGCTCTTACAAATTGGGAGAAATTTGGAAATAGTTGCATTCTTGTTGATTGTTGATCTCTTGGTTTGTATTGCATTGGAGAGCTTGTTGTTTTGAATTTGGAACAAACTCCATCATGGAGAGGTAAGAGCTTAGCTCTTGGAAATACTCTCCTTTTATTTGTATGCATATGTGAATGGTTGAATGTTTGAATGTGTTGTTTTATTTGTTGGCTGGTTGGGTAGTTGACCTAGGGTTGGTGTAGGAGAAGACTATGGGGCATTTTGTGGGAGGTATAAGTGTTTTGGGGAGGTATAAGTGTGGAGGGAGTTGGGATTTGGGTTCCACCTTAAAAAGAAATAGTTTGCATTTCTTTACTCGTTATGGGGTGCCATAAGAGGTTGGGGAGGCATAAGGAAATGAGACAAATAAGGGGTAATTGGGGGAGGCATAAGGGCATGTCAGGGATTTGAAATGATATATATTTTGGCATTTTGTTCTTAGGTGGTGATACCCATTTCCCCTTTGGGAGGGATAAGCACCATCCCCCATAGTTTCTTGCTCCTTTGGCTTGCATGATAAAGCATGAGTGTTTTTTGTTGTTTTGCTCTGTGGTAGAAAATTGTATTTTTGTTTTGGACTATGTTTTGAATGAGAAATCTATCTTTGTGTTGTGGAAGCCTATTGTTGCCATGAGTTGAAAAAAAACATTTCTTATTACAATGTGGTTGGGGCTCAGGGGCCAATGAAGAAGGATGGATTCTCCCTTTTCATTAGATGTCTTGGTTGGGTGGAGAGCGTTGCCTTTCCCCTGTTCTGTTGTGACCAAATTGGAGAATGATGGAAATTCATACTATTGTTCTGGAACTGAGAAAGAAGACAATTTGACAGTTCTTGTTGAGATCATTTCTTAATGTAACCTTTTCCCACTTGAAGTGGATGATCTTGTATATTATTTGTGATGAAAAGATAGTCTGTATGGGCTATTAAAGTTATAAATTGAATTGTGAAAGAGATATACCCTGTTTTTCTACTTTTGAAAGAATGTGAAAGAAATCATATTCTGTATATTGTAATTGAGGAATGAAAGAAGAAATTGTAAAGGTATATTTTTGAATCAATAAAGGATTGTATTACTTTACTCAAATGACATTATTGGATATTGAAATATGATTGTTGAATGTATTTTGAAATTATGTTGGAAGGATGAAGAAGTTATATCGTATGGAGAAATGTCATAATAGTATATTTTTTTTAAATAAATGTTTTAGAAATCAGAATTGTAATTTGGCATTTGAATACTTTGCTTGAGTCAACTTAGTATGTTAGATTGGGTTGGAATGAATTCATAGTTTAAAGTTGGCAAATGAAAATAAATCTATTTGAATTTGAGTTCTGTTAGATAACTTTCATACTGGCAATTATTAATCAGAAATTGAACAGAATGACCCTACAACATCAAAAAGACAAAATGAAATATCAAATTTTATTTGTAAGGTCAAAACGACCCCAAACATACCAAAATACTTACAAATATTTTATAGAACCTTTCAAATCGGGAAAAGGAAAAATTGCAAACTTCTTGCTGTATAAAATTGATAAATTTCAAATGCAAATCAATCAAGAAAACTTAAGCTTGCAATCTATTCTAAAATCTTTTAAGTAAAATCCTCCATGCATGTTTGGAAAGTGGAAAAAAAATTAACAACAAATTTGAACAAAATTGATAAGTTAAAAATACCAGTTCACTTTCGAAGTGACAGAAAGAAGTTTTCCCAAAATTAACCCATTAAAATTTATCAAAATCAAATTTCTAATGTTACTGTGAAAAGAGGATGTCAAGAAATTTCCAGAAAGTCCTTGTTTTCCAAAAACCAAGTTCCCAATCAAAAGTTATGGCCTTATGAAGTTTTTACTTCATTTCGGGCTCAAAATAATCTAATTATCAAATTTTAAATGAATAAAATATTCTTGGGCAGAACTGTAGGCTAAAACTTTCCTTTTTTTTATTTTTTCCCAAAAGGTGCAAAGTCATGAAGTTTACCGCCACTCTGCTAATCTGCAAGCCTTCATTTTGTCTAAAAATGATCTCTAAGTCCAAAAAGTTAATTTGGCAATTTTTCCTCTGCGGCCCCGCCACCTCATAGGCAATCATTGATTGACATGTGGCTTCATTGGGTGTCAAAAAAGGCTCAGATTGATTTTAACCTTAAGCGATTTCAAAAATAAATTTGGAAAAATTTGTAAGTTTTCCCTGCACCCTGCCGACCCGTAGCTAATCAGGTGCTGCCACGTGGCTTCACAAGGCGTCAGCACAGGAGCGGATCTTTTTAAGCCTTAACGCTTCAGGAGAATTTTGGGCAAAATTTCCAAATTATCCCCACTGGCCCACGGTTGGCTGACACGTGGCATCTTCTCGCGTCGGCGGAGGTGTGGGTTCCTTTTGACCTTTTTGCCCTTCCTTTTGAATAGTCAAATTTTCTAAATGTTCCCCACCAATCTGCTGATTTGCAACCAGTAAGGAGCTGCCACATGGCCTCCCTGGGCATCAGCAGAGGTGCGGGTGTAAAATTTTCTTTGTCCCAAAAGGGAAAAAGTGCTAAATGCCTTCCCCGCTCCGCCAGCCTGCATCTGGGAAAAAATTTCTTCCCCACTCCGCTGGTCCACTTTTCTCCTCCGGGTGAATTTTCTCTCCAAACTCCACAGACCCGAGTTGGGGAAAAGTTTCCTCCCCAATCCTGTAGGCCCGCTCTTGGGAAAATTTTCACCCCAAGTTCCGTCAGTCCATAACTTGAGAAATATGAGGAGTTAGGAGGACTTCTTTATATCACTGAAAAGGTGAGGAAATTCCCTATCTAATGGGAATGTTTTTAGGAAGTTTTAATTGTGTTAATCATGGGAAAAATAAAATTGAATCTTTAACCGAGTTCTGGGAGTGGGTGAGTAAGAATTTACTCTAATGATTTTAAATATGTATTCTTTTCCCCCACTGTAATTAAACCTTGATCTTGTCTTAGATCTTGTGGAATTAAATACCTTGGGTATTTAATTTTTTTGGTCCCTTAACCCTAAAATTTTAATCAGGGAATATTTAGCTAAAATGTCAATGTAATCAGTGATTAAATTAATCCCTAAGGAGATTTGAGCTAGGTGTGGAATTATTACACTTGTTGTTTTATAATGTGGAATTAGTAATTATTATAATGGGAAAAGTTATGAGTTGAATTTAATTGTCCTTGAGACTTTGGTTGTTAACACTTTAAAAAGAATTATTCCATAATTTTGTAACTAAACCTAGGTTATTCATGGGTCTCAAGTGGGAGATTTTAGCGGGCATTACACTTGGTATCACAGCCATGGGTTTAAAGCTTGGACCCTTGGACACACTAGAAAACATGAGACATGAACTGTAAACCTAGCAAAATTTTGAATCTAAGAAAAAAAACTTGTTTGAAAATTGAAAAAGAAATGTGTATGAAGAAATATTACATTACTTTGTTCATTTGAACTACCAAAATTAAAATAATAATAAAATAATAAGTTGTTTGAATTTTTGTACTCGCTCAGTGGCGTTTTGTTTGAACTCGAGTAACTAAGAATGTCAAATTAAATTGATTTTTGTGAACTTCTAGTGTAGTGGAAACTTGGTTCCCCTTTGAAAATGTGTTGTTTTACAAGTCCTAAAACTTGATTTAATTGTATGATGCGTTAAGCCCTTTGTTGAGACCCTTCCTTATTAGAGTTGTTGGAATGATAAATTGTATGGTGTGAATCTTGTGGTTGGAAAATAGTGGTTGTGTCCTGGGGTCGAGAAGAGTTAATTAGAAGCTGTTTAGAGCTTCCTTCCTTCAGTATTTAGGAAAGTTGGTCTGGTTGTCAATTTTTCATTTTGTTACCCGTATTGGAGAGTGGACATTAAATCTGGGTGTCGTTTATGACCCAATCCTGCGCATGTGTCCTTGGAACTGACCTTGAGGCATAGTACCCCTATTGGCGGCCATGAAGGGTTGTGAAGTGAATGTGGTGTTAACGTTTTGTATTTTACATTCGTAAACTTGTGTCATTTTATCAAGGACCAACATTTTATTTTATGATTGGATTGAGAAGCTCTGAGGCTCTTCTAGTTATTTATTATTTTGCGAGAATTTTCAGACTTTGCAATGTGGCTACTTAGCCACTTTCCTTGATTGCCAATATTTCTTGGACTTTATTTTGATTGGCGACTCAGATCTCGTTATGTTTACGGCTACTTAGCTAAACATTACGTGGATTTATTCTTGCATGATGATGAGCTGGTTCTATGCTACTTGTATTCATACATTTTTTCGTATGGGGGTACACCCTAGATGTCTTGAATGTCCTCTTATGTGCTTAAATTTATGCCTTGGTTCTATATGCATAGAACCTTGAGTGTATCGAGGATCTTAGAGTGACCTTTTCATTACCCGACCTTCTTGGGAAGAGAGTTCATTGTGTTGTGCGTTCTAGTTGGCAGCCTGTTAGTGGTGGTGGTGATTCTCTTACAATCCGGTAAGATCTTGAACCTCATCGGAGTAGAGGTTTATAATTGTGGGTTGATGAATTATGGTGGGATCGGTTTGCTTTTGGCTGGCTATGGATGATAGTGGAAAAGTGTTTGTCTGGTAGTGGCTTCTCTTCAATGGCATGTTAAGTTTTATCAAGATTACCTCATTTCATTATATTAAGTAGTGACTTGAGGATTGTATGCATCTTGCTAATTATGGTTAGATTTAATCCCATTCGAGTATTGTGTGTAAGTTAAGTGTGTTTTTTTTCCCTCTTGACCTATAAATAAGTCTACCCTTTCCTTAACAATTTTTTAGTTACTATGAATAATACTCTATGACCTATTAATTTTGGATTACATGGAGACACTTATGGATGCTTTGAGTCTTTTGGACCATGAAATTGGTGATGATAGTGTAATTAGACCTTGATAATTTAATCTCATTGGTCTTTTATAATGTGATTCTTCTTGCAAAACTATAACTCTTGGTTGTAAATCCATGTTGAATAGATAGCTGACTGTTTGCTTAAATTTAACACTTTCTAGCATGTATGTGGTGTTCTTATAGTTAAAATATTTCCTTGTCATTTTCATTTCTTGGTTGGTGGTATCCTATGGTAATATGGGTGTAGATTTTAAAACTTTCCTTGTCTTATCAGGCGAGTAAAATGTTTTCACCAAAACAACAAACATTGTTAAACCCTAGTAGATCAGTAAAAGTAATTATGCTTCCTTAATGGGCCTCGCTTGTAACTTCTTTTGAGAACTTGTAGAAACCCACTAGGAATGTTTTATGATACTTGTAATTAGTGGAAAAAAAAATCTCGAAATATTGTTGTGATCCATGTTGGTTGATTGTTTCCTAGTTCTTACAAAAGTAATAATGTGTTTTCTATATTGAATGTCCCTTGTTTTTCCTTAGAATTAAAAATGTGATGTGTTGATTTACCTCTCTCTCCCATAAAAGTAACAGTGTGATATGTTTACCCTTCCTTCTCATTAAATTTTTAATTGACAAGTTGACTCACCCAAACATCATAAAACTATAATTGAGGAGATATGGCCTTGAAGCTTAACAAATAAACTGGAACATAGAAAGAGAAAATGGTTCTTCCTTTAACCTTGGTAGATTAATAGAAGAAAAAAAAACATGTAGAAGAACAGGAAAGGAAAACTTTGTCTATCTACCTCCTCTAGGAGTAAAATAAATACTTTTTCTCTTTTCTGCCTTTACAGAATGATGAGATATCATGCCCACTTAGTGGTCCTTATAACAAAAAGTTGTGATGTCACAATAGGAGGAAGTTTAATTAAGAAAACTCGTAAAGGAATGTGCTTAGCAAACAAAACTACAACTTTTGACTTAATTAGTTGAGTTATAAAATAAGTAAGATTTATGTGTATTGAGTGCAATGTTTAGTTGAACCTGTAGTTCTGTCACCTACCTGAAATTGTGAAACACCTGGTGGATAGCAATGTGTTCTAGTTGATTATTACTTTCTTATTCATAGATGTATGTGCCTTTCTTGTGGGAGTTTTGGGTCATCATACCCTTATCACCCCGTAGCTCAACGAGTGTGAGTTGTGGTCCTTTTGGATTGAGACTCATTTGTTGTTTAAGAAGGAACCTCCTTGCATGTTGTCTTGTCCTTGGAGACCTAAGTTATTATAATTTTAAGGCAACATATGTTAAGGATATAAAATAAATTTGGGAAGTCTTATTTTCTTCATATTTTCTTGGGTCACCTTGTTATTGTTGCCCCTTTTCCATTAGGATGGAAAGTGCAAGATGATGTTATTCACTTTTGATACGATGCACCCTTGGATTGTAGTTGGACCCCGTTTTACTTGTTCTTCTCCCTAGCGACCTTGAGTGGTCCTTGGTGTTTCTTGTTCTCTCTTTATGGTTATTCTGAGCTTGAGTAGGAAATAAAATAAATAAATCCCATTGTGTTATAATGTATGGTACTTGTATTGATTTGTTAGTTGCTAGGGGACACACACACACACACACACACACACACACACACACACACACACACACACACACACACACACACACACACACACACACACACACACACACACACACACACACACACACACACATTCTAAATGGTTGACTTATTTAGATTTGGTTGGTATGGTGTGTTCGATTCTTAAAACAAAAGTGTAAAAATCAGACTATATGAAAACTTGTGGTCTTGACTTCACTTGTATTACCATGAAAAGTTAATTGTACCCTCTCAAGTTATAGAAGTGCTTTCCTTGAATAGTTCCTTGATTTTAAATGCTTTGTTGATTTAGGTGTCCTTGTTGATTAACCTCATCATGTGTGATCCTCAAATTGTGGGACCTTAAGTAGACTTGTTCCTCATACAAATTTGGTCATGGTTGATTTTTGCTAGCCTTGTCAAGACAACGAACCTTGAAATCATGACTTAAAATTAGTAGAAACCTTAACTTTTATTATTGTAGTATGTTGTATTCCTTGGGAAACTATGTGGTCGTTCTCAAACTCATGGAATTCTCCTTATTATTCCTCTACTTGGTGGTTACTCTTAAGACTCTTTTAAACTCTTCATGTTATATTGTTATGTGTGGTATCTTGGTTGATAGCATAAATTAACTCTCTAGATTTAAGTGTTCATAGCCTTGCATGCAGAAAATTTAGAAATCATCTCTTCCAATCTCCCTTCTTCTTGATAAATTGGATTGGACTAAACTTGGGTTTTGTGGACCTACACTTGTTTGAAGTAAGCAATCTCATAATGGAGTGATCCTTTTTCTATTTCATTTTTTCCTATCTCTCTTTCCAGTGAGTTCCAGGAGGAATTCAAGTCTAAGGGGAGGGCGATGCAGTGCCCAATTCCCTTCGACACTTTTGATATTGATCGTGATACTACTAACTATATTATGGGACATTATTATAGTTTTGATTTAGTATGGTGCTATATGTCAGATCATGGATTATTTTGGACTTTGTTTAACATACGATGCATGATGATTGTTATACACACTTTATATAGATGCTGACATGTTGTTGGACATGGTTATATATATATTTATGGATATTGTTAGGACATGTGATATTTGGATATATTGAGTAGACTGAGAAAAATTAATTAAAATTGATGATGATATAGTTGATGAAATTGTAAGTGATATTGTTGATTGTCTGGATGTTGTTGTGATTCATTTATGATATGGCCCCGAGACCGAAGGAGGTATTTGTGTTTTGTAGGTTAAATTATCACAACACACATCAGGGGATTGGAAACCAACCACATTGGAATTCCAAATGAATTCAACAAGGTCACCATGGCAACTTGTATTATTTGTATGTGTGTGTTTGATTGTTGTTAGGGATTTCTAGGGGGGGTCACCTTTAAATATGACCAAGGGTTATGTGTATTTATTTATTTGGCTCCCTTGTTTAGGATGTATGTGTTTTATAAGTGATGTGTTTCCCTTTTATTTAAATAAATTGTGGTAAAGTAATATGAGTAATCATATTGGTAAAAATTAATTAATCAAATTGGGACATAAGAAAGTAATTATTGGAGTTGTTGGATCTTGTATTAAATGTTGTGAGATAAGTGTAAGAAATGTGTAAGTGATGTGTAAGAGATGTGTAAGTTAATTTTGGAGTGTGAAACACTCCACCTTCTTTGAAATTCGAATTTGTCTTTGGAGGCTGATTTTGGAGGCTTGTGGGACAATTTAAACTTGTCCCATACCTCTTAAAAATTACATACCAAACTTAACTATGGTTGGAGAGTTTAAATCTAGCCTTCATTATGCATTTTTGTAAGTCAAGTTGTATGCTTTAATTTCACTTTCTTACATGTTTTTAATTTCAGTCCCTTGGGGTGTGGGCTTGTTTTGGAGTGTGTAAGTAAGCTGTCATATTATTCACCCACCTATTTATTATGCATTAGAGAATGAAGTTGACTTTGGGTGTTAGAGTTGAGGATGTGTGAAGTGGCATCCTACATGGATCCACCTCATCTACTTCTCTTCCCTCTTTTATATATTCGAATTCCTTGGCTTCTTTTTGGGTTGCTTCACTTTTATCACTTCATTTTTGGTGACTTGCTTTGGGTTTTGGAGCTCTTGCAAATTGGGAGAAATTTGAAGATTGTTGCATGCTTGTAGATTTTTTATTTTGGATTGTTTTCCATTGGAAAGTTTGTTTTGTTTGAACCTTGGAAAAAACTCCATCATGGAGAGGTAAGAGCTTGGCTCTTGAAAATGCTCTTCTTTCCTTTTTATGAATACGTGAATGGTTGTATGTTGTTATTGCTTGTTGGTTAGTTGGGTAGACTTCCTAGGGATGGTGTGGGAGAATACTATGGGGTATTCTTGTGGGAGGCATAAGTGCTTTGGGGAGGTATAAGTGTGGAGGGAGTTGGGATTTGGCTTCCACCTGGTAAAAAGAAATAACTTGCATTTCTTTACTCATTATGGGGTGCCATAAGAGGTTGGGGAGGCATAAGGAAATGTGAGGAATAAGGGGTACTTGGGGGAGGCATAAGGGCATCTTAGGGATTTGAAATGATATATACTTTGGTAGTTTGTTTTCAGGTGGTGATACCCATTTCCCCTTGGGAGGCATAAGAAACATCCCCCATAGTTTCTTGCTCCTTTGGCTTGCATGATGAAGCCTGAGTTTTGCTTGTTATGTTTTAATGTGGTTGCAAATTGAATTCTATTTTGGACTGTGTTTTTGAATGTGAAATTTGCATGTGTGTTTGTGGAAGCCTGTTGTTGCCATGAGTTGAAACACTTCTTCTATTGTATTGTGGTTAGGACTCGGGGGCCAAAGAAGAGGGCGGATTCCCCTTCTCATTGGATGTCTTGGTTGGGTGGAGAGCATTGCCTTTCCCCCTGTTCTATTGTGATCAATTTGAAAGAAAGAAAATGGAGGATCTCCATGTTGTTGTTCTGCAACTAAGAAAGATCATGAAAAAGTTTGGCTAGTACCATGGAAATTCTTTATAACCTTTTGATTTAGTATGATGATTAGATGTAATAGAGCATGGATTATTGTTGACTCTGATTCATATATGAATGCATGAATGCCATTATTAGAGACATTTTATATATTGAGGTTGATATATTGTCTAACATGGTTACATTATAGATGTGTTCAGTACATGTGATATTTGGATATTTTGAGTAGACCTAGAAAAGAAAATTGATGATGATATAGTTGTTGATGAAATTTTAAGTGACATTGTTGTTTTGGCTTTACAAAATGATTATTATGTGTTTGGAATATATATTGATGACTTTGTGAAGTATATGATATTCATTGGGATGTTCTGATGTTGCCACGAAATGAATTGGAAGGTATTTGTAAGTTTTTCAGGTTAAAAGTATCACAACAAACATTGGGGGAAAGAGACCAAACATCATTGGAATTCTCATATGAATTCAACAAGGTCACCATGGCAACTATATTTGTTTGTGTGTGTTTGATTGTGTTAGGGATTCCCATAGGGGGGATCACCTTTGAAATGTGAACAAGAAATTTTATGTACTTTTTTTGCATTTTATTTGGCTTGCCTTTGTTAATGTTTGCATGTGTTTATTGGGTAAGTGATGTGCCTTTACCCCCTTTCATTATTTTTTAATTGTGGTAAATTAATGTGATGGAATCATATTGTTTAAAAATTAATTAATCAAATTGGGTCATAAGAAAGTAAGTATTAGAGTTTTTGGCCTAAAATGTAAAGTGTTGTAAGAAATGTGTCAATGATGTGTGATAGATGTGTAAGTATGATTTTGAGTATGAAACACTCCATCTTCTTTGAAATTCGAATTTGAATCCAAAGAGAGGCTGATTTTGGAGGCTTGTAAAAGGGAATGTAAAGTTAAACTTGTCATATACCTCTTAAATTTGTATACCAACATTACCTATGGTTGTAGACATTAATCATTTATCCCTTCTTTATGCATTTTTGTAAGTCAAAATGAATTATTTTTATTGCAATTTTCTTACATGTTTTAATTTCAGTCCTTATTGAATGTGAGGTATTGCTTGAGTGTGTAAGTAAAACTGTCATATTATTCACTCCACGCTATTGATTATGCATTGGAGAATGAAGTTGAATTTTGTCTTGGGGTTGAGGATGTGTGATGTGGTATCTTACATTGATCCACCTCATCCTCTTCTCTTCCCTCTTCTATTTATTGGAATTCCTTAGCTTTTTTTGGGTTGCTTCACTTTTATCACTTGCATTTTGGGAGACTTCTTTTGGTCTTGAGAGCTCTTGCTTTTGGAAAATATTGGAGATTGTTGCATGCTTGTGGATTGTTGATCTTGGACTATTTTGCATTGGAAAGCTTGTTGTTTTGGACTTGGGACAAACTCCATCATGGAGAGGTAAGAGCTTGGCTCTTGGAAATGCTCTTCTTCCCTTTTATGAATATGTAAATGTTTGTATGTTTGTTGGCTGGTTGGGTAGATGGCTTGGGGATGGTGTAGGAGAAGACTATGGGGTACTCTTGAGGGAGGCATAAGTGTTTTGGGGAGGTATAAGTGTGGAGGGAGTTGGGATTTGGGTTCCACCTTTTAAAAAGAAGTAGCTTGCATTTCTTTACTCGTTATGGGGTGCCATAAGAGGTTGGCGAGGCATAAGGAAATGTGAGGAATAAGGGGTACTTGGGGGAGGCATAAGGGTATGTCAGGGATTTGAAATGATATGTATTTTGGCTGTTTTTTCTCAGGTGGTGATACCCATTTCCCCTTTGGGAGACATAAGTAGCATCCCTCATAGTTTCTTACTCCTTTGGCTTGCGTGATGAAGCCTAAGTCTTGTTTGTTATGCTTTAATGTGGTTGCAAACTACATTCTGTTTTGGACTGTGTTTTTAAATGTGAGATTGCTTGTGTGTTTGTGGAAGCCTGTTGTTGCCATGAGTTGAAACAAATTTTATATTGCATTGTGGTTGGGGCTCAGGGGCCAATGAAGAAGTATGGATTCTCCTTGCATTGGATGTCTTGGTTGGGTGGAGATCATTTCCTTTCCCCTGCCTTTGTTGTGATCAAATTGAAATAAATGGAGTATCTTCATGCCGCTATTTGGGAGCAAAGGAAAAGACAATTTTGACAGTACTTGTTGAGATTATTATTTATTATAACCCTTTTCCACTTTAAAGTGGATGACCTTGTATATTACTGGCGATGGAAATATGTTTTGTTATGGCTATGAAAGTTGAAATTCGAAATGTGAAAGAAATGAATTCGGTTTTCTGTTTTTGGAATGTATGAGAAGGAAATTGTATTCTGTATATTGAAACTAAGGAATAAAATAAGAAAGATGTAAAGAAATCATTTTTGAATTAATGGAAGTTGTTACCTTCTTCAAATGATTTGGTGTTCATTGGAAATCTTTGTTTGCAATGCATTATGAAACCTTTTTTTGGAAAAAAAAGAAAAGTGAATATGCATGTTGAAATGTCATGATGCTTTGTTTTGCAAAAATAAATGTTTGGAAAATCTGAAGTTATAAATTGGCATTTGAATACCTTGTTTGAATCAACTTAATAAATTAGAGTGTTTTGGAATGAATTTATTATTGAAGTTGGTAAATGTAAACAAATCTATTTGTTTTGGATCGCTGTTAGATGTTTTCAAACTGGCAAATATTTTTATTCAAAATACACAGAATGACCCCTGCAATAATGAATAAGAAAATGAAACATTAAATTGAACTTAGTAGGATTAAAACGAACCCAAACAAGCTAAACCACTTAAGAAAATGTTAAGAATCCCTTCAAATCAAACAAAGGAAAAATTGTAGTTGTTTTACTGTTAAAATTGATAAATTTTGAATTAATATTCAATCCACAAATAAACCCTTACAATCTATCCTAAATTCCTCTAAGAGAAACCCCCCATGTCTGTTTGGCATGTTGAGAAAGGAAGGAGGTCGAATTGAACAAAATTTTATAAGTCAAATGTTACCAATTTTCATTTTAAAATATTGCAAAACGTTTTCTCAAAATTGACTCTTCAAAATTTATCCAAATTAAATTCTTAAATTTTATGTGTAAAGAGGACATCGAGAGCTTTCCGAAAAGTCCTTGTTTTCCAAAAACGGAGCTCCCTATCAAAAGTTATGGCCTTCTGAAGTTCGCAAAAGAGGAAAAACCTCTTGTGCGCCTCGTCTTGCGCACCCATGAGAAAATGTGCCTCTTGCACACTTGTCTTGCACACCCAGAAGAGAATGATTCTCTTTCATGCCCATCTTGTGCACCCAGGAGAATAAGAGTTTCTCCCACGCCTCTCTTCCGCACCCAGAAGAAAGGTTATTTTCCGCACCTCTCTTCCACACCCGGGGAAATTTTTTCTTCCGCGCTCCCCACAATAAGATAATCTATCTGCGCTATGGATGAATTTCTCTCTCCTATTGTTGTGTAGGATTTTTGATAACCGTTGTAATGGACTCTAGAATTTTTGTTGGGAACACTTAAAAAAAATTTATTCATTAACTTTTCCTAACTAAACCTAGGTTGTTCTTGGTCTCGAGTGGGGAGTATTTGGGAGGCGCTACACTTGGTATCAGAGCCGTGGGTTCAAATCTTGGACCCTTGGGCACACTAGAAAACTTGAGACATGAACTATAAACCTAGCACACTTTTAAATCTAGAAAACAACCTTGTTTAAAAAAATTGAACAAAAATACGTATGAAAAAATATTACATTACTTTGTTCATTTGAACTACCAAAATTAAAATCATAATAAAATAATAAGTTGTTTGAGTTTTTGTGCTTGCTTAGTGGAATTTTTTCTAAACCCTGGTAACTAAGAATGCTAAATTAAAATGATTTTTGTGAACTTCTAGTGTAGTGGAAACTTGGTTCTTCTTTGAAAATGTGTTGTTTTACAAGTCCTAAATCTTGATTTAATTGTATGATGCGTTAAGACCTTTTAAGACCCTTCCTTATTGGAGTGGTTAGAATGATAAATTGTATGGTGTGATTATTGTGGTTGGACAATAGTGATTGTGATATGGGGTCAAGAAGAGTTAATTAAAAGTTGTTTAGAGCTTCCTTCCTTCAGTGGTTAGGAAAGATGGGTTGGTTGTCAGTTTTTCCATTTTGTTACCCATATGGGAGAGTGGACATTAAGTCTGAGTGTCGTTTTGGACCCAATCCTATGTATGTTTCCTTGGAACTGGCCTTGAGGTAGAGTACCCCTATTGGCGGCCATGAAGGGCTACAAAGTGAATGTGGTGTTAACTTTTATGTTTTACATTCGTAATCTTGTGTTATTTTATCAAGGACCAACATCTTATTTTATGATTGGATTGAGAAGCTCTGAGGCTCTTTTAGTTATTTATATTTTTGCGAGAATTTTCAGACTTTGCAATGTGGCTACTTAGCCACTTTCCTTGATTGTAGACATTTCTTGGATTTTATTTTGATTGGTGACTCGGAGCTCATTATGTTTTTGGCTATTTAGCTAAACGTTACGTGGTTCCTTCTTGCATGATGATGAGATGGTTCTATGCTTCTTGTATTGTGACATTTCGTCGTATGGGGGTACACCATTGGTGTCTTGAATGTCTTCTTAGGTTCTTAAAGTTATGCCTTGGTTTTGGATGCACGGAACCTTGAGGGTATCTAGGATCTTAGAGTGACTTTTTCATTGCTCGACCTTACTAGATAGATTGCTCGTTGTGTTGTGTGTTCTAGTTGGCAGTCTGTTAGCGGTGGTGGTGATTCTCTTACAATCCAGTAGGAGCTTGAACCTCGTCAGAGTAGAGGTGTTTAATTGTGGGTTGATGAATTATGTTAGGATCAGGTTGCTTTTGGCTGGCTCTAGATGTTAGTGGAAAAGTGTGTGTCTGGTAGTGGCTTCTTTTCGATGGCATGCTAAGTTTTATCAGGTTTCCTTGTTTCATTATATAACGTAGTGACTTGAGGGTTGTATGCATCTTGATAATTATGGTTAAAATTAATCCCATTAGATTATTGTGTGTGTAAATTAAGTGTGTTTGTTTTCCCTCTTGACCTATAAATAAGCCTACCCTTTCCTTAAACGTTTTAAGTTACTATGAATAACACTCTATGACCTATTAATTTTGAATTACGTGGAGACACTTATGGATGCTTTGAGTCTTTTGGACCATGCCACTGGAGATATTAGTGTAATTATACCTTGATGGTTTAATCTCGGTGGTATTTTATAATGTGATCCTTCATGTGAAACTATAACTCTTGGTCGTAAAGCCTGTGTTTAAATAGATAGTTGATTGGCTGCTTACATTTGATGCTTTCTAGTGAGTATGTGGTATTCTTATAGTTAAAATCTTTCCTTGTCATTCTGATTGCTTGGTTGATGGTATCCTATGGTAATATGGGTATATATTTGAAAACTTTCCTTGTCATATCATGTGAGTAAAGTGTTTTCACCGAAACAACAAACATTGTTAAACCCTAGTAGATCAGTAAAAGTAATTATGCTTCTTAAATGGGCCTTCCTTGTAACTTCTTTTAAGAACTTGTAGAACCCACTAGGAATGTTTCTAAGGTACTTGTAATTAGTGGGAAAATATCAAAATATTGTTGTGATCCATGTTGATTGATTGTTTCCTAGTTCTTACAAAATTAATAATGTGTTGCTATGTTGAATGCCTCTTATTCCTTTAGAATTAAAAGTGTGATATGTTGTTTTCCATAAAAGTAATAGTGTGATATGTTTACCCTTCCTTCTCATTAAATTTTTAATTGACACACTGACTCACCCAAACATCATAAAACTATAATTGAGGAGTTTTGGCCTGGAAGCTTAACAAATAAACTTGAACATAGAAATAGAAAATGGTCCTTGATTTAACCTTGGTAGATTAATAGAAGAAATGAAAACCATGTAGAAGAACAAAAAGGGAAAACTTTGTCCATCTACCTCCCCTAGGAGTAAGATAAACACTTTTTCTCTTTTACGCCTTTACAGAATGACGAGATATCATGCCCCTTTAGTGGTCCTTATAGCACAAATTTAATTAAGAAAACTCATAAAGGAATGTGCTTAGCAAACGAAACTACAAATTTGACTTATTTAGTTGAGTTATAAAATAAGTAAGATTTATGTGTATTGAGTGCAATGTATAGTTGAACCTGTGGTTCTGTTGCCTACCCGGAATTGTGAAACACCTAGTGGTTAGTAATGTGTTCTAGTTGCTTAGTACTTTCTTGTTCATAGATGTATGTGCCTTTCTTGTGGGAGTTTTGGGTCATCATACCCTTATCGTCCCGTAGCTCAACGAGTGTGAGTTGTGGTCTTTTTGGATTGAGACTTACCTCTTGTTTGAGAATCAACCTCCTTGCGTGTTGTCTTGTCCTTGGAGACCTAAGTTATTGTAATTTTAAGGCAACATATGTTAAGGATATGACATAACTTTGGGAAGTCTTCTTTTCTTCTTGTTCTTCTTGAGACACATTTTTGTTGTTGCCTCTCTTGTCGTTGAAAAGGGAAGCACAAGATGTTTTCGTAAGTTGTTACTCACTTTTGATACGATGCACCTTGGATTGTAGTTGGACCTCGTGTTACTTGTTCTTCTCCCTAGAGACCTTGAGTGCTCTCTGGTGTTACGATTTATGCATGTGCTCTCTTTGTGGTTATTCTGAGCTTGATTAGGAAATAAGATAAATGAATCCCATTGTATTATTGAGAATGGTACTTCTTGTATTGATATGTTAGTTGCTAGGGGATATAGATATGTATGTATATTTTCTTTTGATAAATGGTTGACATCTCTAGATTTAGTTGGTGTGGTATGTTTGATTCTTACAACAAAAGTGTGGGAAAAAAATCAAACTATAGGAAACCTTGTGGCCATGAAATTGCTTAATTTTACCATGAAAGTTTGACTATACCGTATCGAGTTATATAAGTGTTTTCCATAAATAGTTCCTCGATTGTAGATGCTTGTTGATTTAGGTGTCCTTCCTTGTTGATTAACCTCATCTTGTGTGACCTCAAATTGTGGGGACTTGAGTAAACATGTCTCTCGTACAAATTTTTGGTCTTGGTTGATTCTGCTAGCCTTGCCTAAACAACAAACTATGAAAGCATAATTTAACCCTAGTGTAAACCTTAATTTCTGTTATTGTAGTATGTTGTATTCCTTGAGAAACTATGTGGTCTTTCTCAACTCATAAAATTCTCCTTATTATTCCGCTACTTGGTGGTTACTCTTAAGATTCTTTTGAACTCTTCATGTTATATTGTTATGTGTTGTATCTTGGTTGATAGCGTAAAGTTACTCTCTAGATTTAAATGTTCATAGGCTTGCATGCAGAAAGTTTAGAACTCATCCCTTACAATCTCCCTTCTTATTGTTGAATTTCATTGGACCAAACTTGGGTTCTATAGACCCACACTGGTTTGAAGCAAGCAATCACATAATGGAGTGATCCTTTTTCTATTGCATTTGTTCCCATCTCTCTTTCCTATGACTTCCAGGAGGAAGTTAAGTCTAAGGGGAGGGGTGTTAGGAAATAAGTGATAAAATGTGTGGAATAATCCCTTACAAAATTGCAACAGTAGAAACTAATATGTTAGAGCAAAATATTACTGATCTCAAATAAAAGTGCAGAATAATTAACACAATACAGAGAGACAAGATTTAACATGGTTCACCCAATTTGGGCTGTGTCCACCAAGAATCACTTGCTCATATTTTATTACAAGCCTCCACTCTCTCAATACAATACCCAGATATCCATTTGGAGCTATGCTCAACAAACTCTACAGAATTCACACCCGAATTCAAAACACATCTGCAATACATTTGCTTATGTATCTATCATATGCATAAGACCATATAAATAGACAACTGCTTAAGCAGTTTGATACAAAAGGTAAAAGTATCAAAACCATGGGCAAAAAACATCGTGGGTATCAAAACCATGGGAAAAAAATCATGGGAATCAAAACAATGGGTACCGAAAAACCATGGGCCCAAAAACAACCCATAACGGTTACCCATTGACCCATGGGATTAATAAACCACCCATTTTCTTTTACTTTGGGGGCTTCGCCCCCGAACCCCCTGACCCGTTCACCGGTGAGCAGGACCACCGTCATTAAATACCCGAGTGGTAACACAGTAACAAGGTGTACCACACTCTAACATGAAAATTGGCTCCACAAACATAATTAAGGGGGATGTAGTGCCTAAACTTAAAGTGTTTGACACCTGTTTGATATTGGAGTCATGAAACATTGTTGACTATACCATGGACATTGTTATAGTTTTGATTTAGTATGATGCTTGTTAGATGTTAAACATGGATTACCTCTTGAATTTGTATACCATATATGATGCATGATGATTATTAGAGACATTTTATATATCGAGGTTGAATATACTATCTGACATGGTTACATTATAGATGTGTTCAGACATGTGATATTTGGATATTTTAAGTAGACCTAGAAAATAAAAATTGATGATGATATAGTTGATGAAATTTTAAGTGACATTGTTGATTGGCTTGATGATTGTTGCGATTCACATGGATATATTGATGACTTTAGAAGTATATTATATTCATTTAGATGTTTTGTTGTAGCCACGAGGCCGAATGATGTATTTTTATTTTTACAGGTTAAAAGTATCACAACAAACATCGGGGGATTGGAGACCAACCACATTGGAATTCTAGATGAATTTAACAAGGTCACCATGACAAGTATTTGTTTTGTGTATTTTGGTGTTGGGACAAACTGTTCATGGAGAGGTAAGAGATTGGCTCATGGGGGGATCACCTTTGAAATGTGACAAAGAGATTTTATGTATTTTTTTCTTTTATTTGATTCCTTTGTTAATGTTTGCATGTGTTTATTTAAGTGATGTGTTTACCCCTTTCATTATTTTTTAATTGTGGTAAATTAATGTGAGTAATTATATTGTTTAAAAATTAATTAATCAAATTGGGTCATAAGTAATTAATTATTAAGAGTTGTTGGCCTAAAATTAAAGTGTTGTAACAAATGTGTAAGTGATGTGTAAGTTGATTTTGGAGTATGAAACACTCCATCTTCTTTGAAATTCGAATTTGTCCTTGGAGGTTGATTTTGGAGGCTTATGGGACAAGTAAAACTTGTCACATACCTCTTAAATTTGTATACCAACCTTACCTATGGTTAGAGAGTTAAATTTAGTTTTTTTATGCACTTTTGTAAGTCAAGTTGAATGTTTATATTGCACTTTTCTTAGGTGTTTTATTTCAGTCCTTATGGGGTGTGGGCTTGCTTGTGTGTAAGTAAAACTATCATATTATTCACCCACCTATTGATTATGCATTGGAGAATGAAGTTGACTTTTGTGTTGGGGTTGAGGATGTGTGATGTGGCATCCTACATTGATCCACCTCATCCTCTTCTCTTCCCTCTTCTATTTATTGGAATTCCTTAGCTTTTTTTGGGTTGCTTCACTTTTATCACTTCATCTTGGGAGACTTATTTTGGTCTTGAGAGCTCTTGCTTTTGGAGAATATTGGAGATTGTTGCATGCTTGTGGATTGTTGATCTTGGACTATTTTGCATTGGAAAGCTTGTTGTTTTGGACTTGGGACAAACTCCATCATGGAGAGGTAAGAGCTTGGCTCTTGGAAATGCTCTTCTTCCCTTTTATGAATATGTAAATGTTTGTATGTTTGTTTTTGTTTGTTGGTTGGTTGGGTAGATGGCTTAGGGATGGTGTAGGAGAAGACTATGGGGTACTCTTGAGGGAGGCATAAGTGTTTTGGGGAGGTATAAGTGTGGAGGGAGTTGGGATTTTGGTTCCACCTTTTAAAAATAAGTAGCTTGCATTTATTTACTCGTTATGGGGTGTCGTAAGAGGTTGGGGAGGCATAAGGAAATGTGAGGAATAAGGGGTACTTGGGGGAGGCATAAGGGTATGTCAGGGATTTGAAATGATATGTATTTTAACTATTTTTTCTTAGGTGGTGATACTCATTTCCCCTTTGGGAGACATAAGTAACATCCCCCATAGTTTCTTGCTCCTTTGGCTTGCATGATGAAGCCTAAGTCTTGTTTGTTATGCTTTAATGTGGTTGCAAACTACATTATGTTTTGGACTGTGTTTTTAAATGTGAGATTACTTGTGTGTTTGTGGAAGCCTGTTGTTACCATGAGTTGAAACACATCTTCTATTGCATTGTGGTTGGGGCTCGGGGGCCAATGAAGAAGGATGACTTCTCCTTTCATTGGATGTCTTAGTTGGGTGGAGAGAATTGCCTTTCCCCTGCCTTTGTTGTGATCAAATTGAAATAAATGGAGGATCTTCATGCTGTTGTTTGGGAGTAAAGGAAAAGATAATTTTGACAGTCCTTGTTGAGATTATTATTTATTGTAACCCTTTTCCACTTTAAAGTGGATGACCTTGTATATTACTAGATATGAAAGTTGAAATTCGAAATGTGAAAGAAATGATTTCAGTTTTCTGTTTTTGGAATGTATGAGAAGGAAATTGTATTCTGTATATTGAAATTGAGGAATGAAATAAGAAAGATGTAAAGAAATCATTTTTAAATTAATGGAAGTTGTTACCTTCTTCAAATGATTTGGTGTTCATTGGAAATCTGTGTTTGCAATGCATTATGAAACCTTTGTTTGGAAAAAAAGAAAAGTGAATATGTATGTTGAAATGTCATGATGCTTTATTTTACAGAAATGAATGTTTGGAAAATCTGAAGTTGTAAATTGGCATTTGAATACCTTGTTTGAATCAACTTAATAAATTAGAGTGTTTTGGAATGAATTTATTATTGAAGTTGGTAAATGTAAACAAATCTATTTGTTTTGGATCGATGTTAGATGTTTTCAAACTGGCAAATGCTTTTATTCAAAATGCACATAATGACCCCTACAACAATGAATAAGAAAATGAAACATTAAATTGAACTTAGTAGGATTAAAATGACCCCAAACAAGCTAAACCACTTAAGAAATGGTTAATAATCCTTTCAAATCGAACAAAGGCAAAACTGCAGTCGTTTTACTGTCAAAATTGATAAATTTAGAATTAATATTCAATCCAAAAATAAACCATTGTAATCTATCCTAAATTCCTTTAATATCAACCCCCCATGTTTGTTTGGTATGTTGAGAAATGAAGGAGGTCAAATTGAACAAAATTTTATAAGTCAAATGTTACCAGTTTTCATTTTAAAATCCTACAAAGCATTTTCTCAAAATTTACTCTTCAAAATTTATCCAAATTAAATTCTTAATGTTTCCATGCAAATAGAAAATCGAGAGCTTTCCGAAAAGTCCTCGTTTTCCAAAAATGGATCTCCCTATCAAAAGTTATGGCCTTCTTGAAGTTTGCAGAAGAGGAAAAGCCTCTTGCGCGCCCCGTCTTACACACCCAGAAAAGCTTCTTGCGCACCCGTCTTGTGCACCCATGAGAAAACGAGTGCCTCTTGCATGCCCAGGAGAGAATGAGTCTCTTCCACGCCCATCTTGTGCACCTAGGAGAATAAGAGTTTCTCCCGCGCCTCTCTTCCATGCCCAGAAGAAAGGTTCATTTCTACACCTCTCTTCCACACCTTGGGAAATTTTTTTCCGCGTGCCCAGCAAGAAGATAATCTATCTGCGCTAGGGATAACTTTATCTCGCCTAGTGTTGTGTAGGATGTTTGATAACCATTGTAATGGGCTCTATAATTTTTGTTGGGAACACTTAAAAATAATAATTTATTCCTTAATTTTTCCTAACTAAACCTAGGTTGTTATTGGTCTCGAGTGGGGAGTATTTGGGAGGCGTTACAGTGATGGAAATTCATACTACTATTCTGGAACTAAGAAAGAAGACAGTTTGACAGTCCTTGCTGAGATCATTTCTTAATGTAACATTTTCCCACTTGAAGTGGATGATCTTGTATATTATTTGTGATGGAAAGATGGTCTGTATGGGCTATGAAAATTGTAAATTGAATTGTGAAAGAGATGTACTCTGTTTTTCTAATTTTGAAAGAATGTGAAAGAAATCATATTCTGTATATTGTAATTGAGGAATGAAAGAAGAAATTGTAAAGATATCTCTTTGAATCAATAAAGGATTGTATTACTTTACTTAAATAGCATTATTGGGTATTAAAATCTGATTGTTGAATGTATTTTGAAATTCTATTGGAAAGATAAAAAGTGAATACGTATGGAGGAATGTCATAATACTCTATTTTTTTTTAAATAAATGTTTTAGAAATCAAAATTGTAATTTGGCATTTGAATACTTTGCTTGAGTCAACTTAGTATTTTAGATTGGGTTGGAATAAATTCATAGTTTAAAGTTGGCAAATGAAAATAAATCTATTCGAATTTGAGCTTTATTAGATAACTTTCATACTGGCAATTATTAATCAAAAATTGAACAGAATGACCCTGTAACATCAAAAAAATAAAATGAAATATCAAATTTTGTTTGTAAGGTCAAAATGACCCCAAACATACCAAAATACTTATGAAAATTTTATAAAACCTTTTAAATCGGGCAAAGGCAAAATTACAGACTTCTTCCTGTGTAAAATTGATAAATTTCAAAGGCAAATCAATCAAACAAACTTAACCTTGCAATCTATCCTAAAATATTCCAAGTAAAATCCTCCATGCCTATTTGGCAAGTGGAAAAAGAATTAACAACAAATTTGAACAAAATTGATAAGTTAAAAATATCAATTCACTTTCTAAGTGAAAAAAATGATGTTTTATCAAAATTGACCCTTTAAAATTTATCAAAATCAAATTCCTAAGGTTGCTGTGAAAAAAGGACGTCGAGAGCTTTCTAGAAATTCCTCGTTTGCCAAAAACCGAGTTCCCAATCAAAAATTATGGCCTTCTGAAGATTTTACTTCATTTCGAGCTCAAAATAATCTAACTATCAAATTTTAAATGAATAAAATATTCTTGGGCAGACCCGCAGGCTAAAACTTTCCTTTTTTGCTTTTTGCCCAAAAGGTGCAAAGTCGTGAAGTTTTGCGTCGCTTCGATAATCCGCAAGCCTTCATTTTGTCTAAAAATAATCTAAGTCCAAAAAGTTAATTTAACAATTATTCCTCCGCGGCTCCACTGCCCTGCAGCCAATCATTGATCAACACGTGGCTTTGTTGGGCGTCGGCAGAGGCTCGAATCGATTTTAACCTTAAGCGCTTTCAAAAATAAATTTGGAAAAATTTGTAAGGTTTCCCTACAACCCCGTCGACCCACAGCTAATCAGGTGCTGCCACGTGGCTTCACGAGGCGTTGGCGAAGGAGCAGATCTTATTAAGCCTTAACACTTGAGAAAACTTTTGGGCAAAATTTCTAAATTATCCTCACCGGCCCTCTAAACCGCAGCTAATGGTTCGCTGACAAGTGGCATCTTCTCGCGTCGGCGGAGGCAAAGATTCCTTTAAAACTTTTTGCCCTTCCTTTTGAATAGTCAAATTTTCCAAATGTTTCTCGTCAACCTGTTGACCCGCAGCCAATAAGGAGCTGACACGTGGCCTCCCTGGGCGTCGGCGGAGGTGCAGGTGTAAAATTTGCTTTGTCCCAAAAGGGAAAAAGTGCTAAATGCCTTACCCACTCTGCTGGCCTGTGTCTGGGAAAAGTTTTCTTCCCCTATCCGTCGGTCCGCTTTTTCCTCTGAGGGAATTTTTTCTCCGAAGTCCGCAAGCCTTCTCTTGGGAAAATGTTCACCCCAAGTTCCGTCGGTCCATAAGTTGAGAAATATGAGGAGTTAGGAGGACTTCTTTATATCACCGGAAAGGTGAGGAAATTCCCTATCTAATGGGAATATTTTCATGAAGTTTTATTTGGATTAATCATGGGAAAAATCAAATTGAATCTTTAACCGAGTTCTGGGAGTCGGTAAGTAAGAATTTACTCTGATGACTTTAAATATGTATTCTTTTCCCCCACTCTAATAAAACCTTGATCTTGTGGAATTTAATACCTTGGGTATTTAATTATTTTGGTCTCTTAACCCTAAAATTTTAATCAGGGAATATTTAGCTAAAATGTCAATGTAATCAGTGATTAAATTAATCCCTAAGGAGATTTGAGCTAGGTGTGGACTTATTACACTTGTTGCTTTATAATGTGGAATTAGTAATTATTATAATGGGAAAAGTTATTAGTTGAATTTAATTGTCCTTGAGACTTTGGTGGTTAATAGTTTAGAAAAAAATTCCATAATTTTGTAACTAAACCTAGGTTGTTCATGGGTCTCAAGTGGGAGATTTTAGCAGACGTTCCAGTATGGAGTCATCTTGTGCATGGATTGGTTATCTGCACAAAGAGCCGGAGTAGATTATTACCATAAGACTATATCATGTACAGATGATCTGGGAGTTGAGTCAGTGATAGTCAGAGTTAGGAGACTCATTTCTATCTACACTATTTATGTTATGCAGCTTAAGCAGTGTGCTCGACATGGGTGTCAATTGTACACTATTACTGTTAGTGATAGGTTAGAGCAGGCCTAGAATTTCAAATTATCTGTGCCTGTCAAAGCAAAATTTGCTGATGGTTTAGCTCTTTCATGTAGCTGTAATTTCCATATTTTTTATAGATATATGTATAAACTATGCATATATATATAAATAGGTATTATGTTTTTAAATAAACCCCTTCAAAAAATTACGGTTTTCAAAATTTTCAACTTGTTATTATGTATGGTTTCTAATTTTTTTCCCCTGTAATATACGGTTAAAATCACAAAAAACGGCCTAGAGCCTGTCAATTTCTAGGCCTGGGTCGGAGGATGGGGCTAGTGGACCTTCACTTGATGAACACCCCATCTTGCAGAAGTTTTCTGATGTGTTTCCTAGTGAGCAATTGGGGATGCCTCCCCCATGTGAGATAGACTTCCACGTTGACTTGGTTCTAGGGGTAGAACCTATCGTACACGCTCCTTATAGGATGACCACACCTGAGCTTTGTGAGCTCAAGCTGTAGCTTGAGGGCCTTCTTGAGAAAGGCCTAATCCATCTTAGTGTATCCCCTTGGGGTGCATCAGTGATTTTTGTTAAGAAGAAGGATGGATCCTTGCAGTTGTGTGTGGACTATAGGCAGCTGAACAAAGTAACGATCAAGAATCGTTACCCCCTTCCACGCATTGATGATTTATTTGATCAGATGAAGGGGGCCACGGTATTTTCTAAGATTGATCTTAAGTCGAGATACCATCAGTTGAGGATTGCAAAGGTAGATATCCACAAGTTGTCTTTCCGCACAAGATATGGGCACTATGAGTTCATAGTTGTGCCCTTTGGTTTGACGAATACCCCCACAGTATTCATGCGCTTAATGAACAAGGTGTTCATGCCATTTTTGGATCGCTTCGTGCTCATTTTCCTTGACGACATTCTAATATACTCATGTACCCGTAAGGAGCACGAGGGGCACCTTCGTCAGGTTCTACAGTGTCTTCGTGAGCAGCAGCGTTACGAGAACATGGAGAAGTGTGCTTTCTTTCAATTTGAGGTGCAGTATTTGGGTCAAATCATTTCTGGGGAAGGTATCGCAGTTCATCCTTCTAAGATTAGAGCCATTATGGATTGGCTAGCTCCCACTAGTGTGACCGAGGTGCGCAGTTTCATGGGTTTGACAGGATACTATAGGAGATTTGTACATGACTTTTCTCGGGTTACGCACCCCATCACTTCTCTTCAGCGGAAAGGGAAGAAATTTGTATGGTCAAATAGATGTTTAAATTCATAAATATTAAACATTCAAAACAATAAAAATTAAAAATTATTTAAAATTAATTTAAAAAATTAAAATTTAAAATTTAAAACTAAAAATTTATATCAATTAAAAGTCGACAAAAAAATTAAAATTTTAAAATTAATTGAAAATTACAAATTAAAATTAATAAAAAATTAAAATATATAATTAAAAAATAATAATTTTTTTAAATATTAATAAAAATTAAAAGTTAAAATTGATAAAAGTAAAAAAATCAATAAAAATAAATAAAATTAGTAAAATATATAAAATTAACCCAAAATAATTAAGAATAATACAAAATTAACAAAAATTAATCAAAAATTAAAAACATAATAAAAATTTATTTAAAATAAAAACATATTAAAAATTTAAAAATAGTTGAAAAATAAAAATTACAATTTACAAATTACAATGAATTTTTCTAAAAATATAAAATTATTCAGCCTTCCTCAGTTTGGGTGCATATAATAAGATACGTTTTATTTCTATTTGTTATACCATTTTACATGGCTGAAAAGAGTTTTCTACAGAGCCGAAAAGAGATAATTCGGGTAGAGAAATATGGCACCATTTTACACAGGCGAAAAAAGTTTTTTGAGTTATAGTGCCCACCTGCAATAGCGCTCCTCACCATTTTACACTCGCGAAAAAAGTTTTTTTAGTTAAAGTGCTCACCTGCAATAGCACTCCACACATTCCTGTTGCCGGCAATAAAATCCTCTCCAACCATTCATAGCAATAAGAATGGAATCCGGATTGAAGAAACAATGTGGTGCGCAGCTCTGCCATCTTCCATGTTCGAGTATATGGCACACCACACGCATTCAATTATCAACGTGAATGCGCAACAGTTATTTCTCGAGCAACCAAATCCTGCAGAAAACCCTAAGCTAGTGACGGTGACAACACTATTGCGGCCTTCTACCCGAGTCTCTATTTTGAGGGCTTCCTCTATGCATAGTAAAACACAAAGTCTCCATTATTTTTGTGCATTCCAAGTCTCTGACTTTCCACTACATTTCCAAGAACTCGAGGGACCTTGTGATGAGCTTGAATTCTTGACTTCATTAGCAGAAGGAATGCCTTGTTCAGCCGGTCGATAACGAAAGCATCGTTGTTTAATGACCCAATAACATGGTGGGTTGAAAGCTATACCAATTCCAGTTCGGTTCGACTGCGATTAAACTTATAAAATCTCCTCTTCTTCCTCTAAAATCGTGGCTCTCATCTAAGACACAGCCACGCTCTCTGCCTCAATTTTATGATCTCTGGTCATATAAAAACTCAGAATTTCTTCACAAAATATGTTCAAATTCTTTCAAAATGGGCAACATATGTTGTTCTCAGATTTCTTCACCTGATGCAGACCCAAGCCCTCTGTTGGAAATGGTTAAAGATGTCAGCCAGCTTGATGAGTTGATCACTTGCATCGAGGAACGACTTGATGCCATGGACAAGGTAATCTAGTTTCATAAAAAAAATTTAAAAAAAATTTAAAAAAATTATTGAATCCGAAGTTTACATAAAATAGGTGCACAGAATTCTTAGATTTGGTTGTTAAGAACTGCAGGGTTTCCATTCTATCAAATTTGTATGGACTTGATCCAGGCCTCATCCTTGACCACTTAATATCTGCTGAGATTTATATCTTGATAGATGATTAAGCAACACTTTTTACACCACAAATAATATTTTGAAAGCTCTACCAATTCCATTTTTTTAAAGCTCATTGTCATATTCCAATTCAACTGCTATTAAAATTTAAAAACCTTCTCCTCCTTTAATATCTAGGCTCTAATCTAAGGCATCCATGCCTCAATTTTGTGATCTTTAGTCATATAAGAACCCAGAATTTCTTCACAAGCTCTCTTCAAATTCTATCTTTCGCAACGGGTAAGATATGTTGTTCTCAGATTTCTTCATTTGATATAGACCCAAGCCCTTATATAGGCCTCATCCAGACCTCATCCCCTACTACTTAATATCTACTGCGATTTATATCTTGATAGATGATTAGGCAACGCTTTTTTGCACCATTATACACACACAAATAATAGAATGGTTCATTATTACGCAGCCTCAAGAGAACAACAACACAATTACACAAGGAATTGCCAATTCGTCCAAACTGCCGCCTTTCAAGAAGTTTGGGAGCGATTTGTTGTATAAGGTGTTGAAGCGTAGGATCTTTTCATGAATTAGAATTTGTTATTTTTTTGCTTAGGGTATTATTTTGCACTCTTAATGTTGCAGATGTGGAATCCCACACATGAGACTCGGAAGTTTGTTATTGATGTGCTCAAAGGAATTGGGAAATATCATTGGGTGGTAGCAGGGATTTCTATTGTAGCATATGCAATGGACCAAATTGATCTGGTTTCAGACAACAAGAGCCAAGGTATACAACTCCTGAGATGTACGTGTGCCTTGGCCAAGCATATCAAGAATCTAAATAGGTATCTGCCCCAATAAAATGAGAAATTGGATGACGTTGTTCATTTCATTGTTAAAGGATCACTTATGTGCCTTGCCCAATTGAAATCTAATGAATTTTCCAGGTAACATTTGTTCAATATTTCGCAAGAGATCAGTATTTGGAGTATCTGAATGTTTTTTTGTCTCGAATTCTTAGATTCTCATAATGATGTAGATATTTTTCTGCTTCTGTCGACGTTGTCGATTTACAAAGTTTTGAAAATGAAATACGTCGGGCATATCCAGATCTCACATTAGCAGCGATAACAGCTGTTTTGAACATGATACCCGATGTTCTCCCTCCATCACAGGGAGAAGACCCAAATGCAGGTATTGGTTACGTTCTTTGAGTAATATAATAGTATTTGCTTCCAAACTTCTTTATGAACTATTTTTCCTTCCTTGACCAAAAAAAACCCAGACCCTCTAAATGTGAATGGATCAGGTAGCATTCATTAACGTTTTCATGATCCATATTTTATAATAAATAGGGATTTACAGGTATAAAATTTAAGGAAAAAAGATATATTTAATTCAAGGTTACATTGTCTAATTTTCAGACATACACACTCCAAACCCAGTACTTACTCGCTCAGCCTAAAGATCACATGAGTTTGGAAGGTTGACTGGTCAACCAATCAATGATAAATTCACCCTAAAAAGTGGTAGACAGCACATTGGTTGGTTGACCAATCAACCTTGCAAACTCATGTGATAGCTTACTTTGAGAGGTGTAGTGTTGAACTCTAGCATATAACTAAGCATCAATTGTATCACTATTCACATATACACATACTTCAAGCAAGTATATATTCCAAACATTCGTATAGTCTAAAAAAGAATCGAGCAAATAGCATCCCTAGTCTATGATGACTACCAACGTGGGGGAGGACCATAACAAACTATATCTGATTTGTTCAGTGCCAAATTCCCAAAGTGTCAACCGCCTTTTTTGATTCCTTGGGATACAATGAAATCTTTTTTGAAAGTGTTGGAACATATTTTCGATTGTATCCCGAACTCTTCCCAATCTCCAATCCATTTGACTCCAAGGGGTAGCATTTTGTAGATATTTAATCCAAATTTTAGAATCCGACTCCATTATGATATTCTACCATCCTACCTTGGTTGCCTATGGAGTCATCTCAAAATAGCAATATCCTTCTACCGTTTATTGGAGAGAAACAAAAATGTGTCTACAAACAAGAAAGTTGGAACAATGTCATGCGATCTCCCTACTCCTCCTATACTAGCTTTGTTAAGATTGCCTTCAGAGGTCTCGTCAGTGTTAATTTTACCTACCCCAAAAGGAGGAGACCACTACCCGTTATTATGGACGACATAGATATTTTTTGGCAATAGATTTCCTTGACTAAATTTGAAGTTCAAATAAAATACCAACCCATTTATGACTGTGTGCCCAAGTGTGTGATATTAAATAATGAATTGTTTCTCTGATATTCCCCTAAGTCATGTTCCAAATAAAATAGATGTCCATGTAGTCTTGGTTGTTCAAATATTCATGATTTCTCTCTTTTCAAATATTTCATAAGAGAAGAGATGTGCTAATCCACATAATTTGAGATACTTTAAATTTTCAGATTGATCTTAATTGATCCAATCCTTCCAGATTTGGTTCGATTTTTTACTCTTTGCCAATGAATATCCAACAAAATCACTAGGTTATGCCGGAGTTTGATTGTGATCAAACAATATTTAAAGAGATGATCAATAGTTTCCTCATTACCTCAACACATATCACATCTAAAGAGACCGTGAAAATATAACTTCAACAATTGGTCACATGTGAGGACTTATTCAATGTAGTAATAGCCAAATGAAGAAGTAGAATTTGGGCCAAAGTTTTTTATACCAAAGGGGTTTGAATATGTCTTTTAGGCGATGAGTATTGGTGCTACAAAGAGCATCATAACCTCCAATTATAGTGTAAATCCCCAAAATATCCCAAAATAATACTATCTTCTTTTTGCAAGCAAGAGAGTGACCTTCATTGGATAAAACTAAGGATTTCCTGCTTTTGATTTTCTATCAAATGAATTCACCAATCATCAGGAGGAATCCAACTTCTACATATTATTGTCATGTTATTCAACAATCAACAATAATGTGCCACTTCGATCCAATTCTTGGAATGGAGACTCTTCATGATAGGTCTCCTAAGAGGGAATTGCTCAACAAGTAGAGGATGGCCATAACAAGAATATATCTAAAAATCAGCTCTCTGACCATTCTTAACAATCCAGTAGAAATGTTTCTTGAGCATCTCTTCACCAACCATTCGAGTAGAAAGAATAGTAAAACCTATATTAGGAAATTGAAGATGGATAATCTCCTCAGGTGGCCAACCTTTCACATATTTAACTCTCAATTCAGAAGTCACCAATATAATTTGGCATGTGGAGCCTTAGCATTATTCATTGTAGATTGAAAACCAAGACCCTGTTTGCTTTAATATCGCATAAAGTATCTCATTTCAGCAAAGTCCATTTTTGTTTCTACCTAGAACAATTCCATATGAATTTATAACTAAACTGGTCGAGTACCTTCAAAATTGCAGTGAGAATATCATTGAAGAGACACATATTGTGAGACTTTGTAAAACTGATTTAATGAAAGTAATTTTACCTCCAATAGATAACAACCTATTAGTCAATTTAGAGAATTTATCTCGAAATATTTGAAACAACCAAGGCCAATTTTTTTATTGCTTATCTTGTAGGGGATATCAAGATAACTAAGTGGGAGATAAACTTTGATAAAATTGAACTTCTCCATGATTAAAATCTATTGCTTTCGATAGAAATGAAAGAGAATAATTTTGGATTTTTTTCATCAATTGGTATTTTGAATTTGTTTATTATGATAAGTATAAGTTTAATTTTAATCATTTTCAGCTGAGATTAAGAAGGCAATAGATAGAGTAATTGAGACCACGGTATCCAAAAAATTAAATAGTTAGGCACATTTGTAGAGTCAAAAAAGGAACTTCAATGAGGAATGTGCAAAGTTGTTTAAGATCTTTTATTTTATTTTAGTAGTATGTAACACAATACAAAAAAAATATTGACTAGTTTATGTGGATTTGTGGGGTTGGACATTTTATCTTTTGAGAATCATGGAATATTTCACAGGTGGTGCTAAGATGTATTATGACATGGAATAAAAATATTTTATCATGACATGATATAATTCTAGTAAGGTTTTCTTATAATTACTATATAGTCAGGTTGTTGTTCTTGAGGTTGGTGTTAAGTAGTCAAGTTGCTCTTTGTAATGTCCACTCCTCTTCTACTCTGTTTGAACTGTGTTATTGATTTCAAATCGATTTTTATCTCAAACCTTGCTACTGTATTCTATCTAGCATACAAATAGAATGTGTAGGACATAATGATTACTATTGTGTTTTGGTTATTATTTTGATTGTATGTCACACTGTGGACCCTGATGGGCATTTAAGGATAAGACAATTAGCTAGAACGGTTACATTGTCTTAAATTGATTGTGATAGCATTACTCTTCGATATTGTTTTGTTTAGTCTATCTTTGTGACTGGACACATAGACACTATTATGCATTCTTACCAGCAGATATTAATAGACGCACAAATTTAACTCATTATGATAAGAAAATCAAAGGATATACATTACCGTAACTAAACTTATTAACTTTTGACAGACATTCAGTATGGAAGATAATGATGTGTTGTCAGCTTAGATATATATTGATATTTTGAATTTTCTTCATATTGATTTTTATTAGGATGATCAAAGTCATTTTGTGATTTCGTTGATATTGAAGGATTGACGAAATGGTGAAGTGAAATTATTGCTTAAATTAGATGATTTAGTTGGTTATGGTCTTAATTGCAAACTGATGTATTGGCGGAATCGAAATGTTGGAAATTGAGAGTAATTGTTGAATTGCTTGGTCTTAGCAATAGTAATTATGACATTTGATGTTGAAATTGATATGTAGATATAAGAATCTTTATTAGTTCGATATCAATAATATGACCACGAGGCCATAAAGGTATTGTGTGATTTTGCAGGTAATTATTTCACAAGAATAAACTACGGGGGTAGGAGACCAACAACGAATGAATGTGGGGTATTGACAACTGGTTACCATGGCAACTTGCGTTATGTTGGGTGTGTCTTGTTTGTTGTTAGTGGTTCCTCATGGGAGGGATTACCTCCAATTATGACCAAGGGGTTTGTGTGTTGTTCTTTTAATTTCCTTCAATTAATTTTAGTGTATGTGATTTTATGGTGATGTAATTCCCTTTTATCATTTATTTAATTTGTGTCTAGATTAGTAAATTAATCATGTTACTAAACTAATTATAAATAGGACAAAAATAATTCATTTATTAGTTTAGATGGCTCTTTGGTTTATGTGTTTTATGTTGAGTGTATGTGATTTTGAGTGTGGCACACTCTACCTCTCCTTAGAAATTCGGATTTGGCCTAAAGGGCCAATTTTGGAGGCTTGTGGGACAAGCTAAACTTGTCCCACACCTCTTAATTTATTGTACCAACCCTACCTATGGGTTGAGGGGTCAAAAATAGACCCCATTATGTGTTTTGGGATGGCAAAAGGTAAGTTTTTATTGCACTTTCTTACATGTGTTTAATTTTTTTTTTCCTAAAAGGGGTATGGGTTGAAGTGGTGTGTGTAAGAGGGTTGTCATACCTCTCAATCACCCATTTAGTATGCCTTGGGGTTGAGGTTTGACTTGTAATGTGGAGTTGAGGATGAGTGATGTGGCATCCTACATGGAGCCACCTCACGCTCCTATTCCCTTTTCATTTATATGCATGTTTAATTGTTGTTTTGGTAGTTACTTGCTCATTTTTTGGGGAATGCTTGTAATTTTGGAGAGCTTTCTTGAGAATGGAGCTTGGAGTGGATGGTGGTTTCTTAGAATTTGGAAGGCTTGGAGCTTGTTGTGTATTGTTAGTCTTCATTTTTGAGGTAGATCTCCACCTTTTTTCTTACCTTGCTATTTTTTTGTGCTCTTATGTGTAGATGTTGATTGTTACATTGGTTATGCTTGTTGGAAATATACTTGTTTCTTAGGTTGTGGGAGAAATGGAAATAGGGGTAAAACTTGAGGGAGGTATAAGAAAAATGTTTTAGGATTTTAGGAGGGAGTTGGGTTGGGATGTCCACCTTGTTGATAAATATGATTTATGTTTATATTGTTATTTTCTTGAGGTAGGCATAAGAGTGAGGGAGGCATAAGAGTGGGTTGATTTCTTGAGTGAGGCATAAGAGTGGTGTATCTTCTTGGGGGGAGGGATAAGAGTGTTGTGTATATTGTGATGGAGTTTTTGGAGACTCATAGGTGGACACCCAAGCCCTTGGGAGGCATAAGAAGAACCGCCATGTTCCTTTCTCCTCCATGACTTTAGTATGAAGCCTTTGTGTTTTGACATTGGTGGATTTCTTATAAAATTGGTATTGTTTGTTTCATTGATTTTCTTGATTGAATGTGTATGTAGAAGCCATTTTTGAGTTGCCATGGTTGTCTAAATAGCCCACATTGCTTCCTTGTTAGGGCTCGGGGGCCAATGAGGAAGGAGGCTTCTCCCCCTCATTGGATATTTGGTTGGGTGAAGAGTGTTGCCTACTCCCCCATTTTTTTGTGTGCATGACTTGTTGAAGATGGTGAAGTCAATGTATGAAATGCTCTTGTTGGAGAGATACATATGGAGTTGTAGCTTGTGCTAATATGATTCGACAACTTATAAATTGTGTCTATTGTACATTATATGTAACCTTATATTTTGGTGGATAGTTCTTGTAAATGGATTATTATGACTTGCATTACTTCATATGAAATGCAAACCTTGTAATGGTTTTCGAAATAAAAAAGAATGAGATTTATCAAATCCAAAGTTGCTTGGGAAGCAGCAAGCTATAAGGTTTTCTTGGGAAGTTGTATGGTTAATCTTCTTGAAATGATTAATGTTATTGGGTGAAAGTGAATGTTCATCATCTTGCATCTTTGGCAAGTTGTTTGAATGAAAAGAAGGAAAAATCTCATTTATTTGTGCCTTATTTTTCTCATATTTAAATGACTATGCAAGAAGAAATATTGGACCAATTTTGTATCTAAATGCCACTTGGTTGTAAAGGAAGTTTCTCTTAAGGCAAGTTTACATGACCATTACTACTTAAGTGCATATAAATTTTATATTCATATAAAATTATATTTATATAAAAAAATAGTTCTTTTAACTTCAATTTACATTTTCTTTCCTTTTTAAATAAAAAGAAACAATCTAACTAATATATATACTTATCCAATACTAAAATACATAGAATATATTATTAATATCTACTAAAATTTATATATTCAGATTTATAAGAATATTAATATATTTAAATTTATAAAAATAAAATATAAACACTCTTTTATTTTTATATATATCAAATTTTATAGCAATGGGTAATGAAACCACTTTGTTTCTTTTTTGAAAAGAACGTTTAAACCTTTATAATAAAAAAAAACCAAACTCTTTATGTTTATGTGGGATGCGCTGGCCTTATGGGCCGTGGATTTTATGTTAAATTTTTACGCCGAAGGCGTTCCCCCAATGGGAAAGGCCTCTGCGGACGTTTCTACAACTGTGTTAAATTTGACGTCTTTTTGGACGTTTTTGTAAGATGATTAACTTTGACAGGTTTAATGACGGTTAAAACGGCCTTTGTGACGGTTTCATTTTAATACGAACTATATAAACAGAGTTTTTGACGGTTTCGCCTCCACATTTTGCTCTCATTTGTAGGGCTCCGGGCTTAACATATTCGAACCTCAAATCTCTAACTCAGAAAATCCCCGTCAACAGGTGGGCCAGGATTAGCATGGAGGCTTTTTATGGCTCGGCCAAGAAATAAAGGAACATCACAGGCTCAGTATCCCCAGGTTTGCGTATGGCTTTTGGACAAGAAAATCCTTTCGGAGCTGCGGCACAGGGCCGGTCTTTCAAAAACTGCAGAGGATGCATTTCTGGACATAATTAGGGTTGATGCGGCTAAACTTGTTAGGTTAAGGCATCCTGGCGTGGTTCATGTCATTCAAGGTTTGGATGAGAGTAAAGGAGCCATGGCTATGGTCACCGAGCCTATTTTCGCATCAGTGGCAAATACTCTCGGACGGTTTGATAATGTTGCTAAGGTGCCCAAGGAACTCAAAGGATTGGTAAGGATTGCCGATTTTGACCTCTGCTTTGTCGATTTGAGGCTTAATTTTGATAATTTGGGAAAATGTACACTGCTTAGAAAATTCTACGGTACAATAAGACGAGTTATATGAAGTTGAGATTTTGGCGGCTGTAAACGGACAATTCAGGGGTGGCTTGTAGGAAATATGCTTTTTGACACACACACACATATATGGAATCAACCATGTGTTTTGTTGATTCCTGATGTATATCATCAAAATGTTTACCTGTGGAAATCTTAAAGCGTTAAATTATGTTTTTTTCTTGTTATTTTTATTGTAATACTATGTGAGCAAAAGGGGATTCGTTTAGATAGTTTGATTTTAAATTAAATTTCTAATTTAATTGCAGACTATATTCTATAAATTGTTGGGTTAAGAGAATTCTTTAAATGATTAGATTAATTTCCATCTAAAAAGTTTTCAAATAATTAGGTTAACTTTGATTTCAACCAAATTACTTTTTATAAAAATTATTTTCAAAACTTTAAAAAAATTAAATGAATATACAATAAAGTTCCCCCCTGCATATATTTGGTGACATAGCATGCGACTTTCCCGTTTACCTTGTTGTGTGCAATTTCCCTTTGTTAATGACCTTTGCAATTAACATGCAACGGTTACATTTTCCGTTGGTGTGCGCGCTGCAAAATGGACATAGTTTAGACTTCGGGAGGAGTTGCGTAGTTGATGATTTGTTGCTCGGATGTCGGTTCAACGCTCCAGGGTCAAAGCATAATATTGTCCCACACCGTGTCCCAAAACGCGAGTGGGCGGTTGGGCAAGGTGAGAAATTAGGGGTGTTCGCGGGAACACCCCCTTCGCCTGAAGTGCCACGTAGCGCATGGAATTGCCATGTATGACACAGAAAGGGGTTTGCATGAAGGGGGAGCGGTTGGCGTGAACCACCTTCATGCGAACCCCCAACTTATATATTGGAGGTGGCGTGGAGGATCTCACTTTTCCTCCTCTCGCCTTCCTTCGCACGAAGCCAACGCCGACAAGACAGAGCCCACCAACGTGAGGCAGAGCCGACAAGCCCAAAGCACAGAGCCAACCAGGTATGTATTTTTTTTGTTAAATTTTTTTTATTTGTATATATTAGGGCAGGTCTTGTTTTTGTTAAAGTTTTGTTCAAGATCCTACAAAAAATATTGAAACCCTACATATCATTTTTTCCATTGAATGTTGGCAACAGAACTACCTACGCAGAACTTACCCCTTTACTTAAATGTCTTGTATCATGACCAGGCTTCTAAAATTTATGTGTTCATTGCACATCAAAGTATGTTATTGTCTTCTTTCAATGCGCTTATTAAGATGACAATTACTATTTTTAGGAACCTAACAAAGTATGTAATGTTAATTTTGCATTGAAATAAATGTAATTAAGCAACCAACTACCAACTGATTCAAAACACCAATATGAAGTCACCGTCAATTGTTTGCTGATGTTTGATATCGAAGAGGATCTTGTAGATGTAAATAACTCAGACTAATCGTACATGACCATGCCTTAAATGTGTGTCCCCACTCCCAACAATCCCAAATTATTTTTTTTGTTAAACCGTTCACTGCATTATCTAGAGTCCTCTCCTTACAATATGTTTATATTTCTCCACCATTCTCATTCAAACATTACTCAAGAATGTCTAAAACACCCAACCTTAATTTTTGTAGGAATGGAGAGCTTCGCCTTCAATCCTTTCCTCCCTTCCCCCCATATTGAAACACACCTCCTTGGCATTCCCAACACCTCTAGACACCATGTTTATTGGGATACTAGAGGTTTCTGATTAGTGACAGAAAAGATATTGCAACGACATTAGCAAATTATTTTCAAAACTTTAAAAAAATTAAATGAATATACAATAAAATTCCCCCCTGCATATATTTGGTGACATAGCATGTGACTTTCCCGTTTACCTTGTTGTGTGTAATTTCCCTTTGTTAATGACCTTTGCAATTAACATGCAACGGTTACATTTTCCGTTGGTGTGCGCGCTGCAAAATGGACATAGTTTAGACTTCGGGAGGAGTTGCGTAGTTGATGATTTGTTGCTCGGATGTCGGTTCAACGCTCTAGGGTCAAAGCATAATATTGTCCCACACCGTGTCCCAAAACACGAGTGGGCGGTTGGGCAAGGTGAGAAATTAGGGGTGTTCGCGGGAACACCCCCTTCGCCTGAAGTGCCACGTAGCGCACGGAATTGCCATGTATGACACGGAAAGGGGTTTGCATGAAGGGGGCGGTTGGCGTGAACCACCTTCATGCGAACCCCCAACTTATATATTGGAGGTGGCGTGGAGGATCTCACTTTTCCTCCTCTCGCCTTCCTTCGCACGAAGCCAACGCCGACAAGACAGAGCCCACCAACGCGAGGCAGAGCTGACCAAGTATGTATTTTTTTTTATAAATTTGTTTTATTTGTATATATTAGGGCAGGTCTTGTTTTTGTTAAATTTTTGTTCAAGATCCTACAAAAAAATATCGAAACCCTACATATCATTTTTTCCATTGAATGTTGGCAACAGAACTACCTACGCAGAACTTACCCCTTTACTTAAATGTCTTGTATCATGACCAGGCTTCTAAAATTTATGTGTTCATTGCACATCAAAGTATGTTATTGTCTTCTCTCAATGCGCTTATTAAGATGACAATTACTATTTTTAGGAACCTAACAGAGTATGTAATGTTAATTTTGCATTGAAAGAAATGTAATTAAGCAACCAACTACCAACTGATTCAAAACACCAATATGAAGTCACCGTCAATTGTTTGTTGATGTTTGATATCAAGAGGATCTTGTAGATGTAAATCACTCAGACTAATTGTACATGACCATGCCTTAAATGTGTGTCTCCACTCCCAACAATCCCAAATTATTTTTTTTGTTAAACCATTCACTGCATTATCTAGAGTCCTCTCCTTACAATACGTTTATATTTCTCCACCGTTCACATTCAAACATTACTCAAGAATGTCTAAAACACCCAACCTTAATTTTTGTAGGAATGGAGAGCTTCGCCTTCAATCCTTTCCTCCCTTCCCCCCATCTTGAAACACACCTCCTTAGCATTCCCAACACCTCTAGACACCATGTTTATTGGGATACTAGAGGTTTCTGATTAGTGACAGAAAAGATATTGCATCGAAATTGGCATTACGCTTCTGTAAATCCAGAAAAATATTATCAAAATTTTATTTCTTCATAAACTGTCTATGGATTTTCATCTAAAGTTTTGTAACCATGACATGTTCTCCTGTCACAATATGAATACATAGTCATTCATGCATATATTTGGCCTGAAAATATTAAACACAAATTTTTTTTGCATTTTCTTTGGAAATTTTGATTTCTAATCATTACGCACATCTCTCTATTTTCTTCCCCGGACGCTTATTGCATTCCTTTCCTCACCAACATAGGAAACTCGGTGTGACTGCAAAGCATATGAAGCTTCGAAAAACGCACCGGCTCGCTCTGCTCTACATCACTCCCTTCCCTTTGCTTTTCATCTACCTCTTGACTCTCACACTAATCGTCGTGTCTCCATTTCCACCTATCTCCGACAATACCCACTTTCTATTCTCCTTACTTCCTAATTTCTTCACCTCCTCCTTCCTTTCAGTTCTCCATTCCCCATTGGCTTCTTTTCCTCCTATATTCTTCGCATTCATAATTGGCACCCCTTTCACCTTGCTCCACCTTTCGGCGTACACATTGCACTGCTCGCGTGCTATTGCTAGTTTAATTAAATAAGAAGTTGTTACTTGTGGGGGAGGGGCGCCGACCCCACCCCCAATTCATATAAATATTATATGGGGTCGGCGCCCCCCTCCCCAACATTTAGCCCCCTTTCAATTAAAACAAAACCCTAGTTTTTTTATATATGTTGTGGCCATGCTATTCTATGCGGCCATGCTAATTTTTAGCACGGCTCATCTGCCTTCAGGCTTGTGTTACTTCGTTTTTGTTCCGCGGCCAAGAAAGTAGCTTGGTCGGCACTTTAACAAATGTATGTATATATATGTGTGTGTGTGTGTGTGTGTGTGTGTGTGTGTGTGTGTGTGTGTGTGTGTGTGTGTGTGTGTGTGTGTGTGTGTGTGTGGAATATATTTATTAAAAAAAGGAAACGTGTTTTAGTTATTAAATAAGTTTATATATATATATATATATATATATTACATATGCACCACTCTTGTTGCATATATATAATGTCTGCAATTATATTCCTAAAATGAGCTTAAATAAAATGGGTAAATATCCACAATCCAAATGTGATTGAAACAAAAAAAAGGGAAATGAGGTTTTGCTAATGACAAATAGTTTTAAGATAACTCTATAAGAAAGATGCACACAAATATTTGTCTTGTGTGTATCCATCCCATATCTTGGACCTCCTTTCCATGGCTACATCTTCTTGCCTCCTTCCTTAACCTGTAAATCCAAACAAGAGAAATGAGAGATTAGATTTAGAAAATGAATATATGTTTGTTTTTGCCAAACCTAAATCTAAGGATTAAGAAAAATTAGATCTAAGGGTGTAAGATGAACCCTGCATCACTTAAGTGATGAGGTATTTAGGTGGGAGTGAAATAAATAAAAGATGGGTGTGTTTTAGTAAAAGGGGCCTAAGGGGGTTTGGATTAGTTGTATATCTTGAACTTATGGAAAATAAATTTATAACAATGTGCATGTCTTTAACAATGCAAGAATATTATCTTAGTATGAATTAATATAAAATGGTTTTGTGCCTTAAATAAAATGGATTAATGGAGTTATGATTTGAAAAGCTAATGAAGATTATTTAAATAAAACTTTAGAACCTTGTTGGTGAAAGAATTAAAAACGTAATATTAATTTTGAAAATTGAGGCAGTCTTAATTAATCAATAATTGTTTCCGATGCCTTGTAATTGTTTAAAATTTTATAATCTGGATCAGATTAAATCTCGACTAATGCCTTGTAACCTTTTTTAAAAAATTATTCCATTTTTTTTGTTGTTTGTTGTCGGATTTAACATGGGTTTGAGTGGAAAAAGTGCGAGCGTTACACTCTTCACCAAAACAATTGATAGTAGTTGTCTATTTTTATTTTTAGATATTTCATTTTTATAAATAAAAAGTATTGTCCAGTTATTTATCGAAGTATAAAATTTAGGTAATACAAAATAATAAAGAATGAAGTTGGGATTGTATCCCAAAAAGATTTGATAATCACAGTCATCTATTGTAACTGTATTGCCAAATCATTTATAAAAAAAGTGTTTATTGTCCACTGATCTCATTTTATATAGAACTCCTAGCATAATGCCCATAATCTAATTCAATTTGTGTTGAAAATTTAATGTAAATAATATTTGTATTTATCTTTTTAATTTTTAAAAAATAAATAGCAAGGTTTTTTAGCTTTAATTTTAAGCATTGAAAGCATATATTTTCATTCCTATTTAGATAATATTTTTTGAAATTTATTTGATGATATTTCTTTATACGCGTATTGATATAATTAATGTACAAGCAATGAATTAGATTATAAAAAGTGTTTGATAATAGTTATTTATCTAAGTTTAAGATTTAAGCCATACCAAATAATAAGGAAGGAATGAAGTCGAAATTGTATTCCAAAATGATTTGATATAATCACAATCATCTATTATAATTGTATTGCGAAATAAATTTTTTAAAAGTGTTTATCGTCTAGTAACCTTGTTCTTTTTGTAACTCCTACCATAATGCTCATAATCTCAAGTCTCTCCAGTAACAGATTCTCAATGACTTGTTTGATATTGCACCAATCAGGCTGAGAAGTTGTGAGGAGGGTCGACACCAGTCGACGACGGAGCTTAGAAGAGCGACGAAGCCTGTGTTTATGTTTATCAACAACGCTTTGAAAGGGAGTAACCTGGCCAAGCTTCTTCCTGAAAATTTGATCTGCCTTCCAAAGCAGGTAAGGATTCTACTGACCACCAGAAGGCTGGACGAGACCAGCATGCTTTTGCAACCAGGTATTGAAAGATATGGAGATAGCGTGAAGTTTCTTCCTCGCGCACAGGCAAAACAACTTCTCTTAAGTAATGCTCTGGGAAGCGCCGACCTATCATTTCCAGCAAGCGTTGATATTTCCGGCATTCCTCTAATATTACGCCTGATCAGGTGTAAATTAAGAGAACACGTTAATGATTTGCCGACTTGTAATGATTTGGTAAAAACCTGCAAGGAAGCGCTCACGAGAGGGGAAAGGGAAATGTGTGAAGGCGTCGTGGATGTTGTGTATGACAGTTTGGAAGAGCGCTGTAAAGAGGCGTTTTTGGACATTGCTTGCTTCTTTAACAATTGGCCATGGCGGAAGGTAGCTTATATATTCGGAAGGGACACACTCAAAGCTTTAGCAAATGCAGGAGTTGTAGAGGTGTACTGTCGCGAGGGCAATACTAGGGTTTCAAAAGCTTGGACAAAGTTGAAAGAGTTTGTGAAAGAGATGGACTCTCAGGAAGGCATTGTGAAAGTTGTGGATGCAGTTAGAGCGCGAGGGAGAAAGCTGTCACAATCTGAAAGAATTATGGATGTAGAATCATTCCTTGATGCTGTTCAAGATAGAAGGGTATGTTATGCCGAATATATTCATGTTTTTTCATTGATTGAGCGTTTGCTGGAGCTCTGTAATTCCCTGCATTGTCAATTTGTCACAGGTGAGGGAAAATTCCTTTCACAGACATGATTGAGCCGCTCTTTGTTTGTGCTTGCAGAAAATGAAGGTTTGCCAACCTATCTGCTTTGGAAGGTTTGCAATTAAAATCTTGTCTGCAATTGGTAAGCCTTCCATCGAGCTTTGGTGATCTGAAATCCCTACGTTTTCTAGATTTAGTGTGTCAAAGTCTTGTTGAAATTCCTCCAAGCTTTGGTAATCTATCTGTTTTAGAAGAATTGCATTTAAATTGCCCTAAACTGGTAAGCCTTCCAAATGCATTTGGCAAACTCAACTCTTTGCGTATTTTAGAGTCATTTAATTGTGATGAACTTATGGCATTGCCAAACAGCTTTGGAAATGTATCTTCTTTGAAAGAACTGAGATTGTACGAATGCCGTAAGTTAGCAAGTCTTCCCGACAACTTCGGCCAGCTTAAATCTTTGAACAGTTTATCCTTCGGAACCGTAATTTCAACACGTTGCCTCAAAGCTTTGGAAATTTATGTGCTTTAAGCTACCTGAATTTAGATAATCGTGAAATACAGAGCCTTCCAACTACATTCGGCCAACTTACGTCCTTAAAATCTCTGTACATGAGGAAACCTTTGTGTCTTACCACATTTCCAGAAAACTTTGGCAATATGTCTGCTCTAGAAAAATTACATATAATGAAATGTCCCAAATTAGTGAGCCTTCCACAGTCATTTTGTAGGCTCGGCCATCTCAGAGAACTGTATATTTCTGGCTGTGAGAATCTGTCGAGGTTTCCAGATCAATTTTCACACCTGAAGTTTTTGGAAAGGCTGCGGCTAATAAATTTCCAACTTTAAGAATTTGTGATGACTTTGAAAGCTTGACTTCATTAGTAGAGTTGGTTTTAGCAGGTTGCCCACAGTTAGAGGGGAAGACAATCGACAACTTAGTCGGGATGAAGAATTTGAAGGTTCTGAATATCGGTGGAAGTCCCATGTTGATTGAACGGTGGAAACAAGTAAAGGAACATCACACTTTGATGGTGTCTTACAAGGAAACATGTCGGATTGAGGTAATACATGTGCATCTCTAGGTCATTAGATATTCATTGATTTTTCTAAGCTATCCCAATATCAATATCAATATCAATATATATATATATATAAACATCAGCAACTTTCTTACAGATAGACTTCAAATATGAAAAAAATATAGTTTATTAGAAAAATTCTATAAATACGTTAAATTATACATTTATAAAATATGATAATTTTTCAATAATTAAAATTATAATGATACTTGTCACAGATAATCTTCTGAAAAGTTTACAGAATTTTTGTAGATGTTTGGGTTGTTAGTTTTATATAAATCATTCCTTAAATTAAGAATAAAAAAGAATAAAATATATTTTAAATCTGGTTATATGTGTGTTTTATAGTTTGAAATAATCATTAGAAAACGTAAAAATAACGAAAATAAGAACTATTCCACTATATTTGGTAACTGTGATCAGCATAGATTACCTTTGTATTTACACAGCCGATCTTCATGCATTCCTTTGGAAACTGTGTCAGTTGACTGAGTCACAAAAAAACACTTATGATGGATTCTTATTTTAATCCTCAATTTTTTGCTGCTCACCGTTGTTTGCAGATCGAGCCACCTATGATAATATTCGCGCCATTATTACCGAACATGTCACTACCAGAGCCGCCTTCAACAGATTATTATGAAGATAAGGGAATGCTTGCACAAATATTTCGCAGTGCATTATTTCAAGATAGGAGCAGTTTCTTGCAAATTGATGTTGATGGAAAAGTGGCAGAGGTGCCTTCCCCTTCCATTCTAGCGTCTGGAACAAAGTTGGCTCTGTTGCTGACAAAGTGTGACCTCTCTTCTTCTTCAAATTGCCAGGCCTTAGAAATTGTGAGGAATAAAAGTGCAGAGCTCGTTTTGGAAGACATTCATGTTATTTACGTGCAGGTTGGGGAATCAGGTGAGAAAAATAAAGAACTTATTCCTCGAACTCTCCTCCATTTGTGGCCCGGCACTTGTGCTTGGATAGCTCCGGACAATAAAACAAACCAATTATTTGCATTTGTTGTTCACAAGTCACTGAAGAGAGGTTTACGTGTTTGGGGAATTCCTTGGGAACCTTGGCATGTTGCTCATACTTTAATGGCAAGCACAAGTGTGGCTGTGGTGGATGAGAAAGGAAAAATGCGGCTGAATAGATTGAAAGTTATATTCCCTATGAACGAAGAGGACCAAGAATTTGAAGCAATGAGAGACACTGCAGGCGGATTCAGCCAACTCTGCAACTCTATCGAGAAGTCTATGTGGCTCGTGACTACATAAATAATTCCCATTAAATTTTAAGCATATGCGTGTATAGTAAAATTATGGTAATGTTTATGCCCTTTAGTTTAAAGATCACATATCCTTGTAACTTGAATTGGTTAATCATGTACCAAACAGCATCCCAAAAAAGTGGTTAATCTGTTCATTGCTTTATCATTTAATTTTGTAAATATATGTGATGGATATGTTCTTTTATGATGTAAACAAACATGAAGTTTTGAGGTGACTTTCTTTTAACTGAATATATTGGATTGTTATTCTAAATTTGAAGTTTTTTTATTCATTTATTGAAATATTTTATCGAAAAACAAATCCAATTCGATCCGATATTTGGCTAACTCCTATTTTAAACGGGCCCCTATCTGAACTATGGTCATCTCGGACATGGTCATTTGGACCATATAGTTCTAGGGGAACACACCCCCCAAACCCCGCTCCCCCCCCCCCGCCCCGCCCTCTTAATTCATTTTAAAAAATATTTTAAACATACATGAATTTCGTAATGGATGAGGCTTTCATGTATTTCAATTTATCATTAATAACACTCTAATGTACCTTGTTTAGAATATACAATGAAGAAAGCATGGGGTGCCATATACTAACCAATACCTTAAGATGTCTATTTATATTGGGGTTTTAGTATTAATCAAAATCTTCGCAATATATTATTCAATCTATAAGGTATAAGGAGTAGATTCTCTATATGCATCTGTACATTAAGGATATGTGTGCATACATGATTTTCTCAACAACAAAAAGTAACAATACTTTTTGGCATCATAGAACGATTAGGAAAAGAATCCAGAGTATAAGAAATATGTAATAGGTAAAGTGTAGAAACTTGTAATCTTCTTTTCCCTAGATGAAATGCTTTTTCATTAAATTGAAACAATATTTGTGTGTATCTTTTTTATTTTAGGTTTTTTTCTTGATTATTTGGAAGACTCATTGGGAAATTTTGTTGATGGGGGATTCTTCTTTCTAGTCCATTTGGGCATGATAAAATATTTTAAATCAGGTGCTTATTGACAACTTGAAAGTGTGTTCACAATTTAGTGATTTAAAATGTTTATCCATTGGTTCAATCAATATTGTACATGACGATGCACATGTTGACATTATGTATGCCCCTTTTATTGAGAGATCCCAAAATTTCTTCTCCATCTTAAGGAACTTTGACACCCCCATGTCTTGAGTACCATCTAGCTCAAAAAAATTCCAATTAAGGTCAGAATCTCTTTCAAAGCGTAATAATGAAGATAACCTTTACAATAGTAGAGAGGCTAGATTCAAAAGATCATATGGAAACTTTAACCGAAATGGAAATTTATAATAAACCATACTAAAGTGCAATGCAAAAGAATAAGATTTGGGGAAACTCCTCTAAATAGTGGTAGCAATCCAAGTTCATGAATTCTTATTGCACTTAGAAAAATAAATAAGTGTGGGGAAGGGAAAGAATAACTTTACTTCGTTCTAGATTAGGATTAGAAAAAAAGATGTATATTCATATTAGTAATTAAACATTAACATTAAGATCATAATATACATATATATCCATTTGTAAGATAGATCAATTAGAATATTTGTTAAATGTATTAAGCATGAGAAGAGGAGTGCACTTAGTTGTTTCACTAGTTTGGAATTACCTCTGGTTACGATAGGTAGATAAAATAGATGTAAATTTCTTGAAGATGCTTCATATTTGATCCTAACACTACTACCCTACTGGGATGCAACCATTATTTTTATCCTTGACTATTTAGCAGTTATGTCCTAATCTACTAGTTTTATTTGGGATGCTTATGGATCTTTGTAATTTTTTGCGCATATACAATCGACTAGAATATGCTTCGCTATAAGATATCAGGTCTCATAATTGTGTAAAACCCTCAATAATAAACTGAAATGGCCCCAAACCCTAACAGTGGGTAAAAAACTTGTAAAAGGGTTAGTTTGGGTTGAATTCCAATTTGTACACCCCAACAATATTAGCACTGCTCTGAAGAGGCCTCAAATTACACTTAGTTCTCTACCTACATATGTAGTACTATATGAATACAACTACATTTGATAACCCAATCACATGATAATGTTTTGGAATCACTATTTTTTTGTATGCTTTACTTGGTTGTGAAGATTTTTGGCTTAGGAAGCTTGACTCTAGAGAACATGGTTTGGAGTGCTTCATACTTGTGCGGGACATTTTCCTAGCATCTTATACTTCTTTAGGTATTTAGGAGAGCTTTGTATGCCTTTTGAATGATATTTTCTTGGGGATGTATTATATTCTTTTCATGTGAGTAAATGAGTGCATTTGACTTGTGTATAATTTTATATTAAGTTTGATCCGTAGAAAGATATAAAATTGATAAATTTATTGTTGGGTGGCCATTAACAAAACCATTATTTTGGGACCAAACCATTCAATGGTTTGGTCCATGAGGGAAGTTTGGTGTTGTAAATTTTTTTGCATGATAATTATGAGTAATGAACTAATTCTAACAAATTTAAGAACATATGTGAGTGACTAAGCATGTAATCATGAGAGAAAGTCTTGTTAGAGATATGAGAATTAGGTTTGGAATAGGTGCACAAGTCATGATTTAGGGATTAAGCCAATACTAACTTTATCAAGTGATAAATTACTAAATTTAGGTTTTTATGTTTGCCCCCCCTTTAAGCTAGCTAATGAAATTTACTTTCTTAAAGGAAAATATATTGGAGCATGTAAGAACACTTTACCTTTGCTCAATTTTCTTGATTTCTTTATATGTTTTGTAAGAACCCCTTTGGGGAACACCTAAAAGGTGTGTGTGTGTGTGTGTGTGTGTGCGCGCGCGCACGCGCACTTGATTACAGTTGATATTTTAAAGGCTTCTTACAACACAAAATTCTTCCATGCTTAAGAATGTTTATAATAGTTAAGGAGAAATGCTAAGAAATTTCACTAATTCAAGAATGTCTCAAATAGACTCTAAGGAAGCTAAATGTCTATTTACACTCAAATGGTTTCCAAACATTAATACGCATCTATTCATTTATAGAATTGACAACCAAACTCTATTTATTATTTTAAAAATAATTACTATACTATTAATCTATATTTAACCACTCTATTATAAGTAAAAACATCTAATTTGATTATAAAGACCTCATCTATGATCCAAAATAATACCATGATACTATTTATCCAATAGTATGCTCTTAAATATTGATTTCCTCTTCTTTCGTAGAAAGAGTACATACTTGGCAAGGAGTTGTAGGGCTCGAATGTGAATACGATAGACAAACACAACTATATACGCAAATAGAATATGATAATGTATGCATCATCCCTCATCCAACTTACATAATTTAATGTTATATTCTTGACTAATATGCTCATATTTTTTCTTTTGTGTAAGATTTAAAAATGTTCCAAAATTATGTTCATCAGCAACATAATTATTGGTATCTTTTGATACGAATAATTTTTTTTACCTTGGATTAGCATTTAACATCCTAAGTGGTCTTTATTGACCATGCACCAATTCATTATGTAACATTAACACAACCATGATGACATATCCTAATGCGTAGTATATACACTAAATTCTTATCTCATCTTACTTGATTAAGTTATGGAAGTGACTATTCATGTCTTATTCTAACATTTATACTTATAATAGATTTGATTAAGTGAGGTGATATAACACTTTCCAAACCAATCCTCAAGTTTCACCATAATTGATAGAAAAATTTAATGCTACAAAGTATTTACAATCGAGTAGAATTACCTACGCCCATTCATACTCTTATATAAGGGTTATCATTTTTCAAGGTTTGGAAGACTACTTGCTAGCTAGTATGCTTCAATATGTTTGCATATTTGTTATAATTATATGTCAAGATGTACTAAAGGCATATATCTAACCTTTTATAAAAGGTTTTTCTAAAATTATTTCATTTTAATATCCAAATAAGATCATAGGGCTCAAGTGAAGATCTCTAGAATATATTTTAGTCCCATGAACATACTTAAAGGAGTGATAGCAAGAGATAGATATAGAATTCTTCAATGTATTCTATTCAATTGTGTGTGTCAAACAAAAGACCAAAGCCAAATATATAGGCTGTGGTTTGGCTGTGGGAGGAAGGTGACAGTTGTAACTGTCTGTAACTATCCATCAACAACAATGTATTAAACTAATGATAACATTCCCCCTTAATACATTGTTTCTAAATATGTACCCCCTAAACAAATCAAACTTCACCTTGCTGAGAGGCTTGGTGAGAATATCTACAACCTGAAAATCAGTAGGGCAGTACTGGAGCTGAATTTGGTGGTTCGAGACCTATTCACGAATGTAGTGACATTCAACCTCAATATGCTTTGTTCGTTCATGAAAAACAGGATTCTTCACAAGCTTCAACACACCTTGATTGTCGCAATGAATGATGGGAGGTTTCTCTTCGGGAATCCCTATATCTACAAGAATGCAACGTAACCAAATCACTTCGCACACAGCTCCTCATGTGGCATGGTATTCAGCCTTAGTGGATGAGAGAGCAACAACGGTTTGCTTCTTACTAATCCATGAGATAGATCCAAATTCGAGATGAAAAACATATCCTGAAGTGGATTTCCTGTCATCAACGGATTCTGCATAGTCTGAGTCTGTATATCCCTATAAGAAGAACTAAGTGTTCTTCTGATACTCCAGACCAAAGTCAACTATACATCAGACGTATCTCAACACATACTTTGCTACTATCCAATGACATTTCTTTGGCTACTGCATAAATCTGGCGAGATAGCTCACTGGAAAGCAAAGATCTGGCCTAGTATAAGTCAAGTAAATGAGACTCCCCACAAGCTCCCTGTAGTGAGTGCATCTACCTGCGGTGAATCTTGGAATCTAGATAATTTCAAACCTTTTTCCATAGGTGTGGACATTGGTTTACAATCTGACATTCCATACTTCTCCAGGAGTCTCTTGACGTATTTCATTTGGGAGACAAAGATACGATTCTTCTTCTGCCATATCTCTAAGCCAAGATAGTAGTGAAGTAGCCCCAAATCGGTCATGTCGAAGGATTTCTTCATATCATTCTTTACATCATCCAAAATATTGTCAGAACTTCATGTGATCACAAGATCATCTACATACAAAACTAAAATAACAATCTCTTTTCCTACCTTCTTGATATACAAATTTGTATCTGAGGGGCTATGAGTGAATCCATGCTGCAATAGGTGATCATCAATTTTTATATACCATGCCCTAGGTGCTTGTTTGAGTCCATAAAGTGACTTTATCAGACGACATACCTTGTGTGGTTGACGCTCATCTACAAACCCTTCGGGTTGGGCCATGTATACTTCTTTTTTGAGATCACCGTTCAGAAAAGAACTCTTGACATCCATCTGCTGAAGTTTCCATCCATTTTTTGCTGCTAATGCATAGACAACTCTGATGGTTTTGATCTTTGCAGTGGGTACAAAGGTCTCATCATAGTCAATTCCTTCTTGCTGAGCATAACCCTTTGCAACAAGTCATGCTTTGTGTTTGTTGATTGAACCATCTGCCTTACATTTTGTTTTTAAAATCCATTTGCAGCCAATGGATTGCTTACCTAGAGGTAGATTGACAAGTTCCCACATCTGATTCTGAAGTAGGGAATCATATTCAACATTCATAGCCTATTTCCACTGTGGTTGGTCTAATGCCTCACGAACATTTTCAGGTTCAGTGCTATCAATAACTGAACTCATGAGTGCAAAATTTACCTCATGTCTGGCTTGACTTCGTGTTCTGACTCCCGTAGAAGTAGCTAGAAGTGAGTTCAAATTTACATCCCCAATAGTATTCTAGACCCATTTCAGATGTTGGTGTTGTTGCTGTTGATGTGAAGATGTGGTTTCCAATGTGCCTAGATCAATGAATAAATCTCCACTCAGCTCTTCTTCTCTCTGAGAAGAATCATTTTTCCCATCATCTAGATGTGTGAGAAATCTATGTGACAAGGTCAAAACTGGATCTCCATTGTGTGGCAGGGAGTCAAACGATGACTCATCACACCACATCTCGACTCTCGTAGATTTTCTTCGTCTCAGGATCCATGAGACGATATGCCTTTGAGGTAGTAATATACCCCAAGAAAATACATGGCAATGTCTTTGGATCGATCTTCTTCCTTTTCTCATCTGGAACATGCATATATGCAATACAACCAAAAACTCTCAAATGATAGATAGAAGGTTTACGACCAGTCCATACCTCTTCCATTGTTCTATTCTGCAAGATCTTCATGGGTGCCCAGTTGAGTAGATACAATGTTGTCTGGACTACGTCTACCCAAAACTGATCCTCCAACTTGGTGGTGGAGAGCATACAATGAGCCTTCTCCATGACAGTCCTGTTGTATCACTCAGAAATCCCATTCTGTTAGGGTGTGTAGGGTGCAGTCAGATGTTGTTAAACACCATGCTGCTTCAGGTATGTTAAGAACTTCTTCGATACAAATTCCCCCCCTCGATCTGAGCAGAGGAGAAGAAGAGGCTTCCTAGACTACCTAGTGGCTTGCTGGTAAAAGGTTTGGAAATTGGTAAATGCCTCACTCTTCTTTCGGAGAAAATATACCCACATTTTCCGTGAGTAATCATCAATGATGAGCTTGAAGTATTCAAAACCTTGGAATCTATTTGGTAGGAGTCTGCATAGATCAGTGTGTACAACTTGAAGATGCTCCGTAGAATGATAAGAGCTCTGTTTGAATAGACCTTTGTGTTGTTTACCTACAAGACATATTGAGCAAATAGGTAAGGAATGGGAGAGTGGAGGAAGCCCTCTTACCATTTCCTTGGCACTGAGTTGATGTAGAGCCCCGATAGAAAGATGACCATATCGAAAGTGCCATAGTGCAGTGGACTCTGATGTTGAAGTAGAGAGAGCAATGTTAGATGAAGTGACCACATCCAGTGCAAATAGATGGCCCTTCATAAATGCTCGTGCAATAACTAAGTTTCCCTGGGAAATGATGTAGGACTTGACCCCTTTCTAAACAAAGGATTTGACCCGCATTCGATGATTAAGAAGCTGACTCACAGACAAGAGATTTGAGGTCAAACCTAGCACATATAGCACCTTTGTGAGTGTACATCTTCGTGTCCCAAGAGGAATGATGACATCACCAATTCCCACCGCAATATACTCCTGATTATCTACGATGGTGATCCGATCTCCAGTAGGCCGGTCACTTAGGGTATGGAACAACTTCTTATTGCCAGTCATGTTTTTGCTGGTGCCTAAATCAATCAACCAGACACTTTCTGATGGATGCGAATTCTGCGATACTAGGACAATGTCCGAATGAGTTGTGTCTGGAACCTCTTCATCGAAGGAGGCATCCTGCTAAGCAACAATATGACCCTTCTACCTCTGATTACGAGCACACCATTTTGATTTCTTGGAATATCCTTGGCCAGAAGTGCTCTATTCACCAGAGTTTCCATGCTTACGACTGTTGTAATAACATTTCACAGTTGTGTGCGTATTCATGGAGAAAATGTGGCACCATCAATCCACTTTGTTGTTCTGTTGCTTCTGGGGTGGCCGCTATGGTGGCTGCTGAGAAGGTTGCTACTATGGATGTTGTTTTTGATTCTGGGGGGCTGACTGCCCTTTCTGAGGCTTGTTGCTATGATTTTTCCTTGTGATGAGAGCCTTGTCTTTGAAGGATTCTTGAACATTCTGAATGGCTTCTTCCTGCTAAAGATAATTCACCAGTTTGACAAAAGTCACCTCCTATTGAGTGATGGTCAATGTGGTGATCAGTGTCCAAAACCAGGAAGGAAGAGCTCATAAGGTGAGCAGGACTAGCAACTTGTCGTCCACTGGTTCAGCGAGAGTAGAAAGTTCTATGCATAACTCGGCCACACACTGCAAGAAGGCTTCAACTAATTAACCATCAAGCATACTCATTGTGTGAAGCTTTGTCTGAATATGTAGCATTTTCATCAGATTCTTGGCTTCATAGATGGTACATAATGCAGCCCATGCCGTAGAGGAAGTGATTTCTTCCCGAATGTGAGGTTGAACCTCATCAGAAAGGCTTAGAGTGATAAGCATTAATGCTTTTGCATCGGCCTTTTCATACTTAGCCAACAGATTAATGTCTGTGGAAGGGGTGTATGTGCCATAAACAATCCCCAAATATCTTCAAATTGAAGAATCATCTGCATCTTGGTTTTCCATGTGACGAAATTTGGCCCTTTTAGCAACTGGGCATCTGATAACAAAATGCGACGTGCAGACATTTCCAAAAACTCAAAATTGTATTTTATTTATTGATTGTTCAAAAATGGTTACAAATGCTTACTGAAAGAACCTATAACGAAGATAGGCTCTATAAGCTCGTGCAGTGAGACGTGGATGCTCCTGTGGGCGTTCTACTTCATGTTCATCATCTGCATCATAGCCACGCTCAAATTCTTCATAGATTCAGTGCACTTGACAACACACGTCAAACCAGAAATAGTTGAACAATCCTTGACGCACCAATTCATCAAATAATACATTGCCGGTATTTAACAATTCATTGAGCAAGGAAAAATAGATGAAGGTGGTGTCCTCCTGGGCTCTCAGAGGTGACCTAGCAAAATGGTGTCTTATAACACTCTTGACATCAGAAATGTACGACATGTACGTGGCAAGGTCATCTGGATTATCCTCTCTCACTAAGCTCTTCACGCTGCAAGTTTCACACGGTCTCCACCCTCCTCGCACAGCATAGGACATAGGTAGTTCGAGTTGTTCAGGATGCTCATGGTTCAGACTATGGCTCCTTGGTGCTTCCTACTCATATCCTTCCACATGTTTATTTCACCAGATTTCAACATGTCCTCTCCTCTAGACAGGGAACATGTTCGTTTGCGATGCTACAAATAAATTACTACGCCGATGAATAGAAAAATCTAAAGGAAATACGAATAGAAAAAATGCCACATTTCAGGACTAATCTTGGTTGCTGCTCCTTTTGTCTAAATTGGAAGCTCCACGCAAGTCATGCCATTTACTATAGTATTTGATCAGGAAAACTCCAAATAAATTTGCACGCAAGGTCTCCCAAACGCCAATCAAAGCACTGCAGAAATCACCAACCCTTACATGTGCCAAGCTTTGATACCAATGATAGCAGGAGATAGATACAAAATTCTTCAATGTATTCTATTCAATTGTGTGTGTCAAACAAAATACCAAAGCCAAACATATAGGCTGTGGTTTGGCTGCGGGAGGAAGGTGACAATTGTAACTGTCTGTTACTGTCCATCAACAACAATGTATTAAACTAATGCTAACAAGGAGATGGTAATTTATGAAATATCATGTTATTGTTTCAACCATCTTTATTTATATCAACAATAATTATAGCATGCAATAGCCTAATAGGGTTTAATCATTTTTAGCTACATATTTGAGGAGTGTGCCTTTTACTTCATTTTTTAATTCAAAGATAGACAGTTGCCACTCCTCGATGGAATTATCAATCAAGAATAAAAAATATTCCAACAATATTTCTTAGGTAATTGTGTATAAAACACACCCTTACATTAACACTTTCTTAGGATCTAGATACATGTGGATTCCTTTTATTTACTAAAAATTAGCACTATACACTTATTTATAGATTTTAGTGGTGAATCTTCCTTAATTAATGAATATTCCAGATTATCAAAATTTGGTTTTGGAAAACCTTAGGGGGTCAGAAGCTTGCTATTTATCCTAAATTTTATGGGTATAAGTTAATTTTTAGGTCATTTTGCCAGACATTGAAACTAATAGCCAACTACTTATGTTAAATTTTCATTTACCTAGAAAGATAAATTTGTCAAATTCACCTACACACACATTCAAATTATAATATTCTATTAAACATCAACTCATAATTCTGATTTTAGTTTGGGTATTCCAATATTAAAAATCAACTCACAACTCTGATTTTAGTGTGGGTGTTGATGATCTAACAAAAAAATCGCTACAAGACCCTAAGTGATGTAAATTCTAACTATTCCTTTAAATATGATTTAGCATTTCCTGTAAGGATGCAAGTACTGTATATACTACTCGGTCAATATCATACATTCATACTACTATTCAATAGCATGAATGTATGTTGTTGGCTGGTAACATGAATGTATGCTACCGGTTGGTAGCATAAATTCATGTTACCGAATGGTAACATGTTGTATATATCTATAGCTTGTTTTATAGTTTACATACATGATTACATACTTAAATTCCATTTGGATTGGAATTATGTAAAATTTCCTATGGTAAAAATAACAAGAGGACATATCAATTAAAAATGAAAAGCAACATATTTAATTATTTCAGCCAACCAAAAAAATCACACACACAAATTGTATCCACTTCAAACATAGGTAAGATATTTTTTTAATGCATTTTTAGTTTATTTAAAGTTTCAAGATCAAAGTCAAACTCTAGTCCCTTTTGAATGATAGAAACATCCACTGATAATTGTATTCCACATGAAATAATTAATGAGAAAAACATGTCACCAACACTCACCACATGGAACAATTAATCAGAATAACATGTCAACACATATGAAGATATTATTGATGATGACATGCTAGAGATGGAAGACATTCCTAACGATGAGATTAAATAGTACAACATATTTTCAATTCTCAATCTCATGAAGTAGAGACTCAAGTTGAAAATCTAAACAAAAATCTTTTTGAAGGAAGAAAACTAGTTGGACAATTGGGAGCTCATTTAAGGTAGACTGGGCATCTAAATATCCATTCATTGAACCTATAGAGACATAGAATGGTAGTGATACTCAAACAAAATGTAGATGTACAATATGTAGTTGGAAACTAAAAAATAACATATATTATAACTGAAGTTGGACACAATTGAGAAACATTGTGGAAAAGTATATGTGAAAGTCACGAAAAAAGATGGAAAAAAATAAAGACACATAAATGGAAATCTGTAAAAGATTACATCCATGTAAGATATGCAGTTGAGTATGAAAATGAATAGAAATGCTGAACAACAACTTGTTGATAAAAGGGGAACAATTAATGCACAATTTCAAAAGTTATGAATACCAATCTACATGAAAAATGTACAATTCTCTATAATATTTCGCATTCTTAAAAATGGTAGACCGATTTCATATTTTGTAGATTATAAGGTTTTGTTTCAATATAATGGGTTTCTCAACATTCCACAATCTCATTGGTTTGAGCTAGTAGTGCTTGGGAAATGGAAAAGTGTCTAACAAAAATTTAAATGGAAGATTTGAAAGAAAAAGTTAAAAACAATGTTTATCTCATTGTCCATCGACGAGGTCACAAGAATTAACAACACATCATGGGTTTGTATGCATGTCTACACTTTTGAGAATCATTCAAGGAAAACTAATTTGTTATCTATTAATAAAATGGTTGAAAAATGTAATGCTAAAAACCTTTGCGAATTGGTTATTTCTAATTTGAGGAATTTAGCTGGGATGGATGACTATGCAATTACTACTAAGTTGGTGTGTGTTAGTACTGATGGTGCATCAGTAATGCAGGGTCATAAAAGTGGAATTTTTGTTCACCTAAAAACAAAAATTGCAACATTTATGATTCCAATTCATTGCATGACTCATAGAATGAACCTTGCATATAATTTTTTCAGCACATTTGAAAATGTCGCTAAAGTGGAAGAGCTCATCCATGACTTGCACACTTACATGAAAAGTAGTCCAAAAATATTTTTAGAGTTTCAAAAATTTGCAATTGGAGTTATTGATGGTAAAAATATCCTTGAATATGTTGATACAAGATGGATTTCAATGTATGAGCCTGCATGTAGGATTTTTGAAGAATATCCATCTTTAGCAGGTTTCATGTTTAAATACCGTAGGGAAGTTGACAAAGAGAAAGATTTGTTATACCATTTAAAATATTTGGAAACATTATTGACACTATGTGGTATTATCCCTATGTTGAAGGAAATCAATTTCTTAATTAAACATGCTCAAGAAAGATCCATATATATTTTTGACTTCATAAGGTTGAGAAAACATGTATGTCTATCTCTTGATATGTTATACAACTTTGAAGAAAGTTTTAAAGGACCAATTTTTAGTAGTTAGAAAACTTTAACAGATATAAAGGATCCAAAAATCTATTTGAAATTCAATATCAATGACCATATTTGTATCGTTGTTAATGGGATGGATATTTCAATGCACACTTTCCAAAAAAGTAGAGATATCACAGTAGCAGATCTTGAAGAAGTACCTGTAACACGTAATTTATACGAAAAGGTTATATATGACACAAGAGTAAAATTAAGAAAAAATTCAAAAAAATTATCCTGTGAGATAAGAGAACATTTTAAAAGGGATGACCTACTTAAGGCCATGGCAGTGGTGTATCCTAATTTTTGCAATCCTGATAGAGGTAAAGAAGACATAAAACTTTATTTTAGAAATTTATGGAAAATCTCATTAAGAATTTCAGTAAATCTATAGAGTTCCAAGGATTTGAAATTAAAGGTATTTATAGAAGGAATTACTAATGTCTCAGTCATCTCATTTCATGCTCACAATGATTGATCAATATAATTGTCTAATTGAACCAACAGAAAAAGGTGTTATTACATGACTATGGAAAAAATTGTATCCTAGTATCATCCTGCAGGAAAGTATTAGTGAATATTTTTGATTATATGAATTGTGTCAAACAATGATATTGGGCTCAGTGGAAGATGAAAGGGTTTTTAGTGCATTAACATTTGTTAAGTCAAAAATCTGAAAACAAATTGGATAAAAATTTAGAGACTTGTTTGAGATTGTATGTTTCATGATATTCTATGGACACATTCTAGTATGAAAGAGCACTAGAAATATGGAGTTCTCTTATAGATAGGAGAGGGGTATTTAATACAACCACCATAAAAGAGGATATGGACATTCACACTGAATATGCCTCTGGGACGTTAGATATGAGTGTGAGTTATGAAGAAAAAGTTAGTGAAGGTTCAAGAATGTTTCAACTACGTGATTTTAACTACTGATTTAAGAACATTGTATTTATAGAGCTAAATTTCATATAACATTGTTATGTAGTTGACATGTTGTGTTCTTTATTGAAAGACAATTTCAGTATCATTGTTTACTATTTTTTATTTACAAATATATGAATTATTTAATTTTTTCCATTGTCTTTCCTAATTAAGTTTTGACTGTTACAACTTACTATATGATTGTTTTGACTCTTGATACTTGGATTGCATTTAGAAAATAAACAATGGTAAGATAACCAATTAAAAATAACCATAATTAATTATTAAAAATAGTCAATAATTGTTTGAGCTACCTTATATAGACTAAAGATGTATGTATGGACATAGTATTTATGGAAATCAAATTTCATATAAAATCAACACAATATCATAGTAATATTTGATTTATTTAGAATTTTTAATCGAGAACATATACATGAATATAATACAATTACAACACCATATAAATTTAAACTCTCAATATTTCATATAATGAAGAAGATAAAAATTACTATAAAAGCATATAGTTTTGAATTCTAAATATTAAAATATTTTATAAATTATAATAAGAGTTTCAAATGAAATTTTTGAAATTTCATCTTGGAGCTACATTCTTAAGAAGTACATTATTTCATTTTTTTGTTGAGTACTCTGCACCTGAACCTTCTATTACAACACTTGACTCGGCCAGATCCGTCACAGTGCATTGATATTCGAAAGTATTTGCTGTTCTAAATTTGTTGCATCACCGGATGATAGTAATGTTGGATCATCTTTAATTTTATTCTTCAACACTATATCATTATCCATTCCAATTTCATTTATTATCCTTCTTAAAGGTATTATTTTGCTTGTTTAATGTAACAAGCTTTTGCTTCAAATCAATTGCTATAACTAAAATTTTCCTTACACTTTTCAAATGGACATCAAGCATTGTAGCCTTATTCTTCAAATTCTGGTACTTCAATTGCATTTTAAAAAAAAAAAATAATTAAATTTAAAATTTAAAAATTGTATATCATATTTGAAAATTATTTAAAACTTACCAATGCCTTATCCCTTTTTGCATTTGCAATAACAACTAGGCCCTTGTCTCTTGACCACATATTATGATAGTCTTGTGCTTCTGCATTTAAATTCTCTATTTTTTCAACATAATATCTAATACATCATCATTATAAGTATTAGTATAAGACACAGTACCAAAAACAACCTAATTCATCAAAATATCAAGCTTAGTTGGTTCGTTTTGAACCAAAGAATATAATAAATGTCTTTGGGAGTGGTTCTTAAATCAGGAATTTATTTCTTTAATATTTTTTTTTCCCTAAAATCCCACGATCTTAATAATTCTATATCCTTAAATAAAATATAATTCATAGTGGCTAGACAATTGTCAATCAAAAGACTATTAAGTGAAAAAATGGTTTTTTCATCATTATTTAAGACATTTTCTCTAGGAGAAGGTGTGTTTAAATATTTTTCTCTCACTGGAGAAGGTTTCCTTATCCCATGAATCATATCTTGTGTATTGAAAGTTCCATGGGGCTGATCTCTGCTACCACTTTCAATTCCAAGATATTACTCATCCAAATCAATCTCATTCAAAACAGAAAATCCAACACACACTAGTAATATTTCCCAATGAAAAATGTTGGAAACTCAGCTCCAAAATTAAGGGTTCCCTTGCTTGAATTTAGAGCATTAAATGATATATGTTTCCCATTGTCCCATTGTCTTGATATTTTGTTGTGGCAAGTAGTGGCATATTTTTCCTTAAAGATTCAAATGTATTTGGAATTGGAGGAGGAGGCACTACACTAATCAATTGTAGAAAACATGAAAAATTGAAACGAAAAACATAAATAAGAAGGGAATAATAGAAAATTATGTATCATATATGATTTAAAAACATTACGTATTGATAGGAGATTGCATCTGGGATGTATATGGTGCATGTTGTAGTTGTTGTTATTGTTGGTGAATGAAAATACTGGGAGTGGGATTGATGTACAATAATGTTGATCTAAATGTAATTAAACATTAAAATTTAAATTTATCAGTTTCTTCATTTTAAACAAAATCCTCTATAACAAAACTAAAAATTAATTAAATTTAAAACATATATGAGATACATACACTATTGTAATGAAGATTTATCTTCATCCTATGTTTCATCAAATTCATATACAACTTTTGTTGGGATAACAAGAGATCAATGATATAAACCTGAGCTACTGGAAGTTGCTACACCAAAGGAATGTAAACAAGTTATTTATATTTGTATGAAATTATATATAGGATTAAACATATTGGAATATAGAAATATTATAAACCTGGTGATTAGTGGCATGGTGGACGTTTCAATTGGATGAGGAGTTATATATCTCCTCATCTATTTCACTGAATAAGATCTTATTTGTGGAGTGCACCGAGTGGTGTCCTTAGTCTGTCGATTTTGAAAAACACTAATTGAATCTCCTAAATCTAGTGGTAAATACCCTCTTATGGAATCCTCTCTTTTTCTTACAGCTGCAGTAGTTATCCCCTATTATCATAAATAGTACTAAATATTAATTCCAAATATAATTTATAAACTATTAAGAAAATTAATGATAATGATTAAAAAGAAAATAATCATAAGTTTGGGAGTTGGAATCGACCTCCATTCTTTAATTATTAAAGACGTAGTTGTAAGCTTGTATGTGAGAGTGGTAGGAGTAGGGGTCCAACGTAAATTGAAAAGAAATTCATAATAAAAAACAAGAATAAAATTTGAATTAATAGTAATAGTGTCATTCACATTAAGGTTACTTAGGTCATTTATCATCCTGGAGGATAAGAAAGTACACCAATCATATTTTTGGCCACTAAGGGTGCGCACAATATAAGAAAGGGTCCATAATGGAATATCATATTTGCATATCTACCATGCAATATGATTATGGTATAGAAAAATTGCACCATACCTTGCAGAAACTGGTTACTAAAATCCTTGAGGGGAATTCCCCTTTTTGAAGGATTTTTGGAACCTATGAATGTAAAGAGATAATTTATCAATATTAAATAAGATAAAATCAAATTTCCTAAAATTAAAAATGATATAAATATTAATATGATAATTTGAAATTTATTTACTTACCATTAGATGCATCAATAGATAATTGGTAATGAGACTCCAAATACTTGATATCTTCACTAGATAAAATGGCCTTCCTTGTGACAGGATCCACATCTTTGTGTGGTAGTCATGTCAAATAATTGAATGTCTTAAGGGGACATTCCAAAGGATAATGTGTGTGATGGGATTTGAATGGAAAAAGTATACAAGAGGAAATGTTATAGGTTGATAGAAGGTTGTTGAGTGTTTCGGGTGTATCTCTAGGAAACTATGGCATATAAACTATCCATGTGAAACTGGATGGCATCAATTCATTGTGAAAATGAATTGGGATATGAGAGGAGCTTGTATAGTTGAGGAAATACAAGGCTCTTATAAGAAAACTTATGGATTTTAGGTTGTTCCTGTACTTTGGAAATGGTCTTCCTCCTCGACATTTTTTGTAATAACTCGAATATCTATTCATGTTCGGACTCTGGAGATAACCTTCCTATTTTAGAGATCTTTATGTTTAAATGCCCATTTTTGGACTTTGGAGATGACATTCCTGGTTTGGAGATGAATTGGCTTCATGATCTGGTTATGAGTGGATGAAAGAGGCTGTTTCTCTTTTTCATTTTTTGTAAAGTGAAAATCATTTAGGCTTGATGACTTCGTATATAGTGGGCTGGTTATTAGTGTAGACAACTAGTAGGCTCTTTCTCATGCTACCTTTAAAGTGAGCAATTAATAGGCTTGATGTATTTATATAGTAGAAATGGTGATAATGCTAACCAACATGTAGTGTTTTCAGGATGTTATTGGCTCAGGAGCATGTAGTATTGCTACCGGTTGATAGCATACAAAACGCTACCAGTCAGTAGCATACAGTAATGTTATTAGTCAGTAGCCTATTATACATGCTACTAATCGATATAGCATGCTATATGCTACCAACCAATAGCATGGATATAATGTCTACCAACTGGTAGCATTATGTATGCTACTAGAACGGTATCATTCGGTAGCATGTTAGACATTCAGTATCATTTTGCATGCTACCAAATGGTAGCATATATAATGTCTACCGAAGCTTTGGTAGCATACAGAATGCTAGCGGCTGCTACTAGTCGTAGCATGCATAGATGCTACTCGGTCAGTATCATATGTAAACTTCTATTGCTACTGTTGTAATCATCAAACCTTTCACTAAATTTTGCAAAAAAAATCCATCCCCATGAAACAATTTTTCCTAATAGTCTCCCTACTTTTGAAAGTTATTTTTAGAAATTCACCAAGTAATATCTATGTTGTTTTTTTAGGGGGGTCTTAAAATTTACCCTGACTAAAATGTAACCTCCAACTTCCCACTACGTTGGAGATCATGTTTCCTAAGTTGGGTAGACTAATTTATCTTACACTCAACTCAATATGAGTCTAAGATAGTGATTCACAATTCATTGTTATAGTTATCTAGTTAGAGAATGTATTTACATTTTATGTGTTGATTCTTACATTCATTTAAACAAATATAGGTTTAAACATTTAAATCAATCAATATCCCCACTATTTTATCATAGTTATAATTAAATATTATAACTTGCATGACATATGAATGAAAAAAAGTGCTATTATATTATATTTTCATTCACGGTTCAATTGGAAATTAAGTAGATTTTTGTACACAAAAACTATCCAAATAATTCTAGAAAAATTCATTTTTTACCATTCCTTACAACTACAATATTTGGGATCATACAAGATATTTATATTTCTTACAATTCCAATCCAGATCAAGTGAACACAACAAACATATTTTCATGTATTTTCATGTTTCAAGAAAATTAATTTCTATCTTGCAAAAAACGAAAAGAAAACTTCTAGATAATAACAGTTCTTCGTGTACCCAAACTTCCTTCAAAAACAACATGAATTTATAATTTTTTGACTTTTTGCAACCTACATGAAACATGAGTCAGTAAAAATGTTTTTGGCATGTTTTACCTTACCCTGTAACAAAGTTTAGGGCTATTATATTCTTCTATGAAAAAAATAAGAATGGAATCATTCGAAAAAAATTAAACACAATTCCACATTTATAATCAAGGGCTGAAACAATTTATTATACACTCATATTCTTAAATTATAACCATAATAGTTTATTAGAAACATATGCATTTCATCAATCATATATTTCATAATTAAGATAGTTGAGCCTTGTTTAAAAGGCGCACTCCAAATAAGTAATGAGATTCAAACACAACTAATTTATACATATAATTTTCGATATATAATCCTCTTGTGATTTTATCATTTCTAATCATACATGAACATATCTGTGGAATAAAATATTGAAACCCAAAAATCAAACCATAAAAACAACCATTCCATCCCTTTATGGATTTCATAAAGAAAATATAAAATCAAATAAAAAGCTAAGTCGGGGAAAAGGAAAACATGCCTAAAATAAGATGTAGGGTTAATTTTGACTAATTTTTAGCTCGCCTTTGAGTTCCAATAACTTCAATTCCTTCCACGTTCACTTCAAGAGATGTTTTTTTTGGTGCTCTAATACTCCCGTTTTTACACAATATGATATAATATTGGAGTAGGTTGAGGTGTTAGGATTTTTATTTCCTAAAAAATTTGAGAAGTTTCTAAGGCCATTTCAACAAACTCGTTTCATTTGTATGCTGCAATAGTGCAATCTAATATGGTTAGCATAAATCCAAGTTGATTTTAAAACAATTTTCAAGCTTTGTAAATGCATCTACATTTTACAAACATATTTACCATGTCACTTTAGATTGCATAGTAAAAAATGCTAATTCTCATTGTGTTTTGGGTGTTCAAGTGCCATTCAACAGATCCATTATGTGCATACCCTAAAATCTAGTGATCCATGATATATTTTGTCAAATATTTTGCATTCCATGTATGTGATTCCAAATTTTGAATACATGTCTATTTGGGAACAATGGTCACAAAGTGACAAAAATCTCATCCCCAACAGGTTGCAATAGTTTTCTAAACATGTTGCATGCTCCAAAATTTATTTTCAAAAAACTCATTGTGTGCAAAACATGTCATCATTACATGTCGTGAGACCATAATCATGTATTTACCCCATTATCGTTATAACCCAAACATTGTGAACACAAAAAGATAGAGATAGTTGGGAAAATGTAATTTTAGATAAATAAAATGACACAGAGAAGTTGTGTCAATTTATATAGTAGTCAATGTTTCCATATAGAAAAATAGCAAAGAAGCATAATCATATCCCTATAGGTATTTAATTAAGTAGATTTGATGTTGGTCATATAAGTGGCTGAAGGGAGATATTTGATAGAAATCATGGATTTTAAAATGCCAAAAATCATCCAAATGGTAGCTTTTATCCCTAGCCATAATGAGAGGAGGAGTTTGACATAATATCTAGCTCCATTAGGTGGGTGGAAAGGAGTTGAAATTATTTCTAAACAAACTATTATTGGAAAATAAGGGGGCATACAACTACCCAAACATGTGGGTTCAATTTACTCATAAAAATGGTGGTGAGACGTTAATCCACATATCCCCTCATTTTAGCTATCAACATTTACTGTAAAATGTGTCCACCTATACACTCAACCTCCCAAAACTATGAGGAGTGTTTTTAATTTAATGTAGTTGTATAAATTTTATTTATACATGCACATACATGTCAAAGAAAAAATTTCACACTTTTCATAAAGGTGGTAATTTTTTATCTTATACATCCAACATGACATTTTCCCAATTTGCCTAATTAATCCCATGCTTTTTAACAATCTAGAATTTGATTAATAGAGAGCTAGAGAGAGGATTAAATATTACAAGTGACATAAATATTCAAGGTGATGATAGTAATAACATGACTACCACATGGAATTTAAATTTTAGTCATGTATGCCAAACATGTCTATATGTAAATTCGCACATTCACCATTTAGAAAAGAATTCACATTTACACATGTGGCATTTAATGGATGCTTGTAAAGTTTTGAATGACATATAAGAGTGATGGAGTAATGAAGTTATTGTAATGTAATTAAGGCAAGGGTATTCCCACTAGGCATTGAAACTAGAATGCCAATGCAATGAACATGTGTTTAAATCATCAAGTTGTTAGAATCTACTCCAAACACCTTAAGTCATAAGGGTTACTTCAATAAATTGTCTTTATAATTATGATCGTATAATATACATAAGAGCTAAATGATTTTTACCATCATTTATGATATTCTATATTGGTCGATCGGGTTTGCCACCCAATTACCAATCCCATGTGCTTACTCTAATTGAGTTATTGATGATTTCATGATTTCCAATCTTAAGAACAAAAAGGAGTAGGATGTGACATTCTCATGTGGTTACAAGATCCCAATATGAAAACCTACAACATAGAGTTAGTCAATGTCCATATAGAAATAATTGAATTTTAACCCCATATTACGATTAAATTTTAAATTTTAAAATTAAAGGAGAACAAAGCATACAAAGAATACACCATTTTTCCTTATTAAAGGAGGATATTATTAATTTAAGATCTTTGAGAGAGAGATCAGAACTGCACTATTCGAGGATTAGGGTTGTTTAGTCTCTAATTTATAGGAGTAACTAGAATCAAGAGGGAATTAGGTGTCTCAAAAACATTAAAAAGAAGGGTATCGTAAGGCATCTAACTGCCCCACAAACCTTTAAAGAGAGTGAGAAGAAGGGTGTCAAAATACATCTAGCCAACCCAAATTCCTTCCACAAACTAAACCACGCCACTTCAGAAGGATATAGGTCCCAAATGTGAAAAAAATTGTCAATCCAAAAGATAATTTTAGATGCATGCCTCCTCCCCATACATTGTATGGGTTTCAATTTTCCAAATATATAAATTTCTAAGGAAATGAAGAACTTTCATTAACCCACACTTTGTATTGTAAAAAATTCTTATATATCAAGATACACAATGTTCAAAGGAAGTAAAGTACACCATAACCCCCACACTCTATACCAAAACGTAGTAGACTCTACTCTTAACTATGTATTTTTTCCTGAATATGTAGTAGAGATCTATAAAATCATATATGTTTTAAAAAAAGAATTGGATATAATAAAGCTACCTAGGATGGTGCAATCCATTTAGGAAACTAATGTCTGACAGTTTCATCTTATAGTGGACGGTTTTGTTAAAATAAATTTGTGTGAATAATTTATACATGTTCTTGTTCTTGTATTATGTTCAACTATATTCTATATAATATGTAATTTTTTTATGCCTGAATTAAATTGATTTTCATGTGATAACCACACTAAATTCCCCTCTTTTGAGGCCAGTTGGATATTCTATAGATTTTTTGGCTTAAAAGAATTGAAGTATATCCAATTCAGATGTAGCATATAGTCATGGTTGGATCACATAGAAGATAGAGTAGGTGTCCACCATATAGAATTGAGCCCTACAAGATAGTTCATGGTAGAAATTATGGCATAAATAAATAGCATACACAAAAATCATATAATTATACAAGCACAAAATAACATAAGTATACAAACTACATTGATCAATGTCACATATACAATCATAGAAAAGGCCAAGGATGGATACATGGGACATTATAGTGTCATACACACAAATAAGGGCTACACAATTGTATAGGGAAAGGAAACTAAGGCCAAAAATAAGGAATGCCTAATTTTTAGACACACATAGAGAAGGCCAAAGGCCACACTCACAAGACAAGAAAGTAAGAAATTGAATGTGTGATAAAAATTACACGGCATCCAATATGTACATGGAACAAGATATATTAATATGCACACTTCATATGTATTACTCCCAAAAATATGTAAAAATATATAATATAAGCATAACCCAGGTATGAAAGAACACTATATAATAAAATAATAGTACCTGATAATGTGAAATATGCCCCCAGATTAGAAAGGTTAGTGGGTAAGAGGGAAAGGCCAACATCTAGAATTATGTGGATTCATATGTATCATGCATCATGCTCATATACCCCATGAATTTTATTGTGTATATAATTTAAAATATTATATCTATCAAACCATGTGAAAAACAACACATGTAAGGTAGAGAATTATTAGATCGAACCGTGTTCAAGTATTACATTTTTATTATTGAAATATTTTAATGTATTTGGATTATTAGCATTTTGAATTCCTTAAAAATTTGAATGTTTTTATTTTTTTAGAATATTTTTCAAAGAGAGCTACCCTATGATAAGCTCAATAGGGTAAGAAGAGATATCCACAAGTGAAGGATTCTCAAACATAAAAAGAGCATTATGCAATATGGGAGTAAGATCTATAAATTTAAGATGAGATTGTGTGATACACCTAGGAGATTGATTTTTGGTTAAAGAGACATAAGAGAATGCCTATGGGAGATAGAGCTTGTAGATATAACATGATTAGGCTTAGTAGACATGGGTGTAGAAATTTTTACTCTCTAAATAGAGGGAATAAGTAATTTATTCTCATAAAGGATACTCTTATTCGTAACATCTTGATCTTCATAAGTGTATTTCACATATTGATAGAGATTATAAATAAGAGAATGGAGCTTATGAATCCAATGGCTTCCTAGAAGCATATCAAATGTCCAAAGAGTATATATGAGCATTTTGAATCACACATTGTGTTTTTTTATCACTTTGAATGAGATGTGTAATTGATATGCGTATATTAGAATGATTGAGTTATGATGGATGTGATACATTTGGGTAGATGAGCTAATATGAAGAGGGATGGATGATCATCCTATCCCACAAGAATGTATTATAAGTATCTGATACTAATTGATTATTTATTTTTTAGCATATTAGATTGTTATTTTATTAGATATGTAGTTATATGATATATTGTTGTATTATGGTTTTCTAATCAAAATATTTTAACTTTAGGCACCCATATGGGTTTAGGAGCTTAAGATGACTGTATAAGAGATAATCCTCTATAAGGAACATCGATTATAGGAGGTTGAGAAAATAATGGGTCTCCTCATGGGAGATCCAAGACTCTGTAGAGTGATGTTTTGGAGGAGAAAGATGTAGAATGTGAATTATACCATATATTGAAAGAAATAACACCCTTAATCTAAAGCTTCTTTGAAATTTTTTTCTATCATTGTCACAATATCCATTGGTATTTCACATTCTCATGCCCACAGAGAGGATGATGATAATTGTATGCTAGAGTGATCAAGTGTTTATCTAATAATGTTTCCAAAATATAGTGTGGTTTATCTCAAGATTTATCAAAGCAAAGTAGTTCATTATTATATATTTTAGGAGGCCTCATGGATTCCTTAGGTTGACTAATATCATAATATAAACGATCTATTCTATATAAGACATTAACTTGTACTAAACTATAAGAATTGTCTTTTATATTACTTGAATCAGGTTGTGTATTAAGAATAATATTATCAATGTGTGTAGGAATGTACTCTTGTGGAGGAGAAATTTGATGTTATGAAGTGATAAATTGAAGGAAAAGATCATGAAATGAGTCATATAAATCATACAAAAAATTCTCCCTAAGAGAGTGGATAAGACCACAAAAAAATTATTAGACTTCCAAATCAGTCAATTGCTAGATTAATTATTACATACACACTTTGAAGTGTAGGGTATGGTAACATATTGGCTTGGATTTACCTTGATGTAATTAAAGAAATCACTCATAAGAAATCCTAGGGCCTTTATTTGAAATGAAACAAATGATAAATTCCTCCTTAAGCTCTTAATATGTGCTCAAGGATCAACTAGATAGGTGATGAAATCAATCTAAGGTTATGCATGCTAAACTCTTAGGAAATTCTTAAATAATAAGATTTTATCATCAACGTGCGGTGCCATGGAAATTCAATATCTATTAGGATATAGGTAAGGGTCACTATTGCCATCAAATAATTAAAATTTATGCATAATGAAAGTTCTAGAGAATTAGGAAAAATTATCTTATGTACAATTATATTCCCATACATATCATTATAATTGATCCATGCATTATATACCTTACTTTCTAGAGGTAGGGTATATACCTTGTGTTGTAAAGAACCTATGATATGCATTAAAAGGTATGACCTATTAAGAATGTATAGAAATATTATAAAGAGGGTCAGTAATAGGTTGAACATTTCCATTAAGGGTAACAATGAGAATGTGAGAGTGGACGACAATTGAGGACTAGAAAAATATGAACACACTTCAACTCTTAGCATGTGAAATGAAATTGCAGAAAGAGGATTTTTGTGTGAGAGGGAGAAACTAAACATGAGAAAAATAATCGTATTGTATTTAGAATGAAAAATGTCTCTAGAAGAGGTACATAAATAGGAAGAAGATATGTTTAATTGACACCTAAAAGGTGGAGCACGCATCCCAATAATATAGTGTATATCCAACTCATATATATCTAAATGACACCTAAACAAGATAAATACATGTGTAGGAAAAACCATATAATGGAATAAAAAGCTTACACTAATACCCCCTTAAGCATAGCTTAGGTGGATAGAAGATTTTGGTCTTAACAGTAAGGCTTCATAAGGTACCCAAGTACATACAAAATCCCCCCATAAAAATAGAGAGAATCCCCCTCATAAGTGTAGAGAGAACAATATAGGACTAGATAGCCTCCCGAAAGTTAAAGCTACTCACACCCAAAAAGATATTACAAGTGATGATATTTTCTCTTAGTGAAGGGTTTGGTGAATATATCAATTATTTTCTCTATAGTATGGAGAAATATTAGATCAATGACCTATCCATGAATGATATCTCAACGAATTACATGTGAATCTTGATGTTCTTGGTCTGTTAATGTTGTGCTAGCTTCCTACAAATTTGGATGGTGCTCTAGTTGTCATTGAAGATGATTGTGGGTCACCTGGATTAGATACCAAACTTAGTAAGAATCCCTTGAAGCCAAATATCCTTGGTAGTAGCATTACCAACTCTCTTATAATCAACCTTAGTGGATGATATAGAAATAGGATTATACTTCTTTTTAGACCTGTTGTCCACTCAAAATCCCCTGCTCTGTCAAAGGTAAAATCCCAAAATTTTGAGTCTAAGTGTCTTTTCTACCAAGCTGGTGGTGTGAAAAAAATCTTGGAAGTCTGAAAATCTAAGTATTGGACTTTTCTTGCATGTATTTCGGGCCTGTCGGACATTTTTGTCCCGACTGTCCCAAGTTCCAAAGTGCGAGTTGTTCCCCGACCGGCCGAAATTCCCGAAATTGTCCTATCTTCGGGCCCGTCGGAAGTTTTTGTTCCATATGTCCCGAAAGCTTTTGTGCAAATCATTCCAATTTCGGCCGAATCATCCGAACCGCGTACTTCGCACCACTTTGTCCCAAATATCCCAAAGTCAAAAGTACGAGCTTTCTCTTTTTCGGCCGAAGCTTCCTAGTCGCGTACTCCGGAACTATCTGTTCCAAAAGTCCCAAGTCCAAGCGGACCTGCTTTTCCAATTTCGGCCGAAATGCCCGAGCCGCGTACCTCGCGTATTTTCGTCCCAATTGTTCCAAAAGCTTTTGAGCATTCTTTCTCCATTCCGCCCGAGCCGCGTGTTTCGCGCATTCGCGTCTCACATGTCCCAAGCGTACCTAGTGTCATCCATACTTAGTTTTTCCTGCTCACTCCAAGTATGGCGCTTTTCAAGTTGGTGTTCGTGTAATTAAATGCGCATTGAATTCACTCCTATCCCCAAAAGGCTATATAATGAACATTTCCCCTTCGCATTTTCTCACATCTTCCTTGATTATCCTTTGCTCAAACCCTCGCCGCCTACGAACTTGCGCACGTTCCTCTGCTTCTGTAATTCCATTCCAAGTCTAGTTTGCAACCTTGTTCCCCTAAAACTATCGACATGAAGATCAAATTTCAAGGACAAGAACAGATTTCTCCACTCGAGTCTGCTGTAAGCAACATTGGAGATAGCGAGGCCCGACATCTCGATTTCAGCGATTTTTGGGCAAGGATGGAAGATGCGAATCCCTCGCCGATGGCTCAGACAATTTATGACAGTGGTTTGGCGTACGCTGGAGGATTCCCAATTTCAGTACAGTGTGCTGATACAGTGCTTGCATGCGGAGCTCACTTCGACCCTGCCTCAAGTGAATTGACAAACGTACACGGGGAGCTCATCGCCAAGCTAGACGCTGCCGCCATTGGTGCCGCTCTGAGAATCCCGGAATTGGACAATGCCATAGTTGTTTCTCAAGTCCAAGCGCAAGCCATGTTCGATCAAGACAGTGACAAGTACAGGGCACGAGTGGCGAAGTCCTGGTTAAAAAACCCTAAGAAAGGAGCTTCCCGCCTCACCAAAACTCTCATCCGAGCAGACTTCAACGAAGAACTGTCAGATTTCATAATACTGCTGGCTCGGGTCATGGGTTTGCCTTCCACCAGCGAGTTTCATTTCTGGATGTGCCCGCTCATCAGTATGGTGTGCGAAGGTACACAAAATATCAACTGGGCTGAGATCATCAGCATGAACCTGACGGAACAGCTATCCAACGTACTGCAAACAAAGAAGTTTTTCATGACTTCGTATCTGATGTATACTCTAGCAGCATCGAGGCAATGGTTTGGATTCTCATATATAGATGCCCACAAAGGCGACCCAGTGTACACCTATTGCCCGCAGTTTACCTTGGAGACCAGCAACCGCAATTTCAGAAGGGTTAATGATGCTTTCACTATGTACGTGGTCCGATTGCTCGAGGGTGACACCGCCAGGAGGTTTTCAGATGAAGCCATGAACTTGATATCACGGTATGGGGCCTACTTCATCCAATTCAGGAAATTCTCATACATCAGGCTTGCTGGTTATGAGGGTACTCCTCTGAGGCTTCCCATGTTCTGCAATGACAAGATGGCCTTGATTGAAATATGCAGGCAACTGGACAAGTTGCACAGAACTTGCAGAGACAAGAAGATCTCTGGTTTGCACTTTCCCATCTCTCTGGGAAATTACACGTGCAAAACAGCCCTGGATGCCCAGAATATAGAGAGAACTTTGGTCCCTGTCACCGTTCATTTCTTCAAGCCAAGAACCTGCTTTGACTTGAAGAAGTTTATTGAACAGAACATCAAGATAGTCTATCACCATGTGGCAGAGACAGAAGATTACTGGGCCGACTGTACAGACGACTTTGAGGCCAGAAGAAGACATTATGGCAGGTTCTCCTTACAATTGATTCAAGAGCTCGGTCTGTACCAAGTTCCTGAAGGCCTTGAAGATGATAATTCTGAGCTACACTCATATGAGTATGAAAATGTGATCAAACACACCCCTCTGGAAGACATAGATTGGAACAGAAAAGAGAGGGATGATTTGGCTGAAATCCTTGCTCCAGTCTTAGTCAGGACTAAGGTCTGGTTCAATAAAAAGGTCCGAGAATTCAGGAGACGCTCGGGAGAATCCTCCTCCAAGGATGCCTCTACACCAATAAGAGAAGCACCAGTTTCAAGGTCCGAAACACCAAAGAAAACCTCTCCTACTTCAGCAGCTCAGGGACATGCGGAATCTACTCCTTCTCCATCCACTCAGGTATATAAGAAGAAGCTCAAGGAAGTAAAGAAGGAACCAGTGGAAAGAGATCCTCAGGAGAAACAGGCGGAATTGCCTATTGGACCAGAGAACATCATCATCCTCAGTGAAAGTGAAGAGAGTGAAAGGCCAACTCCTGCAAATGTTCCTGAGGACCCAACAGATAAAGACAAGGAGGTCCAGAGCACTGAGCTTCCAGGGGCTAGTGATTCTTCTACTGCCATTATCTCCAGTGCTCCTTCCACATCTCAGCTTGAGTCAACAGCTGCACAGACCTTGAGTGTCATGGGCTCCCTGTCTCTTGGCCCCCTTGCTCCTCCTGCAGATTCTTCTTCCTCTTTTGCATGGGTGCAACCCTTGGTGGACAAAAGGAAGAGAAAACCATCCTCCCAAAACCTGGGACCAAATTTCGATGCTGTTGCAGCCATGTTGGGTACCACGCCTTCTCGTGCCAAGAAAGCAAGAACCACCTCTAGAATAGTATCTGATACTCAAGGTCAGCAATTCTTGGAGATTGCCAAGCCTGCTATGGACAGATCAGAACAGGACTTGCAAGTATCTGACTTGGAGCTACTGAGAATCCCAATGGGAGAGTCTACCCCTGAAGGCGAGATCCATAATCTCCAGGAAACAGTCACAAGAGTTATTGGAAGAGTGGAAAAAGGACAGCAAGCTATCGAACAGTTGGAAGAGCAAGCCCGAGTTCTTACAGGTTTCATCAAGTCTCTTCTATCTAAGGACAAAGTTTTGGATCCCACCCCTTTAACTGCTTTACCTCCTCCTGTAATACTAAGCCAAGATGAAGTGCAAAGTATAAAAGATATGCACAAGTATTCTGTTTATGGCAGAGCTTTTGAAGCCATGGTGGATGACATGCTTGTCGCGGGGTTGAACTTCATCAATGAAGCCTTCAAGCTCTATGAAAAGGTGAGTAATATGCAACTAAATCTCTCCTCCACTATCAGTACCATGGATAAAGAACTCAAAATCTGGAGCAGTTGCATAGTAGACCTCCGCCTCATGGGACAAACAGATGAGAACATCCTAATGGCGAACAAGATTTTTGATGATGCCAAAGACAATTTATCGAAGTCTTGGGTCTACAGCGTAGAATGGAAGATCAGAGTATTAGAAGAAGCTGTGGTAGAGATGAAGAACAGTTGGCAGAAGGGAGAAGCTTTCAAAGCACTGACAGTGGCTGCCTTCAAAGATATACATTGTCATCTTCAGGATGAAAACTCTGGTGCTCTTCTGCCCCTGCAAGAAATCAAATCTCAGTTCAGAGCTTTTGTAAAAAACGATCTGTTCCAGGAAAGCACCATCTCCAAAGAAAAGATGAAGGACATTTGCTCTCTTCAATATGCCATTAAAGAAGCAAATAAAGATTATCATACTCACGTCGAGTTTGATAAAGAGATGGAGAAGTGTCAAGGATTTTGGACTCAGTCTGCTGCCAACACGTCGGTTCCACGTGGCAGAGACATAGCCGAGGCTTTGAAGAAGTTCAGGCAGCGAATTCTGAAGACATTGGGTCCCTCCCTGTAGCTGGCCACCTGTCTCCTCCTTCTTTCTTTCTTTTCTCTTCTTCTCTGTCTTTTCGCATTCCTTGTAATTAGTTGGGATATTGCAACCGGCAATACTTAACTATTCTTTATTTAAAAGAAACGGTTACAATACGTAACTGAATTGTAATCTATATAATGGCTTTTACACGCCATTTTGAAGAGGAGGAAGAACTTGGAATTTTTACTGAAAGTGTAAATAGATCTTAAAGAAATCAATACAAAAGGGCTTTTCATTCTTTGTCTATCTGATTCTTGTCATATCTGTGTTTTCCTTTAATATTGTGAAGATCATTTTTGTTCTTAACTCGTTTAGTCTCTCTGATTGCATACTGTTCAGTTTTGCAAGTACAGCGATCTTGTACAACCAAGAAGGAACTTTGTGTCCTTGATTTATAAATCTGAAGGAGGTTATTTATAGAACTTTGTGTCTTAAATTTAATCTCATGCAAATGATCTTGTCTTAAATCCTTTGAAGCTTCGCATACACGAAGAATTATTCTGCTATCTATAATTCTGAATGTTGCTATTCTGCTCATCTTCTTATTCCTTTTCCTCAGTCCTTTTGTAACTGATAATCCTTGTGGAAAACACTTTCGTAATATCCAAGTTCGACCATACCATGACATTCTGTATATTTGTAAATAGGTTTGTTTCAGAATAAGGGAACCTCTCCCATTAAAGAGGAGGGACTTTTCGTCCTCTGACTGTTGCTCTCTAAGAAGTCCTATTTGACGACCAACAAGACCAATAGATTGGACCTGAACCAAGATATAAAATGTATCTTGAAGTGGACTTTTGGTGTTGAATATCACCAACCTATTTTGAATCTATGTACCCAACTAATTCAACATCAATACTTTCTCAATAGTGCATCCCAAAACTATGAGTACCCTAAAGTTAGTGGATATTCTACTTTTCTTCTTTCTAATGTAGCTCATGAGGATCTTTCATGAACCTATAGACCATTCTCACTTCGTATGAAATTTTGGGTCTAGTATGAGTCAAAGTAATGATATTACTAATAATAATTCAATAAAAGGTAACATTAACCAATGATAAGAACACTCAGGCTTAATGTGATAAAATCAAGAGCATACTTAAATTGTGCAATGGTGACCCTTGATTCAGACTATGAAATCTCAATCCTAAGAAAGTAGTGTGAAAAACCCAAGTTTTGTCATGTAGAAACTATCATGTAAAACAACTTTCACTTTTACAATGGAAGACAAAGAATTTCGTGTGATCAATAAGTCATTAACATATAGAATTAGAATTAAAGATGAATCTTCCTACTGCAAAACGTACACATCCGCATCAGAATGGAATCTAGTGAATCCAATTGTAAGAAGGAAGGAATCCATATTTTCATACTGATATTGAGGGGCCTATTTAAGGCCATAGATAAATTCAGAAAAAATCATACTAGGGAAGAATCCTGCACAGAACCATTTGAATACTCCATATATATCTCCTCCTCAAGTTCATTATGAAGAAAATAACTATTCATATCCATTTTACGAACCTTCTAATGATGAGTTAAAACAACAACAAGAGTTATTTGGATAGAGTTCATCTTTGCAACTGGCACAAAGGTATCGGTATAGTCAATTCCTTAAACCTATGAAAAATATTTTTTTATAAGTTATGTTTTAAACTTATTGTAGATACCAAAATTCAGTTAAATTTTCCCTCATCCCGCATTCATTCTCCTCTTCATCATTATTTTGCACACTCACACCTCGCTCCTATTTTAAATCTCTTTCCCCTCCTAAATCGAATTTATTTCCTCTAATTCCCATTTCCCTCATTAATCCCGTCATTATTGTATTTCTCTTTATCACCCCTAATCACATTTAATTATCCGTAAACTCATTTATTATCTTAATCACATCCATAAACACCTCATTTATCCTCCTTAAACTCTCATCTACCCTCATTTAATGTTTTCAACCATCCAACCACCCTTTCTTGTCCTTATGCAACCCTAATCCACCAAATCAACTTGAAACCCTAATATAACCCTAATAGATCATCTTCTCTTGATTTTTACATCATCCAAATCAATGGTCCTCCATAGTCGACGGTGACCCTAGTGGGTCTCTAATGACCTATAAATATGTCATCATCCCCCCTCCTCCAAGAGGATGACACTTTGGAGATTCTGAATTCTTACAAGCGTTTTTTTTCTTATGTTCTTTTGAGTTGTTTTCAACTTATTGGAGTAGTCTTAGAGCCCTTGCTTATCATTTTTGGAGATATAAAGTTTGGATTTTACTTGAATCCCTATATTTTTTTATCATCTTTACAGGCTCGTTCATCGTCTTAGAGGTTTGTAACCTCATCGACCATCCTTGTTTCTTTCTCATAGTTTGGTTATCATTTATCATTCCCTATCAAACCCTAATCACCCTTAGTCATCATCGAATTTTCCCTTGTCTTCATCAACCTGATCTATATCAGTCCTCTTTCCTACATTCTTTCCTTTCTTTCATCATTTTCCAGCCTCTGCAGTATTTAGATCTCTATGTATATGTGATTTACCTATATGACGGCCCAGATCTCGCCTTCCCTACCCTAGTCATCATTGATTGTCCCATATTTTCCCCTAGTCATCGTCAACCCAATCTATATCCATTACATTTTTATCTATCTATCTATAATTTGCATCCTTTATGTTTCTAGTGCCTCTACATCAGATCCAGAACATATTTAGCATCTCAGAATCAGTTCTAGATCCACTATCTTCACATCTTATGATCCACTCTGACACAGTCACCTTTGACTACCTCTATCTATCTTGGGTCTCTTTCGACCTTGTCAGGTTTGAATCCTTTTATTTCAATTTATCTTTTGTCATATGTTTATCTTAACATATCTAGTATATCTATGATATCTGTTCAATTTTGGTTATCTTTTACATGTCATGCATCCATTATTTTCTATCAATATTTTAATCGCGTGGCCTAACATCCTCCCTAGGAATTTCATCACTTCTCAGGACTGGCTTTGTTAGGCATTCCATCATATAATCTACTAGTATTTTTCTTTTCTAGTTGTCCTTTTTTTTACAGGTCTCAAAGCTTTCCGCAGAAAGGATTTTTGAGCCCGTATATCATCTTCATCATCATCACACATCGGAGATATCCTTAAACCATCCCATATTTTGGATTTTCTTGTTTTCTTACATACCATTTCAGTAACTTAAGACAGGATCAGAAAACTCGTCAAACATTTTGGCACGCCAGTGGGACATACCTATCTCCTTTGGTATGTTCCTTATTTATTTTCATTTTCCTGTTATATATTATATTTCCTTATTTTCCACTAACCTTGCAAGTTGGAGTTGTTCGATTGCATGTTTGGGGGTTTTCTTGCTCAAAAACATGTGTGTTTAATTTGGAAAGAGGAGAAGCGTTATACAGGTATTCTCCCTTTTTATCCTTCTTTTCTCCTTTTACATCATTTCACCCTCCTTTTTTTGCTTGTTCTCATCGAATATCACATTTGGATTTGGATCTATAAAGAACAACTCTTCATGTTTTCTTGATCACATAGTTTAAGTAGGTGATAATATTTTACATTCGCACTTCTTTACACACAAACAAATTAACACATCTAAACATTTCCTGCCATGTGGATCTATTGGGATTTCATCACCCAATAAGGAAGTGGCCACAGTGTTCTGGTCGTGTCATAAATTTTTTGACTATCGGTATAAAGAATAAGCACCCGAAACCCTTATAGTTTCAGGAGCGTGAAGTGAGGGGGTAGGCCTTAATACTAAGCCAGGTACCGATAGTTATCATATATTTGTGCCTCATGTACCTTTGGGTATATAAATGAATCGATCCTTAAACATACTTAAAACCATCCCTAGATCGGCCACTTCTTTAGGTTACCTTTGAGCCTCTTTTCTTCTTCACACTTCTCTAAATAAACAAGATAGATAAAACTTTGTTGTTTGATTTGATTCTTACATTAATAATATTCATAAGTTTTTACTTGTTTATTTAATGCCCGTTGTTACTTATTCCCAAGCCAAGAAAATGGAATAATCAACCTCCTCCAACAACATCCTCATCGCAAAAAAAAATTCACAAAAAACATTAGCACTTTCCCTTGTCTCTTCCACACCTTTTGTCACCTCATCTTTGATCTCCCAAGCCATTATTTCTATGGTTCCTCTTCATGATCCTCATAAGATCCAAACTAATCCACATGTCAAAACCAATCCTTTTATCTATCATCATTCTATCCCCTCTAGACTAGTTAGACCCCCTTTTGTTACTTCCCTAGGAGAATTTGGACCTCCCACTATCCCTCGCGGATGTTTGGAGTTTCAGGAGCTCCTTGATGCTAACCTCATCGCCCTTCATTATTATCTTTCTCATAAATCCACCAATATCCCCATTGATGGATCTCCTCTTCAATAGATCTATGTTTATCCCTCACATTATGAATCCACTTAATTTATTACTTTCCAACTTGTTGTCTTCTTTCCTAGGGCCATGAATGAGCAAGCAATATCTCAACATGAACACGTGTCTTCTATCATGGTCTATCAAACCCATCAATCTACACAATTAGTGGTCCCTATCCCACCTAACCTTCCTTGTATCAATACCATCCCTACATCTTCTATCCCTATTCATTCTTCATCTACTATTGTCATTAATGATCCTACCTAAACTCTTCAAGAATCTAACCTACTTCCTCTACCACCCGAGAAACATGTTCAAAACTTTGTGCCTCTTTTCACATCTTAAGTCCATAAAAATGTTCTTACCTCGCAACCCCAGCCTTCGGATTTGACTCGGATGAATCAACCACCACTCTAATGCATCTTTCAACATATGTTTCGCAATCAACCCACACAAACATCACAACCACCTAATGTACACATAACAACTCACCCAACACAAACCCAATCTAATCCTCCTATCTCTCAACATCAATCTTTGTAATCTTATCCATCCAACTGTATTCATTCCCAACATCATATTTCACAACCTCCCTAATCATGTACCTTCAATTATGTTCATCCTTATCGATCACCCCCAAAAAATCCTAATTACACCCAACAATCTTAGCCTTACCCACAACCCATTCCATCTACCTCTTACAATGCATAACCTCATCCATTAGCTCCTCACCCCACACATCCAATGACCCCATGTAAGCCTTGTTGATTAGGATGGAAAACCTAGAGGATGTTACCTTGGGTCATAAAAGCACATTCACCTATGAGATAATATATAATGATCATATCAACCCATTTGTACCCGTTAAGCCTTATCCTCTGCACTGGGATCTTCCTAAGTTCTCTAAGTTTAATAGTAAGGAGGATCCCCAATAACACCTTTGTGCCTTTAAGAACTCATGTTATCTCATCTCCAATGATTAATAATTTATCGTTCGCACTTTTCCTTTGAGGTCATTGTTATCCATATTTTGCACCCATGCAAAATGGAAAACTTAACAGGTCTAGGCATTGGCAATTGATGGATACAACACTTTGTGATTTACGGGGTAGCTTTTTCCAAACTTGGCAATTTGGAGAAAGTGGTGGGGAAGACCCGCCGGTAGTAGGAAAGATATTACTGGTTGGTAGCATTTTATATGCTACCGGCTAATAGCAGGTTTAGATGCTACTGGATGGTAACATTTTATATGCTAGCAGACAATAGCAAGATTGGTAGGTCGTAGAGGAAAAACGACACAGAGGCACCAGTAGCATCCTTAGATACTACTAGTTGATAGCACTCAAAATTCTACCGACCAGTAGCATGTACATATGTTGTCGACCGATATCATATCAAATACTACCAGCTGGTAGAATGTTTTTTACTACCGGCTGGTAACAAGGTAGCGGTAATGGATCTCTAAAATCAAGCGATCGTTGGTATAAATTTTCAATGTTACCACTCAGTAGCATATTTAGTGCTACCAGCCAGTTCCACAAGGTGGGGAAGGGGATGTAGTCGGGCGACAGCAAGGGTGTTGGTAGAATTTATACAAATGCTACCAGCAGATAGCAGATTTTACGCTACTGACCAGTAGTGGGAAAAGAAGTTCATGCCGTATTTAAGCAAGGCACCAGTAGCAGTGAAGTATAATACCATTTAGTTGCATTTATGTAATCGATTGATAGTAGGGAAAACATGTTACCAGCTGGTTGCATTTATGCAACTAGCCGACACCATACAAAATTATGCAGTTGGCCATGAGGGAAAGAAAATGTATTGTCCAAAAGAAAAATTATATGCAACTGACCAAGTGCAGAAACGAACCAGGCATTGATGGAAGCAATACTAAGTTTTTAAACTACCATTTTAATGAGGCATGGCACCCATAACCGCTCGTGTAAGCAAAGTACCAAATTGTATGGCCTCCCATACCTCTTTAATAAAAAATTTCAATTGGTGAGGCAATTTTGAGGTTCTTCTTTCTATATATTGTAAAATTTGCCTCATTTTGAGGGAGAGACATTTTTTAATGTAAAGGAACTCTGTCAAAATTGTTCCAGAGTTGTTGTGAGACATAGGCCTCGAATTTGGGGATTTTGTGAAGGTGTCTTGCCTTGTGCCTATATTATAATGAATTGTACATAATTTTGACCAATAAATTAGTGTTTTGTGGATTTTCTTTCTGTAACTCAAATTATTTTGTATTTCTTACCTTCCATTATATCTGCAGGTATATTGTGCATGTTTTGATCTTATTGTAGGACCCTTTATTTATTATGCTCCATGGATATGGGGAATTGAATATTGTTTTGGATTGTGGCACTTCTTTTTTCCCTCTCCCACTTTGTTTACTCCCTATTTTTGTTCACTTATAATATCTCCACCCCACTTATTCTTGGTGTTATCACCTCCCTTAGTTTAGGAATTTCATTTTATGAATATTTCTCTTCTATGGTCCCTTGGAATTCTAGGTTAGTGATAGAAAAGTCACATTTCCCTTTCTAGGAGTAGTTTTAACATTAGAATAGGTATAAAAATCATACTTCTCTAGAGGTTTTTCTCAATTGCAAGGGTCCCACACCTTGAGAAAATCCCATGTTATCAAATTATATTGATTTTCCAAATAATTCATTTCCAAGCATTCATAGGGTGTTGAAATTTTACACTAATAGTTTTGGCACACCTGATGGGACTAGAAGTCAATATTTCTAGTTTTATCAAGATTGGGTGTCTGTCTTGATAAGATTATAGCCTTTGGAGACTCTGAAGCAACACATCTTATGACTCCAATTAGAAAATCAACTAGTTTCAACAATGCAAGTGCTCAAGTTCATGAGAAGAATTCAGACACGGTCCATAACAGTGGAGAAAGGAGCTTTTGAGTACCTAAAGTTATCACCGGAAAGAGGAAGAAGAGGAAGATAAGTTCAAAGGTCACCTTCACCACCAAACAGGATTCTTTCCACTCCACCTCCTGGTAGGCCTTTCTTGTAGTCTACTAGAGTCCTCAGACCTATTACAATGGAAACACAACATAATTTGGGATTTTTCAATTTTACTGGCAGCAATCCTCTTGCTCTTAACACCAACAATCCCATACCAACATCTTCTCTCAAGAGGATCCCTTTCTTCACTAGGGATAATTAGACTACTCCAGGTGACCACATTCAATATATTGCCAATTTTTGTGTTATCCATCAGATCATTGAAGAAGATGTGGCTATTAGCTTGTTAGCTTATTCATTCAAAGGAAGAGCTTTGTAATGGTTTAGGAATCTGATGGTAGGGTCAATTGCTAATTGGAATGCACTATGCATAGCCCTCTGTAGTTAATTTGGAGAGAAGGTAGATAACCTATCTTTGCTAGAAAAACTAACAACTATAAAGAGGGCACCAAATGAGAAAATGGTTGACTTCAATTTCATATTTCAAAGAACATGGGATAGGATTTCAATTTTCGTAAGGTCAGCTACTTAAGGTACATTTCTCTATTTATTTAAACCTTTAAATTCTGATATACCCATTATGATACAATGTATGAGAGGGATAATCTTACCAAGAGCTTATGTCATAGCCATTAGATATGATAATTTCCTAATTCAAGCCGGTAAACTTGCACCTAGGCCACCTATGCCAATTTACCCAGAAATGGGGAATCCTAGTTCTAGTCAAACTCCCACATTAGCCCCTACTCCTGCCCCTATAAATCAAAGTTCCAACGAGGATTCCACCTCTTCTTCTAGTACCTCAACCAAAATCCAAGAATTTATCAAGCAATTGCAAAACCTAGGGAATGATTTGGTGACCCTCAATAGGCAATAAGCTCAAAATTTCAGACCTTAGCTACCTTAGTTCTAACCCAATAGGCCTTCATATCATTGTAATATACCTCCTTCCCAAGTTGTTAATAATTATCAAAGATAACCTCCCACTGCTAGACGATTTCAGCCATACAATCCTAATACACCTTCAACATATAGAGCCTTGGTTCTCGTCTAGAATAATCTTGCACAAGAATATGAATGGTGTTTTCCTTGTGGTCAACCCCATAATCAGGAAACATATTTCAATGGTATGCTAAATCAGGCCTTGATGGTGCAAATTATTGGTGTGTCTCAAGATACAAATGAAGAGGAAAATCAGTAGCATCCAAGCACTCATGAGGTAACCTAGAATCATATTACACTTTTGAATTAGAAAACAAAGTATTTTTCTGGTATGAATCAGTCTCCTTCTCAGGGGGTGGCAGCAAACACAAGGTCTAAGAAAATGAATATAGAGGGAGGAAAATCATCAAATGCAGGTACTTCACAACCTTATATCACACCCCAAGGAGTTGGTAGCTCAAATCTAGTCCCAGGTTCTAAAAATCAGCCTAGAGTACTTGTTGTAGTAGCTCATGTGCAATAGAAGGTAGTGTCAATAAAATGGCAATAGAAAGACATACCATCTCCTTTCAACATCATTTACCACATGAAGAAAACAAATGTAAGCATCTCTATGTGGGGATCTTTGATAATTCTGAGACAACGGGACCTTTTGCAAGTAGTCATATCTAACTTTCCCACCTCAAATCAGTCACCCAGAAATCAAGGGAAGGTCCTCACTAATGTAGTGCAACAAAAGGAGGGTCAACCAAGTGAAAATATGAATCCTCCACAATTTTATATGTCCTTAATTATTAGGAACAACCTGGTACATAATTTCATGATTGACTCTGGTGCAAACAACTCAATGATGCCTGATAAAATTACAGATCATGTGGGCCTCAAGTATGAACTTACCTCAAAAGGAGTGGTACAATTAGATGGGAGATCAGTGGGAACAGTTGGAATCATCAAGGATCTAAATCTAATTTTGCATGCATGCTCAAATGTCACAGTTAAACAAGACATATCAGTGATTGATCTACCACCACTCTTTGCTTTGTGCTTGTATAGGTATTTCACTACTAAAATTATACAGGTGTTTTCCTTGTGGTCAAATCTATAATCAAATCTGAGCCAATTTATAACTACCATATTGAGCCTTACATTTCAAGTCCAATTAATGCTAACTGTTCAGCCTTTGATCAAGAATATTTCCCAAGCATTCAAGAAGCAAAAACTAAGGTTGAAGGCATCCCAGATTCAACACTTGATGAATGGGCTCACAAAAAGCACGACTATAATCCATACAAGGAGATGGAGGATGTTGAATTGGGTATATATTGTCTACATGAAGAGAATAATCCTCTTCCTAGTGTCATCAAGCCAAATTATGAAGATGACAATGAGATTTGGTAGTTGTTTTTTTATGGTTTGAGGAGAAAGTAAGGTGTAGGGGGAGGAACAATGCTTATATCTCCCAAAGATATGAAATATTACTCCTCCTTCATATTTCAATTCAATTTCTTAAATAACACAATTGAGTATGAAGCATTAATCCATGGATTGCATTAGTCAAGGAAAAGAGGAAAAGAACCTACAAGTTTTTGGGGATATCAAGCTAGTTGTAAACTAGATTAGGGGGTTGAATGCTGCTAAAAATGATCTCCTCAAGAGATAAAAGGACCGGGTATGGGATTTCATTGAAGACTTTGAAGCTTTTAACATCATTTCCATCCCAAGGAAGAAGAATGAGGTTGTGGACATGCTTGCAGGAATTGGAGCAGCATTTGATGTCATTAAGAGTATCAAAATGGAACAAACCGAGGCCCATATCAAGGTAGATTTGAGGCCAGCCATTCCAGATAACAACACAACCTGGAAAGTGTTCAAGAGTGACCAACAGATCATCAATTTACTATAGGAAGAAGCTAAATTATCTACCAAGAATTAGGATAAATTGGAGAAATAGTATGGTGATCAAGTAGTTTAGCTGAGGACAAATAAGTTGCCAAAAGTTTTAGTGACTCTTGAATCCATATTTAATCCTGATGATCAATTCCATAAGGAAAAGGAAAATATTCAAGTCAACAGTGAAGATTCAAATCCTATTTTGGCTAGAGAGGGTAAAGTACTCCAAGTTGGCAAGGTAAGTACTGACCAAGAGAAATCTGATTTCATACAGCTTTGCCAAGAATTCTCAAATGTCTTTTCTTAGAGCTATGAGGACTTAAGAGGATTTAATCCAAGGTTGGCACAACACACTATTCAACTAGATCTAGAATCTAAGCCCATTTAACAAAAATAGAGGCCAGTGAACCCCCATATAGAACCTCTCATGAAGAATAAATTGAATAAGCTCATTGAGGAAAGCATCATCTTTCTAATCAAGCACTCTTCATGGGTTTCTAATCTAGTATCAATCAGGAAAAGAAATAGAGAAATTAAATTGTGTGTGGACTTCTGAGACTTGAACAAAGCTTCTCTCAAAGACCACTATTTGTTTCCTTCTATGGAGAAAATTTTGCAAGTAGTACCTATTTCATAGAGGTTTTCACTTCTAGATCATTACTCGAGATACAATCAAATCATGGTGAAAGAGGAAGACCAATTCAAAACAACCTTCACCACAAAATGGGGGACATACGCTTACAGAAAAATGTCATTCGAATTATCAAATTTTGGAGCAACATTCAAAAGGGCTATGGAAATGGCATTCAAGGGTTTGATAAATAAGATAGTTCTTGTGTACTTACATGACATTACTTTATTTTCCAAGAATGTAGCAAGCCACCTTCATCACCTCAGGAAAGTGTTCCAAATATGTAAGATATTTTGATTGTCACTAAATCCAAAGAAGTGTATATTCCTAGCTCATGAAGGCAAGCTCTTGGGCCACATGGTGTCTAAAGAGGGGATGATTACTGATGTAGAAAGATTTGAAGCTATCTTTGCGCTGCCATTTCCCAATCATAAGAAATATCTCCAAAATTTCTTGGGGAAAATAAATTTGGTTAGGAGGTTTGTTCCTAACTTTGCTAATCTGGTCAAACTACTAACATTGATGTTGAGTAAGAACATGGTTTTCAATTGTACAACAAAGGGAAAATAAATTTTTGAAGATAACAAACATGTCATATCTCAAGCTCCAACTCTCATCAATCCAGACTTCTCCAAAGACTTCATTCTCTATGCCTTTGGTGGTTCAGATGCCATCTCCGCAATCTTGGTGCAATAGAATAAGGAGGGACTAGAGCAGCCTGTTACATTCTTCAGTAAGGGCCTTAAATACTATGAGGTGAGGTATTCATTCTTTGAAAAAAAATTCCTATATGTGATAATAATTTTTAGTAAATTTGGCATTTAGTGTCAAATAACAGAATTCACCTACTAGTTACACATGCCGGTGTAAAAGAAGTTCTTTTAAATAAGGACCTAAATGAGAAAAGGGATGGTTGGATAACCAAGGTCATGGAATATGACATTAATATTAAGGTAACTAAGCTGGTCAGGGGAAAGGGTATTTGTGATAATTTTTCTTTAAGTCAGCATGTTGAGTCGAGAAAGAAAGAAGGAGTTGTTTTGGTATTGGAAGATGATCAAGGACAAGTGGCAAATGGTGTGCTCACTCATTGCTAGACTCAGGATATAGTCCACTTCCTCCAAACAGGTTAATGTCCTCAATGTTGAGTAAAGCAAAGAGAAGGTATTTCAAGCCAAAAATTATACGATATGTGCTTGTAGATGGTATTTTATTCAAATGGGATGTGAATAGTATCCTCCTAAGGTGCATCAAAACAAATCAGATAGAAAATGTATTACATGAGCATTATGATGGAGAAACAGGAGGCCATTTTTCCCCAAGGGTGACATCTCTAAGAATTATGAACGTGGGTTACTATTTTCCTAACCTCTTTAATGACTGTTATGCATTGATTAGGAAATGTAAGAAGTGTTCCTTCTTCAGAGGTAAAGAGAAGCTAGCAGCCCTTCCAGTTCACCCAATTTCTATAAATGATCCATTCATGCAATGGGGGCTAGATTTTATTGGAATAATTAATTTGAACTCTAGCTTGGGTCACAAATGGATCCTTATAGCCATAGATCACTTCACCAAGTGGATAGAGGCAATTGCAATCAAGGAAGCAAATGAGGATAACATCCTAGATTTTTATGAGGGTATTGTGGCAAGATTTGGTGTTCCTTCCACAATAATATCAAATAATGCCTTGGCTTTTCTTAGGATAAAAATATCTGAATGGACGGTGAAAAATGGCATCTATTTGAGACTTCCTTAAATTATTACCCTCAGGGTAATGGGTAGGTTGAGTCCACCAATAAAAATCTTTTGAAAATAATAAGGAGGACTCTAGATGAGAACCAGAGAACATGGCACACCAAGTTGAAATCATCCTTGTGGTTTGATAGAATTACTCCCAAGAGGTCAATAAGAAACTCTCCTTATAAGTTACTTTATGGAAGAGAAGCAAGGTTTTCAATGTCTCTAGAGTTTTCAGCACTAGAGCTTCTTAAACATCTGGAACTATCTAATTTTGGGCCCATAGAAGCTAGATATGCATAGGTCATGGAGTTGGAGGAGCTGAGGAACCAAGCAGTATAAATTATAGAGAAGGATCAAGCTTTGATCAAGAGGTGCTTTGATAAGAAGGATAGAAATAGAACCTTCCAAGAAGGATACTTGGTCCTAAAATGGGATGCAGACAGAGCCAAGCCATGTAGAAGTTCCAAGTTTGATGTAATATGGAGTGGCCCTTACTTGATTTTAGGCTGTAAGACTAACAATGATTTCTAATTATCTAAGCTAGACAACGAAGAATTACATATTTCAGTCAGTGGAATCTATCTCAAGCATTGTTACTAGAGTGAAGTATCTTCTTTATACATATTAGTTTAGGATTTATAATTATTCCAAGTGCTTGTAGCACATTTCTCTATTGTATTATAGGGTTGCTTTTGTAATAAGTGTTTGTGCACTCTTCACATTTTCCATTTGGGATATGTATGAATTTACTGTTTGTACATAGTTGTGCTTTATTGTTATTGCACTTTCTAGTTTCTGGCAAGGTCTTGTGGTGAAACAATTAGTCTCTAACCAAGGGTTTTAAGAAATGGCATGTTCAACAGTGTTTCAGAATTTTAAGGGGTGAATCCTCAAATGACAAGCCAATTTTAGCAATCAATGTGACTCCATGTTGATGTAGCCTAGAATTTACCAAATAACACCCTAGTCACGTTGGCACACCACTCAGCCTAGACTGAGCACTCATCCGAAGCGTGAAAAGGTACCAGGTCCCTCTTTAGGGTTGTTGTAGCAGGATGTTAGCGTGATGAAGGAAGAAACATATAGATCCATAACTAATCCATCACTCTACAATGCATGCTACATTTAGATCTATGAAAGAACAAGCTTTAAATGGTAATCATGATTGAATCAATAACATGCACCACTCAATTACACATAGGAATGACACTTAGATTCATCCAATATCTTCCATCTATTAATAAAGATATAAGCTTCTTACAATAATGTCAATATATACCAATGTGTGTATGGATCCGATACAATAATTTAGTCATATGTGTATATCTATATACCTTCATACATCCATCACACACATATATTTGTGTGTGTGTGTGTGTGTTTATATCTTATTATGTACTTAACATCATATATATATAGGGTGGGGACTTGCCCTTCACTGCTTATCTATTCCAGAAATAGGTTGCATGCTATTAATAGCCACGCGTCATTTATAGGCATAACCACACATGCAAGTGTGCTATCTATAGACCTCTTACTGTTAACTAGAGTGACAATCCTATTCTTAGCTCGTCTCCATGTAAAATGCTTCAATCGGATCCTCCAAAGATAGATAATGTGTGGTGCGCACGTATCTACATCGTTGGTGTGTTCTACATGCCATCTTCTAAAAATAGGTCGTCATGCTCAAAATTGGCTAAGTCCCAAAATCTGAACTTGCCTTCCGTGCGTGGGTCCTCCCTGTCCCTTTTCTCCCTTGATCCTTTCCTTATCTCCCATGTGGACTTCTTGTGTGATCTCTAATAGGTATTCTCTGATCAACATTACCCCACACTAATCTCATTGTCGTCCCGGCAATGGGTATCTCCAAAAATTGAAGTAAAGAATAAAATAATGGAAAGAATAAGAATGAAAGAATGTATATAAATAAAGAAGTCTTATGAGGCTATGAGGTAGCCTCCTCTATATCAGTTTGAAGTATCAACTCTAGATACTCCTCCTTTATTTCAGCCTCCAAGGTCTGTCATTCAACTAGTGCTTGTTATGCTTTCTCATGAATGTCCACAGCAATGGATTCCAACTCATCCTTTACAATCTCTCCTTTTTCATTCTACAAAACCAACACAACATTGGACATTGAGGTCATTCTTCTTTCTAGAAGATCCATCTTCTACGCAATTAGCTTCCCAAGCTCTTCTAGCCGATTCTTGTGCAGATCTTGTGCTGCTGGCAGGGCCTCGCGCTTCTGCTTAACTATTAACAATCTTTTTGTGTGGCCCAATGTCTCATCCTTCATTACTTTTTGGACCTCATTGTTTTCTTCTAGGGTCTTTATATTGATAAGCACCTCTGGAGCTGTACATATGTTTAAATCCGAGTCTGCTTTCTTCAATACTTCTTGTAACACTTGCAACATCCCTTCATAAGATGTAATCTTTCACAACATCAAGGCATTCTCTTGTTCTGCATCATAATAAACTAGCATGTCATTCGTCATACACTTATTCGTCCTAGCAGTGAGCAAGGAATCTAGCTACTTCTTGTTCTCCATGGTCTTGTGATTGTATTCACTCACTTTGCTCTTTCTGATGGGTGAATCCCATTCTTAGCCAATGATGATGCCTTCTGGATATTGCATTTCTAAAAAATCACTTTCAAGTGCCATCTCTTCTTCCTCGATGACTACCTTCTTCTTTCCTTTTGTTGATGCCACAGATGCCTTCTTAGATGTCATTTTTACCTTGCAATGGTCTCCTCTTTAACTCAGTAACTTGCGAACCAAACCCTAACTCGGTTTAATCATACCCTAGGTGGAAACTTCATGCCCTAACTCCTTTCTGCCTCCTTGTTTCATTCAAACCCTTCACCACCGGGGACATAAGCTTCTTTTCACACAGATCTGGTTATCACATTTGGTTTCACACCCTTCACACCTTAACCCAATCACTCTGCTCTTTGCACTTAGCTCTTTCCTCAAATTCTCTTAGTCGCAATGGTAAAAATGAATCCGCATCCCATCCTTATATAATTTTTTCAAATTTTGATGCATTTATTACTCCTTCACCTACCAAATATCCTCTCATTTATTGAGCAAATTTGTTCATTCTACGCGGTACACCTTCACACCCCAGCTATAACCTTCTAGCGCACCTTCCTACCCTCTGGTCACAGACTTCTCTTCATTGTGCACCCTTGCGCCTGAGTACCTCATCACTGTACCTTCTCCTGGTAGTTATCATGGCCTTAGCTTACCTCGCGTTATATTGTCCTTTCATTTATCTCCATTCTTGGTCACTTTTGAGAAGCAAGCTTCTTTTGACTTAAAGCACACCCATAGTAGCTTATTCCTTTCACCTTTTAATCCCCACAGTCTTTTACGTGGATAACTATAGCCACCCCACACTAAATTTATGTGCAGTCCTCTGTGCATAAACATTCTTCATATAGTAATTAACTTCATGTGTGGAAGTGTGCTTATGACACAAAAAAACAACTAAATTGACAAAGCATAGCGAAAATGAAGGAAATACATTAAGGAAATACAGAATTGAAAACCTAATCTAAATGGCAATATTGCCTTATTACAAACACCAAGAACACTTATTTATAGTAGGGCTTCATCCTACTCCTGTTAAAGTAACCAGGTAGCCATGTTCCATCAAGTGCTTCTAACTGGAATACACCTAATTTAAGTATATAAGTGATGACATATGGCCCCAACCAATGTACTTTGAGCTTACCTGGATGGTGCAAGAACTTAGAGTCATAAAGAAGTACCATTTTTCCAATCTCAAACTTCTTATCCCTTATGTTTCTATCATGTAATGCCCTCTACATGGCCTTTTCCTGCTTCTAACTCCATCTTGCTATAGCTCATCGCTCATCTAGTTGAATCATCTTCTCAATACGTTCTTATAAAGCCTGTTCATCAGCTAGACCTCCAGCACGCACAATGTGCAAAGAACGTAACATAAGTTCTATAGGGAGAACGAATTCTACACTAAACACCAACTAAAACAATGTGGCTTTAGTCAATCTCTTGTAAGTTGTTCTATATGCCCAAAGAACAGCTGACACTTTGTCATCCCAATCATTTCTTCCAACATCACAAATTTTTGTCAATGTCTAGCTCAAAATCTTGTTAAAATCCTCAACAGTTCCATTTACCTGAGGATGGTAGGGTGTAGTTTTATGGTGTGCCACCATAAACTCATCTAATAGAATCCTAATTGTCTCATTCATGTTATCAAATAAAATTGACGAGGGCAATTTTATAGGTAACCATACCAAATTTTGTCCTGGTCCCTCTTTAGGGACCCCTCTGCGTTCGAAATGTTACAAAATCCCTTTCCGGGAAATCTAGTTCTCCGAACTTATTCATTTTGGTCCCTTTTCGGTTGGGCGCACCTTTTATCTATGTAACACAGTAAATTTGTGCCCCCTTCATTTCCTTTGGTGCATAGTTTGACGTGTCGACACATCAATTGTTGCGCCTTCCCATGATGCACCTTTCTTGCGTGTGCCAAGGCGCATGCGCCTTCATGTTAACAACTAAATTGTTGCGCCATGTTTTGGTGCGCCAAAGGGCGCAAGGAATGAAATGTTGACAGTCTTAAATTTGCGTCAAAGGTGCAAGTATTTCCGTGTTGACACGCGTTTATCTGCGCCAAAGGGCACACAGTTTGCAGTGTTCACACATGTTTTGGTGCGCCTCTTTAAAAATTGGTTGGCGCATTTATTGCACCTTTGCCTATATATAGGCGCACCCGCCCTGTCACTTTCACAATTTAAAAACACGTGATAACTTTATTCCTCTGCACCTGTCAGCACGTCCGTCCTCCTTGTGTCACGTTCGTGGACCCCGTTTCATCTCTCACATTCTATATATTCTGGGTAGGTGGTTCTTACTCCTCTTATGTTTTGTTTTGGTTGTTTGTGTGGTAGGAAAGAATGGATCTATGAATCATAAAGCCCCTCCCCTGTTGTTCTTACAATCTTTCTCCCCAAGATTTTTTCCTCCTCTTTCCAGATTTGTTGGCCGAGAGGACTCTGCCTAGAAAACAAATCCAAACCTCTTTGCTTTGCCCCCTTCACTGCTTGAATCAATGTGGAGTTAAGCCTAAAGGATCACGAATCTGTTAGAGAGAAGGAAAACTTGAAAAATTGTTTCCAAACTACATTTTTCCCCTTGGTGCAATCACCACCCTTGCAACAGAAAACACAGTCGTGCCTATGGCGCACCAACATTGATTGCAACACATAAGCTCCCTGCGCCATGTGTAAACCAAGTAAAACCTAAAAACCTGGCGCAGGCGCATCCCCGCTTACCACAAAAATATGTCATGCAAGCTTTCCCTGTGCCGCGCCAAAGTCCCCTTTTCCGTGCCTAAATTTGGTGCTACACACAATAAACTTGTGCCCTTTAGCACACCAAACTTCCATGTTGCAGGTCAAATACTTGCGCCATAGGCGCACCCTGCCCCCATGCAACACCAACATTACTTGTGCCAAGTATAAAACTGCATAACGGCGCAGGCGCATCCCTGCTTACAATAACAAATAATGTCATATGCAAAATCCTTGCGCCCTACACCCTTCACCATTGATTTTTGTCTTGTAACACTCTGATTCAGTGCGCCATTATAATAGCTTTACAGCCTGCAATGTCCCTGCGCCCTGCGCCCTGAGGCCTTAAAATTGCTAACTCCTCATTCTATTCTGTAGTGCTTTAATGGAAGATCTAACAGTTAATATGGCTCTTTGGCGTTGGACTTCTCTTCTTCTTCTTGCAGATCAGCAACTGAACTCAGATCCATATATGTCTACATCAAGCAAGAAGCCAACCAAGTCAAAGGGTAAGGCTAAGCTTACAGAAGAAGAGATGAAGTATAAATACCAGAGGGTCAGGATGCCCGAGTCCCAGGAAGAATGTGACCTGGACATAAGAGACTCTGAACTCGGTCACATAGACATGGAGGATTTCTGAGCCAGAACCAAGAGAGTCACATGAAGTCCTTGGATGGACAAGTTGGTGGGCAGTGGAGTGCATTTTGCTGGGGGGTCCCCGTCAGTGCAGTAAACAATGAATTTATGATGGTAGTGGCCAGCTATTACAACAAAGACACAAGGTGTGTAGAAAATGAAAAGGGTGAGGTCAAAATCAACCTCACTTCCCGACACTTCGAAATCATGCTAGGCATCCCTCACCACCAACACTTTGTGGCTGTAAGCCAATAGGACTGCACTAAAGTATGGGAGGACAACAAAGACAAGTGCATGCAGCTGATGAATGAAGTGTACTTGAAAAACAAGAAGGTAATAACCAAATGGCCACAGGTTATTCACCACAGTGACTTCTCTAAGGAATTGAGTGACACCATCACATTCCTTAGTAGAGTTTTTGGGCTTTCTGACACCCATTACTTTCACAAATGGATGCTCAGGTACCTTGAAACTATGAACAAGAATGTGCCAGATCAACGCTTTGAGTGGGTGGAGGTCATAAGCAGCACCATATCCGAGCAGCTCCAACAACTCACCACAACGGGGAGATTCTACATGAACTCCTAGATAGTCTATGATGTGGCCTCGGAGAGGGATTATCCGGCACTGAGCTGATGTGGGGTTTGGCCCCAGGTAAAAATATGCAAATACTACCCAGAGCTGAAGCTGGAGAACAGCATCCCGTAGTTTGCTAAAATCAATGATGCCTTTTTCTATGACATCATCTACCTATTGAGGCCCAACATGACTCACGGTCGAACGACCAAGAGCATTGTCACAGCAACAGAGAAGTGGGGGGCCTTATTTACACAATTTCCCACCTTCACCTATCTCAGGGTAGCTAACTTCCTGGGTGAGCCCACTAAATTGCCAAGGTACGCTGGCCCCAAGCTGGTCTTGTTGGAGCTATCTAGACAGCTCATAACATGCCATGAGAAGTTCCTGAAGAGAAAGAAGGGTGGAACTCCTTTCCCCCTTACAGTGGGTAGATACACATGCATCTCTCACCACAAAACCTGGCAAATGGTTGCTGAGCTAGAACTACTCAATCTGAAGCACAACTTCTTGGTGAGGCCCATTTTTGATCCAAGGAATTGCCTTCCCAAGGTAAAACTCAATCCAATCCATATTCCACAGATCGAGGACATCTATATCGACCTGTACTATGAGGTCGAACTTAGAAGGAAGGACCACTCCCGCTTGGCCTTGGCAGAGATTATTCAATACGGCGTGGCCATTGTTCCAAAGGGTTATCAAACTACCAATCAAGAAGTTGATCAAGTATATCTAGATACAGATGGGGAGAACTGGCCGTTTGCTGTAATCGATAGAACAAAAGCACCCTAGACCATTGAAGAAAGGGTCAAGGAGACATTACGGAGGACAAAACACTGGTGCAGAATGAATGGCCTTATCTACCTCAGGGTAGATTTCATTACATCCCCATTGGGCAACACACCTGTCAAGCCAAAGCATCTACCAAAGGTCAAAGGCAAGGGATAAAGAGGGTGAATCAAGCTCTTCTCAATAAGGAGCTCCTCAAAGTCCTCCTTCCGCTGCACAAGAACAGGTTGTAAACCTAGTATCCCTAAAGAAAGAAGCAACGGAAGGTGTTTCAATGGGCACATCCACTCAAGGTGTCGCCCCTACTGCAACTGCCGAGGTCCCTTCTATTCCTTCTCCCTCTCCTCTTTCTCCTCCTCACGTAACCCAAGCGACCATTCCTTTGGTCGTGTCCTCTCCCCCATCTTCTACTGTTCCCCCTTCCTCGTCATCCATCTTCTCTTCTCTCGCGGAGCTGTCCCCCACCATTTCTTCCCTCATCTCTCAGCTCCCTTCCATTCCCATGTCTACCTCCCCTGCATTATCCCTTCCTCTCGTGAGCACTTTCTCGGCCTCCCTCTCGATGCCGCCACCAAGTGTCTCTACCCATTTCCCCTCATCCACTGCAGCTACTCCCTCTTCTACCTTTGGTCCCGTTCCCTTAAGTCCAGCGTGGATCTCCCAGCATCTGAGCCAGCAAAAGAGGAAAGTCCCTATCGCACCGATGGACTTCTCCATCATCCCGGCAAAGGGGGCTAAGAAGAAAAATCCTATAACCTGCTTCTCTCAGAGTGCATCGGGAGAAAGAGTGATGGAGATTGCCTACCCCGATCCTTCAAAGGGTAAAAAAGATCTGTCTCCAACAGATTATACAGTGACCCAAGTCACAATGGGAATGTCTTTGGAAAGTCTTCAAGGAGAGGCCCTATCTGCGGTGGATGCCCTTTACAAGAAACTTCAAGAAGCAAAGGAGGAGAAGAGGTTACTAAAAGAACAAAAACAAACATCTTCTCCACACCGTACAGAAAATGGGCAGTGTACCTCCTACAACTGCCAATGAAACTCCTGAGGTCCTAAGTCAGGACAAGATAAACTAGTACGCCAAAATCGGTGAACAAGATATGGCAGTTTCTCGCCTGGAGGGATCAAATCCTCAAAGACGGCGAGGAGGTAATAGTCAAGTTCACTGAATTGTATCAGAATATCAGTCAGGTGAACAAAGATCTCCAGGTGATTGCAGGACCCATCTTCGAGGAGTTGGACCATGCAAGGCTGCAACACGAGACATTCCAGAAAATGCTCGACTGCTCAGTCGACGATCTAGTGAAATTTGGCATTTTCAGTCACCCCAGGGTACCCAGCAAGATCCTTGCTACGTTGGATTACCGAGTCGAATAGATGGAGTTTGTCCTGGAAAATATTGATAAAGTCAAGGAGGAATCTATGGATGCAATACATCAAATGGAGCAAATTGTTCTGAGGATGTCTCCAGGATTGCTTGCACTCCTTCTTTCGCCTTGAGGAAGGCAAATGAAACTATCTGGATCTTCAAAGAGATCGTCTCGCAAGGGTTAGGGCCAGAAGCCACTTTCGACACCGAATGCATCAACAACCTTCTGGCTTGCCGTGATTTTGTGGGGTTCTTGATGGAGGTAGGAAATGAATATTTCAAACTCCCTGAAAAACTCAGAGATGAGCGGGAGACTTGTGAGGTCATCGGTGATCATACGAAAGGTCCTTCCCAGGATCAACTTCAGCCCATGATTAGTAAATTCATGGAATATCGGACTCAGTTCCACATCACCTCTCCCGAACAACAACAGAAGCAAGATACCCCCTTCCAGCCGCGAGACGATGATGAATAGATTTCTTCCTCTTGGCTTCCTTTTTTGTAAATATCTAATAGTATGTTGGTACAAATGATGACCTCATCCATGTTGCACCATGGGATGTTGTCATCCACCAAGTTGTCCAAAGTCAACATTGACTTTTAGATATTTTGTAATTAGTTGTTGGTTGCCTTTTGCCTTCTCTCTTCTCCTTCTTCTATATATACTTGGATACTTGTCGTATGCCAAGGGTGGATACTTTTTAGATGAAAAATAGAAGTAAGAAGAAAAGACTTTGAGCTTTTTGTAACAGAAGAGAATATTAATACAAATATTAAGACTTTGTGCTGAATATGTGTGTTATGAGAATTTAATCTTTCTTATGTTAGATTTATGCATTTTTTCTGTTGAATCTATCTCTACTTTTTTGTCATTTATTCACCAGTATTGCTTTGTTCATCTATGCAAGTAAGTTCAGTTCTGTTTACTACCAACCCAAAACATAGACCCTCTGACCTTTCTACTTTGGAATTCATTTCTTTTCTCCCTTCAGATCTCTTTTATCTCCCCACCTCATTTCTTTCCCTTCTTCTCACAGTGGGAAATACCTCCACTGGGATGAGATCCCAACCCCCGAAGGCAAAATATTGAGACTTGCACAAATTCCTACTGGTAGAATAGTAATAAACCAGTTTCGCATTGCTGACTCAAAGACGGGCTATGCCCCACACACTGTTGGCTCGTCTATCCATATATCTGTCCACCCGAACAAATTTTCAGACCAACAGTTGTTATGGCAAAATTCACCCCTCAAGGTAATTTCGATAACATTGCATCAAATTCTTTAGTCCCAAGCAATTATGATTGAGTCCGGGCAAAAAGTCATGTTTCTAGGGTCCCCTCAGAAATTCACCCCTCAGGGTAAATTTTGATAACATGCATCAGATCTTGGAGGCCAGGAAAAATCATGAAAATCGGCTAAGTCCCAAGTCCAGAAAGTTGGGACAGTTGGGACGTTGGGGCGCGAACCGGCCGAAAGGCCGCCAGGCAGTCCGCGCAGCAATTAGGACATTTGGGCCGTAGGTACGCGCGGGACACGAAATGCCCGAACCGGCCAAAAGTGGAAAAATTCGTCAAGTTTTGTTTCACGCGGTTTTGGGACAGCCGGGACAAAAGGGCTCGAAGTACGCGAGGGACGCGTGGGACGCGAAAAAGGTGAAAAGGGCAAAGTTCGGGACAGCCGGGACAAAAGTACGTGGAGGACGCGAACCGGCCGATTTGGCCGAAACAGGGAACTTTCGCACTAAGTAGTTCAGGACATGTGGGAAAAAGGTACGCGAACCGGCTGAATCGGGTGAACTGGAATAATTTGTCCCAGATAGTCTGGGACATGTGGGACAAAAGTACGCGGGGGACGCGGATAGCCGAAGGAGCCAAAAGCCAATCAAGCAACGCCACGTGTCATCGGCCGAATGAGGGACGAGGAAGCCCATTTCGGGTGGATGGGAAAAATTTGTCCCAGGTAGTTTAAGACATCCGGGCCAAAATTACGCGGGGGACGTGAAAAGCCGAAGCAACCGAAGGCAGAGAAGAAACGTCAAACGTTTGACCCGTGAAACTTCAAACGGCCATAACTGTTGACTCCGAGCTCCGATTTTCACAAAATTGGACTTTCTGGAACGAGCACGACGTCCTCTACGCCACAAAAACTATATTTATTATTTTTAATGAGGGTAGATATATTTAAATAAAAGAAACATATTCGGCTCTAGCTAGTTAATGCTCATTCCCGTCAAATGACAGAAAACGCCTGCCAGACCCAAAATAGCTGCCCGCACTCAGAAGGCCATAACTTTTGCATTTCTCAACGAAATCACACAAAATTGGTACCGTTGGAATCATGGCTTCGAGCCCGACGCATAGAAATCAATAAATTCTAGATTTGATGAGATATTAATCGATATTTTTAAGGAAACGTGGCCGGGTTCATAACAGTGTTTTATTTGGTGGTTGGGAGTGCAATTAAGAGGCATGGTCATCATTCTTTCTCTGATGCAGCACCTGGGACAGTATGGGGAGCCTTTTGCAAGTAATATATAATAATTTCACTCCATTTAATGCCTCTTACAGGTGGTTGAAGGAAATATTTCAGGATTTCCATTTTTCCCTCTCTCTCTATTCTCATTTTTTCTATAAATTGGAGTGTTGGGCTCATTGTAAGAGGGGGAGTTCCTTGTAGCAAAGCTCTATCAAAATTGCTTTGTGAAGCCAATGTGCTGCAGGCCCTTGTAGTGGACTCCTTGCATGGTGATCCAGGCCCTTATCTTGTAATAGATTGAACTGTGCATATCATGAAGCAATAAAATATCAGTTTGTGGATGTATCTTCCCCTGCTGTGTTTTCTTGCATTCTTCTTGCCCCTTTAATCTCTCTACAAGAATATTGTGTCTATTATTATGTTCTTGCAGGGATTCATTATCATTGTGTATGCTTGGAATATTGTTGTGAATGAATTTTGCTAGATTATGGAGAACTGTCATCACCTCTTCTAGTGTGCACTTTGCCTCTGTATTTCACACATTTGGAGACTACTCTCACACCCTCCTTTTCTGGTGTATCACCGCTTTAGTGTAGGCTTTCATTTTATGCATTCTCTCTCCCTGGTCCCTTGGAAATTTAGATTAGAATAGTTATTTTCCCCTGCATTAGAGTAGATTGTGGCAGGTAGTTTAGGAGCAAGAACCAGCTTTCTCTGGAGGTCTATCTCAAGTAGCAAGTCCCCACAACTTGGAGATAGTACCCATGTTATCCAATCACACCGTGAGTTCAAGTATATGCACAGGGGTGCTGTGATTCAGTGCTAACAGTTCTAGCACGCCCGGTGGGACCTTAGAGGTCTTCACTTTCATTGCAATAAGATCGATGTGCACTTGTTGTAAGTTCCAGCTTTGAAAGAGATTTAAAATCGCACATCTGGTGACTCCAAAAGAGGCATAATCCACTGGTTTCAGCAGTCCAAGCCTGGAAAATTTATGAGAAGAATACAGACCAGGTCAAGAACTAGGGAGGAAGGATTGTTTGTTTATCTACACCTATCTCCAGGCAGAGAAAGAAGAGGAAGAAGAGCTCAAAGATCTGCGTCTCCACCTAATAGAACTTTGTCTACGCCTCCACCTGGTAGACCTTTTCTCACATCAACAAGGGTCCTCAGGCCAATCAGAATGACGCAACCAGCGAATCCCTTTGTCAATTTCACTGGCAGCAGCCCACTTGCCCTCAATGCACAGAATCCAGTTCCAATTGCAGCGTTCAAAAAAATTCCATTTTTCACTAGAGAAAATCATACCACTCCTGGTGATCATGTCAAAGACATTGCTAACGTCTGTGCAATCCATGAGATAAATGAAATGGATGTGGCTATCAAATTGTTGGCATCTTCGTTCAAAGGGAAGGCATTACAATGGTTTAGGAGCCTTGGAGCTGGTTCTATCCAAAATTGGAATCAGTTATGCATAGTTCTCCATGAGCAGTTTGGAGAAAAGGGAGACAATTTGTCTCTACTAGAACAATTAATGACTATCAAGAGAGCTCCCCATGAGCAGCTGACTGACTTCAACTTCAGATTTCAAAGGTCTTGGGATAGGATTCCAGTGGCCGTTAGGCCAACAGCTGAAGGTGCTTTTCTATACTATCTTAAGGCTTTGAATTCTGATATTTCTATGTTAATTCAATCTATGGGAGGCACAACCTTACCTGCTGCTTATAGCATTGCCATTAGAGCCGAAAACTGTCTTATTCAAGCTGGTAAACTGGCTCCTAGGCCTCCCATGCCCTTGTATCCAAACCTAGAAAATCCAAGCACTAGTCAAGCACCCACTTTGGCTCGTATTCCCACCCCTAGAAATCAAAGTTCAAATGAGACTTCTACTTCATCCTCTAGTGCTTCAAATGAACTCCAAGAGGTCATGAAACAATTGCAAAATTTGGGAAATGAGCTAGTTACTATCAAAAGACAGCAAGCTCAAAGTGCTAGACCGTATCAACCTCAAGTGCAGTACCAGGCTAGGCCCCCATACCAACAAAATAGGTCACCAACTCAGGCTGCAAATCAAAATCAGAATCAAGTAAGGCCTCCTGCCAATAGACCATTTCAGCCCTATAACCCCAATGTTGCATCTACTTCTAAAGCTTTGGTACCGGTGTAAAATAACATGGCCCAAGGATATGATTGGTGTTTCCCGTGCAATCAGCCACATAACCAATCAATGTGCTTTAACGGTGCATTAAATCAGGCTCTGATGGTGCAAACCACTCGTGGGTCGCAAGAGTCCAACCACGAAGGAGATCAGCAGTAGGAAGCACCTCAGCAAGGAACATCTCCGAATGAAACTACTCTTGTCAATTGGCAGGCTGAAGATTTATATGGTATGAATCAAATACCCTCTCAAAGTGTTGCACCCAACACAAGGTCAAAAAGGAGAAATTTGGGTGAAGGACAGCCATTGGCTTCAAGTAATCCACAACCTTCTACCCATCCACAAGCTGTTGGCAAACAAAATACAGTCCCAAGCATGCAAGGAGCACCCAAACCAGCTCCTAGGCCAACTCACATACTAGCTGGTGCTGCCCATGTGCAAGGAATGAATGTGCAAGCTAAAGGGCAGCAGAGGGATACTTCATCTCCATTCAGTATCATTGATCAAATGAAGAAGACAAATGTAAACATATCAATGTGGGAATCATTATCTATCCCAGGACAAAGAGATCTGCTACAAGCTGCCATGAAGGACTGGTCAACTTCAAATCAACAGGTCCAAATGCAAGAGAAGGTACTCACAAATGTTGCCCAACTTGAGGGAAATCACGGAGGACAACAAGGTAAAATGTTGAAGCCCCCTCCATTTTTATGTTTCATTGATCATAGGAGATACCAGTTGGTGCATAATTGCATGATCGATTCGGGAGCAAGCAGCTCAGTCATGCCAAAACAGATAGCTAATCAGCTAGGACTCCAATATGAAAACCATCTCCAAGGGTGTAGTGCAATTAGACGGGACAAAAGTGACAACGGTTGGAGTAATCAAAGGATTGAGCCTCACACTACACACATGTCCCAATGTAATAGTGTTACAAGATGTGTCAGTCATAGACCTGCCACCACTCTTTGCATTGTGCTTGTCAAGAGGACTTCACTGCTAAGATTGGAGGCTATCTTGTCGGTGGATTGGTCACACGTGTTGTTCAGAACACAGATATGGAACCAAAGCCATAATCAGGTCTGAACCTATTGCAAACTTTCATATTGAGCCTTACACTCCAAGCCAAAATCAATACCAACTGTTCGACGTTTGATCAAGAAGATTATCCAAGCACTGATGAAGCTGACACCAAGGTTGGAAGCATCCCAGATCTAACTCTTGATGAATGGGCAAGCAAGGTGCATGCTTTTGATCCTTATCAAGAAATAGAAGAATCTGAGCTGGGAGTCTATTGTTTACATGAAGAGAATCAACCTCTCCCCAGCATCACCAAGCCAGATCATAAAGACATGAATGAAGTATGGCAATTGTTCTTTGATGGGTCAAGGAGTAGACAAGGTGTAGGAGGAGGAGCTATGCTCATTTCACCGCAAGGTATAAGGTATTACTCAGCCTTCCGTTTCCAGTTTTCCTGTTCAAACAACACAGCTGAGTATGAAGCCTTAATTCATGAATTGCACTGGGCAAAGGAGAAATGCATCAGGAATTTACATGTATTTGGTGATAGTGAGCTGATCGTAAAACCAAGTCAAAGGAAAAAATGCTGCCAAAAATGATCTGTTGAAGAACTACAAAAATCGGGTATGGGATCTTATTGAAGATTTTGAAGCTTTTAGCATCATTTCCATCCCAAGAAAAAAGAATGAAGCCGCTGACAGAACTGGCAGAAATTGGGGCTTGCGTTTGATGTTGTAGAAAGTATCAGAAGTGAAAAAATCTCAGCCTCATATCAAAGTGGTTGTGAGACCAGCTGTTCCGGATAACAACACAAGTTGGCAAGTCTTCGAGAATGATCAGCAAATTGTCAATTTTCTACAAGAAGAAGCTGAATTCTCCACCAGAAATCAAGACAAGTTGGAGCAGCAGTATGGCGACCAAGTGGTGCAGCTAAGAAATAACAAATTACCAAAAGGCCTCATAACCTTGGATTCAATCTTCAACCCAAATGATCAGTTCCGGAAGGAGAAAGTGAGCATTCAAGTAAAGGGTGAAGATTCAGAAACCTATCTTAGTAGATGAAGGAAAGACATTGCAAATTGGCAAAGTAAGTACTCCACAAGAGAAATCTGATTTTGCTCAGCTTTTTCAAGAATTCCCAGACGTATTTGCTTGGACTTACAAAGATTTAAGAGGTTTCAATACAAGGTTAGCACAACATACTATTGAGTTGGATCTGGAATCCAAACCTGTCAGGCAAAAGCAAAGGCTAGTAAATCCTCATATCGAAGCCTCTCATGAGAAAAGAGTTAAGCAAGCTCATTGATGCTAGTATCATCTTTCCCATCAAGCACTCAAGTTGGGTTGCAAACTTGGTGCCGGTAAGAAAGAGAAACGGAGAAATAAGATTGTGTGTGGACTTTCACGATCTAAATAGAGCATCACTCAAAGATCATTATCCACTTCCATCAATGGAACAAATATTGCAGGTTGGAGCTGGTTCAGAAAGGTTTTCATTGCTAGATGGATATTCAGGCTATAATCAAATAATGGTGAAAGGAAGAAGATCAATTCAAGACGGCCTTCACTACAAAATGGGGGCACATATGCTTACAAGAAAATGCCTTTTGGATTGTCAAATGCGGGAGCAACATTTCAATGAGCAATGGACATGGCATTTAAGGGCTTGATTAACAAGATAGTTTTTTATATATAGATGATATCACTGTGTTCTCAAAGAATGCAACATACCATCTCTTCCACCTCAGGCAAGTATTTCAGAGGTGTAGAAGGTTCGGAGTGTCATTGAATCCAAAGAAGTGTGTATTCTTTGCAAACGAAGGCAAACTGTTGGGCCACATTGTCTCTAGGGAAGGGCTAACAATTGATCCTGAAAGGGTTGAAGCCATCCGAACGCTTGCATTGCCACACCATAAGAAATATCTCCAAAGCTTCTTAGGAAGGATAAACTTTGTCCGCATATTTGTGCCTAATTTTTTCCACTCTTGTGAAACCTCTAACTATGATGTTGAAGAAGAGTCTGACATTTAAATGGACAGCAGAAGGCAAAGAGAGTTTTGAAAACATCAAGCATGCAATATCACAAGCTCCAACTCTTATCAACCCAGACTTTCTCAAAGGAATTCATGTTGTATACATTTGGAGGATCAGATACAATCTTAGCTATCTTGACACAGCTGAATAGAGAAGGTTCAGAACAGCCCATAGCATTCTTCAGTCAAACCTTGGAAGATTACGAAATAAAGTATTCTTTCATCGAAAAGCATGTCCTTGCTGTCATCAGGAGCTTGAAGAATTTCAGACATTTGGTCTCAAACAATAAAATTCAACTGCTGGTGTCTCATGCTGGCGTCAAGGACTTCCTCCTAAACAAGGATTTTAAATGAGAAGAGAGCAGGTTGGATCACTCAGGTGATGGAATATGATATTGAAATCAAGGTGACCAAGCTAGTTTCGTGGCAAAGGCTTGTGCAAGCAGCTCGCTTGCAAACAACCAGACGGGTCAAAAGGTGAAGAAGATGTCGTCCTACTACTGCAGGATGATCAAGAACAGCCAGCTGATGATGCACCTATCCCATGTTGGACTCAAGACCTTGGTGCATTACCTCCAAAGAGGCTTGTGCCCCCCAGAAGTGAGCAAAGCAAAGAGGAGATACTTCAGATTACAAGCCATTCCATATGTGCTTGTTGACGGTAGTTTTGTTCAAGAAGGACTTCAATGGTGTTCTATTAAGATGCATTAGAACAGGTCAAGTCGAGAAGATCTTACACGAGTTCCATGATGGGGAAGTAGGAGGCCACTTTGCTCCGCGAGTGATAGCTCTCAAAATCATGAAAGCTGGTTACTATTGGCCTACTATGTTCAATGATTGCTACTCATGGGTCAGGAAATGCAAGAGATGTGCATTCTTCCACAGGGAAAGAAGAGGTTAGCAGCGCTGCCCCTTCGGTCCAATTTTAGTGGATCAGCCATTCAATGCAATGGGGATTGGACTTCATTGGGGTTATCAATCCCAATTCAAGTCAAGGCCACAAGTGGATACTAACAGCAACAGACTATTTCACCAAGTGGACTGAAGCAGTGGCAACTCAAGGAGGTGAATGAATCTAATATCTTAGATTTCTATGAAGGGATAGTCACGAGGTTTGGTGCTCCTGCCACTATCATATCAGACAATGCATTGGCCTTCCTTGGCACAAAGATCATTGAAATGGGCTGTCAAGAATTGTGTGTATCTCACCACCTCATCGAACTATTACCCTCAAGGTAATGGCCAAGCCGAGTCTACAAACAAGAACCTACTAAGAATCATCAGAAGGACTCTTGATGAGAATCAGAGGACTTGGCACTCAAAGCTCAAATCAGCCCTATGGGCCGATAGGATCACACCCAAGAGGTCTACAGGAAGCTCTCCATACAAGCTTGTGTACGGGAAAGAAGCAGTTCTACCTATATCACTCGAGTTGCCAGCATTAGAACTCATGAAACAGTTGGAACTAGCTGAGTTTGAACCTATGGAAATCAGATATGCAGAGCTGATGGAATTAGAAGAGACAAGAGAGCACGCAATGCAGACCATAGAAAAGGATAAAGCATTGGTAAAAAAGAGTTTTGACAAGAAAGCTAAGGCCAGGATATTACAAACTGGAGATTTGGTACTGAAGTGGGATGCTGATCGTGCAAAACCAGGAAAGTACTCCAAGTTTGATGCCATCTGGAGTGGCCCATACATGATCATTGAATGCAAAGGTAGCAATGCTTTCCGACTGGCTAAGTTGGATGGTGAAGAATTGCAGATCCCGGTCAATGGGATATATCTCAAACGTTGCTACTAGAAAAGATAGACTTCTCACCCTTGTAAATATTAATTTAGAATTTCCATTCCTCTAAGTGCTTATGCACATTGTACTACTGTTATAGTAGTTTTTATTTCCCTAAGTGCTTGTGCACATGTCCTATTGCTTCTAGTATGTGCATGTTTGCAGTTCATCAAACTCCTGGAAAAGAATTGCAGCCATAGGAAAACCAGCTCAACGAATGTTTCAGTGGCTCAAGGACACAGGTTTTCAAATTTCAGATCAGCTAAGAGGCTATCAAACAGACTCCATGCCCAATCGATTGCTACAAAGCAGCTGGCCGTTCTTCATCTGGCAGGCAGATGACCCCCGCTGAGTCGCCAAAATTGTTATCCAAAATTCACCCCTCAAGGTAAATTTTGATAACATGCATCAAATTCTTGGAGTCCCAAGCAATTAAATTGAGTCCGGGAAAAAAGTCATGTTTCTAGGGTCCCCTCAGATTTTTTCTAGACTCCCCTGTCCAAGACAGAAGAGAGCAAGTTCTGAGGAAAATGTGAAAAAAATTGCCGAAAAACAAGCTCAGGCAGTCCACGAAAAAATCATGAAAAATGGCTAAGTCCGTAGGTCCTTGCAATAATGCGACATGAGGGACATCTGGATGCGAACCAGCCGAAAAGGCCGTCCAGTTTTGGTCCGCGTAGCATTTCGGGACATTTAGAGACAAAAGGGACGCGACGGGACGTGGAAATCTGAACTGGCGCGAAAAAATGGAAAACGTTAACTAACTGTTGCAAAACAGGGCGAAGTCTCGGGACATCTGGAACAATAAGTACGCGGAGGACACGAACCGGCCGATTCGACCGAAATGAGTCAACTTTCAGCCCGGAAGTAGTTCGGGACATGAAGGTATGCAAAGGTACGCGAACCGGCCGGATCGGCCGAACCGGAAGAACTTTCAGTCCCAAGGACAGTCACGGGACAAAAGTAACGCGAACCGGCCGAAATTACGTGGCGAATGTGGATAGCTGAATTTGTCCCGAACGGTCCAATAAAGCAACGCCATGGGGACATCTGGGCCGCATGAGGTACGAGGAACCGGCCAGTTCGGGTAAAACAGGGAACTTTTTTCCAATGTAGTTTAAGACATCCGGGACAAAGGGACGCGTGGGACGCAAAAAGCCGAAGCGGCCGAAGGCAGAGAAGAAAAGTCAAACGTTTGACCCGTGAAACTTCAAACGGCCATAACTTTTGACTCCGAGCTCCGATTTTCACAAAATTGGACTTTCTGGAACGAGCACGACGTCCTCTACGCCACAAAAACTGGATTTATTATTTTTAATGAGGTTATATATATTTAAATAAAAGAAACATATTCGGCTCCAGTCAGTTAATGCTCATTCCCGTCAAATGACAGAAAAACGCCTGCCAAACCCAAAATAGCTGCCCGCACTCAGAAGGCCATAACTTTTGCATTTCTCAACGAAATCGCACAAAATTGGTACCGTTGGTAATCGTGGTTCCGAGCGCAATGCACAGAAATCAATAAATTTCTAGATTTGATCAGATATTGATCTGATATTTTTAAGAAAACGTGGGCCGGATTTAGAACAGTGTTTTATTTGGTAGCTGGGAGTGCAATTAAGAGGCATGGTCATCATTCTTTCTCTACTGCAGCACATGGGACAGTATGGGGAGCCTTTTGCAAGTAATGTATAACCATTTCACTCAATTTAATGCCTCTTACAGGTGGTTGAAGGACAGATTTCGGGATTTTCCATTTTTCCCTTCTCTTTTCTATTCTCATCTTTTCTATAAATTGGAGTGTTGGGCTCATTGTAAAAGGGAGAGTTTTTTGGGTAGCAAAGCTCTGCCAAAATTTCTTTGTGAAGCCAGTGTGTTGCAGGCCCTTGTAGTGGACTCCTTGCATGGTGATCCAGTCCCTTATCTTGTAATAGACTGAATTGTGCATACCATGAAGCAATAAAATATCAAGTTTGTGGATGTATCTTCCCCTGCTGTGTTTTCTTGCATTCTTCTTGCCCCTTTGATCTCTCTATAAGAATATTGTGTCTATTTAGTATGTTCTTGCAGGGATTCATTATCATTGTGTATGCTTGGAATATTATTGTGAATGCATTTTGCTAGATTATGGTGAACTGTCATCACCTCTTCTAGTGTGCACTTTGCCTCTGTATTTCACACATTTGGAGATTACTCTCACACCCTCCTTTTCTGGTGTATCACCACTTTAGTGTAGGATTTCATTTTATGTATTCTCTCTCCCTGGTCCCTTGGAAATTTAGATTAGAACAGTTAGTTTATCCTACATTAGAGTAGATTGTGGCAGGTAGTTTAGGAGCAAGAACCAGCTTTCTCTGGAGGTCTATCTCAAGTAGCAAGTCCCCACAACTTGGAGATAGTACCCATGTTATCCAATCACACCGTGAGTTCAAGTATATCTCACAGGGGTGCTGTGATTCAGTGATAACAACATTTTTTGGTGACTCTACTGGGGATTCAAACAGATCTAACAGATCTATGATAGTGGTATGTTAGAAAATCAGTAAAAAATCAAAACATCACTACATGTTTGCAAATTTTAACTTTTTGTTTGAAATCCAAGTTTTTTACAAAAGTGATCCAAACTAAAAAATTTCTTCAGGGATCCATAGATAGGGACTAGTTAGAGATATTTAGTTCACTGAGTTTTTACAGAAACCCGTATTTTTCCGTAGATCTGAGTTTTGACTATTTTACAAAAAATTTCAAAACCCTTACCAAAAGTCAAACTCCAAGATCCAAAAATCAACCTACTAAGTTGGCCATTATTTTATCCTCATTGATCATTTTTCATTAAACTACAATCGGTTTCCAAAAGATGGGATAAAATTAAATATCTAGAAAAGTACATGCTGCTGATTTTTGTCAGAAAAATCAGAAAATCAGCAAGTACAACCAAAAAAGAGTTTTTAGGATTTGCTCCAAAATATTGCAGATCTGGAAGGTACACTAGCGGGTGAACCGTTCACTCGTAGCAGAAGAGCTTGTGGAGTAATCAACCCTACTTTTTATCTACTTCAAAGACACAACTTCAGTGTTACACTGGCACGCTTCCCGTTGCTAAGTTCAGCTAGCCAGTGATCCAGAAGTGTCTCACCTGCCGAAGGAAGCATCTCTCACAGGAATATCCTCATCTCTTTGCAGTGCTTTGTTTCTTAGTGGAACTGTGCTTCCAGCTCGCGTCCTTTTTCCAGCTGTTCAAATGGCAGTGCCATGGGGAAATGCTATGGGCCCACTCACTTTGCCACACCCCGTTCATCAGCGCTCCCTCACATGGAAACCGGAAAGAATTTTCCTAAATTTGATGGTAGCGGGAACCAAAGCACAGATTCACACATATCTGCATTCATCATGTCATGCAGTATCCTGGATGTGACCCATGAAGATGTGTCAGTTCACCTCTTTCTAGAGACCTTGCAAGGACCTGCAGCAGAATGGTTTCAGCATTTGCCAGCCGGATCTATTACTAGTTGGGCCACCTTATGAACTGCATTCGAAGAAAGATATAAGCCTTCAGAGGACGCTGTTCGCATTACTATCCAAGATCACTCACCTGAAGAAGGAGGTCAATGAAACCATGTGCGATTTCATCACCCGTTTCAATTCACTAATCAACCGGGTTCCACCTACCATGCTGCCAATGCCAGAAAATCAGAAATGTTTCTTCGTGAACGCCATGAGCTCAAAAGTAAGTTTCTTACTCTTACAAGAGCAGGTCACTACTTTGGTTCTCGCCCAAGCTGCTGCCATACGGATTGAAGATAACTTGCTAATATCTGGTGAATTAAAGCGAGAGCCATCCAAGCCGAAAGTTTTGGCTCCTTCTCCCACCACTTCATCCGATCCGGCATTCCAAAAGATGGCAAATGACCTGCTCGCATTAAAAAAGTAGCTAGCTCAGTCTTCTCCCAGCTCTTCATACCGGGATATCCCACAGAGGAATTTTACTTCTAACAACATTTCACAAAGGCCGTGCCTACCTGCAGCTACTCCACGGTTGGCACTCGAGGCCCCTCCGGTTAATGCTTTAGCTGAAATCGAAGAAGAGGAGAAAAATTATGAAGAACCTTCATCGCCAGGTGAAGATGATCAAGATGTCGGTGAACTGACTGGAGAATCTACTATCGGGTATATGGAATTTGATGAGGAAGAATCTGACGAAGAGGAGGGTACCCAAGGATATGCAAGCGGAAGAAGTCATATGCTTGTTTTTACCCGCTCGCAAGGAAAAGAAGCAGAAGTGGCTGTCAATATGCATAAAGAGAAGGCCGTGTCACACACACCTCCAACCATCGCTAAACGAGGTAGTCCCCTTCCGGCTCAACCTGTTATTAAATATTTTTCAAAAAGATCTTTTTCCCCTATCTCCCCTCTGAATCAGTCCTCTCATGTTCCTATCAAGACCAGTAATCCTACCCTACCATCGCGAAATGAGGGACTCATTCCTTCATCAACACAACCCTTGGCTGCATTTGACATAATTGATCATGCTAAAAAGACCAAGATCCAAATGTCTAAAGCTGAGTATCTTCAGTCAAATCCTGAGCAGCTTGTAAGGTTGACCAAATACATCCAAAGCCAAGCTGTCATAACTACTCAGGTTTCCCCAAAAGGAATCCTTTCTACTCCTTCTGCATCTCACATAAATGTTGCCTCGACATCTGCATCAGGCAAGATAGAACCTTTCTATCTCTCCCTCCTAATCAATGGCCACTAAACTGAGCAACTGCATAATTGATTCTGGGGCTTCTGATAATGTCATGCCAGCAAAAGTCACCCATGCCCTAGGCCTTACCCTTACCAAGCTTTTTGGTAGATGTTATTCCTTGGAAACCAAGCAAGTTCCGTTGATCGGTCAAGTCAAAGACGCACAGTTTGCATTTGCGGCGTTCCCAAAGAAAAGAGTAAAGATGGACCGTCCTTGTTGCCGATATTCCGGCAGCATACGGAATTCTATTAGGAAGGAGTTTTTGTAGTGAGGTTGGTGGAGAGATTCATATGGATTGGTCTAAGGCAAGGATTCCTGTCAAAGGTATAATGCAAATGTTGGAGCTGGAATCACAAAAGAAGTACCTGGTTACTAACTCCGATGACCCCAAAGCCCAAATTCTCTTCGAATCATCAGGGATGGGAAACTATTTCTTGTCTACTGATTCTGACAAAATGGATGTCCTCGTCCAAGTAGAGGATCTTAACAAGATCTGGACATTACAGTTTGATGGTAGTTGTGCGACTAGCGGATGCGGCACTGGAGCCGTGCTAATATCTCCCGAGGAAGAGATTATCCCTCTCTCTTTCAAGTTGTAGTTTTTCAATACGAATAATACTACTGAGTATGAATCTTTGCTACTAGGCATGCAAGCCACAAGGGAAAGAGGAATCAAGAATCTGAAAGTACAGGGTGATGCAGAGCTGGTCGTAAATCAAGTTAAAAGGATATACCAAGTGAAGAATGAAAGGCTCAGACATTACCGCAACGTGGTATGGGACAGCATTGAGGAGTTTGACACTTTTTCAATAAAAGCCATTCCGAGAGCTCAGAATGACATGGCCGACTCATTAGCCATCTCAGCATCCCTCATGCTCCCTCACCCAGGTTTGAAAACAGACACATATACCATTGAGGTGGTTTTCCGCCCAAGCGTGCCAGACAATTCTCAGCACTGGCAGGTATTCAACGATGACAATCAACTCATTGCCTTTCTTGAAAAAGTGGAAAATTTTAGTGAGCTTCATTTTGAAGGATCCACTTCTCCATGTCGTGAATCTGTTATGGATCAGGATAAAGAATCAAAAGAAAGTGATGGCATATATCAACTCAAAGGAAATAAAATCCCAAAAGGTTTAGTTTCTCTAGAGTGTTTGTTCGACAGGCACGATCGTTTTGTCAAGAAGAAAAGGTGAGATGATCCTAACTCCTCCCCAGAAACCGAACCAGTTAATTTAGGTTCGGTAGAACATCCGTAGTTTGTAAACATTGGAAAATGTTGCACACCCGAAGAGAAGCGGAAATTCATCAAATTGCTGAAGAAATACATGGATGTATTGGCATGGTCCTATGCCGATCTAAAGTCTTTCAAGCCAAAGGATGTCCAACATGACATCCCGTTGAAAGAAGATGTCAAACCCTTTCGCCAGAAGTAGAGACACTACAATCCTAAGATCTCAGGTACTATCCAGGCTGAAATTCAGAAAATGCTGGATGCAAGGATCATTTTTCCTATCCATCACAGTACCTGGGTGGCAAACATTGTGCCAGTACGTAAGAAGAATGGTGAGATACGCATATGCGTAGATTTTCGTAACTTGAATCAAGCCTCCTTGAAGGACAACTACCCCCTTCCCATAATGGATCAGGTTCTGCAAGCAGTGACTGGATCAGAAATGTTGTCCATGCTTGATGGTTTTTCAGGCTACAATCAGATCGAAGTCTCACCTGAAAGACCAATTCAAAACAACATTCACTACCCCTTGGGGTACATTCACTTATAGTAGGATGCCTTTTGGTCTGACCAACACCGGTGCCACTTTTCAGTGGGCCATGGACTTTGCATTCAAAGGAATGATGGGAAAAGTCATCGTAGTCTACTTGGATGACTTAACTGTGTTCTCTAAACAGCGGAATGATCATTGCGATCATTTGGAGAAAGTATTGATTAGATGCTGGGAACATGGAATCTCCCTAAATCTGAAAAAGTCTATTTTCGGAGTCACAGAGGGAAAGTTGCTGGGACACATTGTAAGCAAGGAAGGGATGAAGATAGATGCCGAAAGGGTTAAGGCTATTCAGAGCCTTACTTTACCCACAAGCAAAACTGGCGTTCACTCTTTCTTCGGAAAAGTGAATTTTCTCAGGCGCTTTGTTCCTGACTTTGCTGAAAAGACTCGCCACATATCAAACATGATGAAAGGATCACCAACTTTCCGGTGGAGCGAAGAAGGAAAGAAGTCATTCGAAGATATAAAATCCTCCGTCGCTCACGCACCAGTCCTGGTATGTCCCGATTTCTCCAAGGATTTTATCATGTATAGCTATGCATCTGAGCATACTGTATCGGCTATCTTAATGCAAAAGAATTCTGAAGATGTTGAATCCCGATTGCATTCATGAGCTCTCCTCTCAAGCCTCACGAATTAAAGATGTCTCAGTTGGAAAAGCATGCCTTCACCGTGGTCAAAGCAGTCAAGAACTTTAGGTATTACATTCTAAATTCTCACACAACGGTGCTGGTCCTTGATATGGTGGTCAAGTCAATCCTAACTCAACAGGAGTTAGGGAGTTTGCGAGGAAATTGGATTGCAAAAGTCCAAGAGTATGATCTAGATATAAAACCAACCAAGTTGGTAAGGGGCAAGGGCCTATGTTAGCTTATGGCTGAAAACTGAGATTCAGAAGACCCTGAGGAAAAGGATGATTGCACCAAGGGAGCACAAAGCCAGCTGGAGAAAGCCGATTCTCTACCCATGGTTCTATTTGTCACCACTAGCGACGAATGGTATTCTGATATCACTTTCTTTCTCACTTATGGTGAGTGTCCAGCTCATCTAACTTCAAAGGAGAAATGTGCTATAAAGCTCAGAGCGGCCAGATATGTCATCTGGGATGACTGTTTATACAAATGTGGAATAGATGGCATCTTCTTGCGATGTGTTGACAAGCCACAACAGATAAAGCTACTAGAGAGTTTTCATGATTCAGCCTGTGGTGGTCACTTCTCCTCTTCCGTGATGGCACACAAGATCATCCGGGCCAGGTACTATTGGCCGACACTATTCCAGGATACAGCCACCTGGGTAGCAAAGTGCGAGCTCTGCCAACAATTTGTCGGCAAGCCAAAATTGGCTGCTTTTCCCCTCAGGCCGGTTGTTATTGATGAACCATTCAGACAGTGGGGAATTGACTTTATCAGAGCACTCCATCCCCAATCGAGTGCCGGACATAGTTATGTCCTGACAGCAACAGATTACTTCACCAAATGGGTAGAGGCCATACCTGTCAAGCATGCCACTTCCGAGGTTGTTTGCAGTTTCATCAAAGAGAATATCATTGTCAGGTTTGGCGTTCCAAACAAGATTGTTGCTGATAACGCTTCCAACTTCTCCTCACGAGAAGTTGTTGGTTTTTGCTATGAACACGGGATAACCTTGGCCCATGCCTTGGATTACTACCCCCAGGGAAATGGTCAGGCAGAATCCAGTAATAAAAACCTAGTGGCCATCATACGGAAGCTAGTTGATAAGAGTCAACGGACGTGGCACAAGTCATTGTATGATGCTTTGTGGGTGGACCGCATTACTCCCAAGAGGTCTCTCGGTATGTCACCTTTTCAAGTGTTATATGGGACCGATGCCGAGCTTCCCATTTCTACAGAACTCCCTACTCTGCGCTTGGCACGAGCAATCGAAGATGAGACTTTCCAAAATTCCCTTGAAAAGAGGATCATGTATCTATCAGAGCTTGAAGAGAAAAGAATAAGAGTGGTCGACAGGATCACCAAACATCAGAATCAAGTTAAGAAATTGTTCGATAAAAAGGCTAAGCAAAGAGATTTCCAAGTGGGAGATCTCGTCCTCTTGTGGGACAAACGGAGAGAGCCAAAGGGCATGCACGGGAAATTTGATTCTCTATGGAGAGGGCCTTTCAAGATCAAACAGCTCAATGGAGAGAATAGCTTCTATCTCTCGTATCTGGATGGAACTGATCTCCCACTTCCCTATAGTGGGCAGCACCTCAAAATATTCAGGAAGTAGAGCTTGCTCTCTTCTTTGTACAGTTTGCTTTTGTTGTGTGTTTGCTTTCATCGTGTGTTTGCTTTCATCCTCACCCTTGTTTTTGACCCTGTTACCCAATGGATAGGCACATGTTGATCTGAGGTTCTCTACCCTTGAGTTTCACTCAAAGATAGTCCCCAGAAAGAGCCAGCTGTTATCCTGTAAAATTGACGAGGGCAATTTTATAGGTAACCATACCAAATTTTGTCCTGGTCCCTCGTCAGGGACCCCTCTGCGTTTCGGAATGTTACAAAATCCCTTTCCGGGAAATCTAGTTCTCTGAACTTAGCCATTTTGGTCCCTTTTTGGCTGGGCGCACCTTTTATCTGTGTAACACAGAGTAAATTTGTGCCCCCTTCATTTCCTTTGGCACACAGTTTGACGTGTTGACACATCAATTGTTGCGCCTTCCCGTGATGTGCCTTTCTTGCGTGCGCCAAGGCACATGCACCTTCATGTTAACAACTAAATTGTTGCAGCCGTGTTTTGGTGTGCCATAGGGCGCAAGGAATGAAGTGTTGACAGTCTTAAATTTGCGCCAAAGGCACAAATATTTCCGTGTTGACACACATTTATCCGCACCAAAGGGTGCACAAAGTTTTACGTGTCGACACGTGTTTTGGTGCGCCTCTTGAAAAAGTGGTTGGCACATTTATTGCACCTTTTCCTATATATAGGCGCACCCGCCCTGTCACTTTCACAATTTAAAAACACGTGATAACTTTATTCCTCTGCACCTGTCAGCACGCCTGTCCTCCTCATATCATGTTCGTGGACCCCGTTTCGTCTCTCACATTCTATATATTCCGGGTAGGTGGTTCTTACTCCTCTTATGTTTTGTTTTGATTGTTTGTGTGGTAGGAAACAATGGATCTGTGATCATAAACCCCCCCCCTGCTGTTCTTGCAATCTTTCTCCCCAAGTTGTTTTCCTCCTCTTTCCAGATCTGCTGGCCAAGAGGACTCTGCCTAGAAAACAAATCCAAACCTCTTTGCTTTGCCCCCTTCACCACTTGAATCAATGTGGAGTTAAGCCTAAAGGATCACAAATCTATCAGAGAGAAGGAAAACTTTAAAAATTGTTTCCAAGCTGTGTTTTTCACCTTGGCGCAATCACCACCCTTGCAATAGGAAACACAGTCGCGCCTATGGCGCACCAACATTGATTGCAACACATAAGCTCCCTACGCCATGTGTAAACCAAGTAAATCCTAAACCTGGCGCAGGCGCATCCCCGCTTACCACAACAATATGTCATGCAAGCTTTCCCTGCGCCGCGCCAAAGTCCCCTTCTTGCGCCTAAAGTTGGTGCTACACGCAATAAACCTGCGCCCTTTGGCACACCAAACTTCCATGTTGCATGAGTCAAATACTTGCGCCATAGGTGCACCCTGCCCCCATGCAACACCAACATTACTTGCGCCAAGTATAAAAACTGCATAACGGCGCAGGCGCATCCCCGCTTACAATAACAAATAATGTCATATGCAAAATCCTTGCGCCCTGTGCCCTTTGGCGCTGATTTTTTCCTTGTAACACTCTGATTCAGTGCACCATTCTAATAGCTTTGCAGCCTGCAGTGTCCCTGTGCCCTGTGCCCTAAGGCCTTAAAATTGCTAATTCCTCATTCTATTATGTAGTGCTTTAATGGAAGATCTGACAGCTAATATGGCTCTTTGGCGTTGGACTTCTCTTCTTCTTCTTGCAGATCAGCAACTGAACTCAGATCCATATATGTCTACATCAAGCAAGAAGCCAACCAAGTCAAAGGGTAAGGCTAAGCTTACAGAAGAAGAGATGAAGTATAAATACCAGAGGGTCAGGATGCCTGAGTCCCAGGTAGAATGTGACCTGGACATAAGAGACTCTGAACTCGGTCACATCGACATGGAGGATTTCTGGGCCAGAACCAGGAGAGTCACAGGAAGTCCTTGGATGGACAAGCTGGTGGGCAGTGGACTACATTTTGCTGGGGGGATCCCCGTCAGTGCAGTAAACAATGAATTTATGATGGTAGTGGCCCGTTGTTACAACAAAGACACAAGGTGTGTCGAAAATGAAAAGGGCGAGGTCATAATCGACCTCACTACCCGACACTTCGAAATCATGCTAGGCATCCCTCACCACCGACACTTTGTGGCTGTAAGCCAAGAGGACTGCACCAAGGCATGGGAGGACAACGAAGACAAGTGCATGCAGCTGATGAATGAAGTGTACTTGAAAAACAAGAAGGTAATAACCAGATGGCCACAGGTTATTCACCGCAGTGACTTCTCTGAGGAATTGAGCGACACCATCACATTCCTTAGTAGAGTTTTTGGGCTTTCTGATGCCCATTACTTTCACAAATGGATGCTCAGGTACCTTGAAACTATGAACAAGAATGTGCCAGATCAACGCTTTGAGTGGGCGGAGGTCATAAGCAGCACCATATCCGAGCAGCTCCAACAACTCACCACAACGGGGAGATTCTACATGAACTCCTACGTAGTCTATGCTGCAGCCTTGGAGAGGGATTATCTGGCACTGAGCCGATGCGGGGTTTGGCCCCAGGTAAAAATATATGAATACTACCCAGAGCTGAAACTGGAGAACAACATCCCGCAGTTTACTAAGATCAACGATGCTTTCTTCTATGGCATCATCTACCTTTTGAGGCCAAACATGACTCATGGTCGAATGACCAAGAGCATTGTCACAGCAACAGAGAAGTGGGGGGCCTTATTTACACAATTTCCCACCTTCACCTATCTCAGGGCAGCTAACTTCCTGGGTGAGCCCACCAAATTGCCAAGGTATGCTGGCCCCAAGCTGGTCCTGTTGGAGCTATCCAGACAGCTCATAACATACCATGAGAAGTGCCTGAAGAGAAAGAAGGGTGGAACTCCTTTCCCCCTTACAGTGGGTAGATACACATGCATCTCTCACCACAAAGCCTGGGAAATGGTTGCCGAGCTAGAACTGCTCAATCTGAAGCACAACTTCCCGGCGAGGCCCACTTTTGATCCAAGGAATTTCCTTCCCAAGGCAAAACTCGATCCAATCCATATTCCACAGATCGAGGACATCTATATCGACCTGTACCATGAGGTCGAACTTAGAAGGAAGGACCACTCCCGCTTGGCCTTGGCAGAGATTATTCAATACGGCATGGCCATTGTTCCAAAGGGTTATCAAACTACCGATCAAGAAGTTGATCAGGTATATCTGGATACAGATGGGGACAACTGGCCGTTTGCTGTGATCGACAGAACAAAAGTGCCCCAGACCATTGAAGAAAGGGTCAAGGAGACATTGCGGAGGACAGAACACTGGTGCAGAATGAATGGCCTTATCTACCTCGGGGTAGATTTCACTACATCCCCATTGGGAAATGCACCTGTCAGGCCAAAACATCTGCCAAAGGTCAAAGGCAAGGATAAAGAGGGAAAATAAAGCTCTGCTCAAGAAGGAGCTCCTGAAAGTCCTCCTTCCGCTGCACAAGAACAGGTTGTAAGCCTGGTATCCCCAGAGAAAGAAGCAGTGGAAGGTGTTTTGACGGGCACATCCACTCAGGGTGTCACCACTACTACAACCACTGAGGTCCCTTCTATCCCTTCTCCCTCTCCTCCTTCTCCTCCTCGTGTGACCCAAGCGACCATTCCTTTGGTCGTGTCCTCTCCCCCATCTTCTATTGTTCCCCCTTCCTCGTCATCCATCTTCTCTTCTCTCACGGAGCTGTCCCCCACCATTTCTTCTCTCATCTCTCAGCTCCCTTCCATTCCCATGTCTACCTCCCCTGCAGTATCCCTTCCTCCTGTGAGCACTTTCTCGGCCTCCCTCTCGATGCCACCACCAAGTGTCTCTACCCATTTCCCCTCATCCACTGCAGCTGCTCCCTCTTCTACCTCTGGTCCCGTTCCCTTAAGTCCAGCATGGATCTCCCAGCATCTGAGCCAGCAAAAGAGGAAAGTCCCTATCACACCGATGGAATTCTCCATCATCCCAGCAAAGGGGGCTAAGAAGCAAAATCCTATAACCCGCTTCTCTCAGAGTGCATCGGGGGAAAGAGTGATGGAGATTGCATATCCCGATCCTTCAAAGGGTAAAAAAGATCTGTCTCTGACAGATTATACAGTGACCCAAGTCACAATGGGAACGTCTTCAGAAAGTCTTCAAGGAGAGGCCCTATCTGCGGTGGATGCCCTTTGCAAGAAACTTCAAGAAGCAAAGGAGGAGAAGAGGTTACTAAAAGAACAAAACAAACATCTTCTCCATGCCCTGCAGAAAATGGGCAGTGCACCTCCTACAACTGCCACTGAAACTCCTGAGGTCCTAAGTCAGGACAAGATAAATGAGTATGCCAAAATTGGTGAACAAGGTATGGCAGTTTCCACCTGGAGAGATCAAATCCTCAAAGACAGTGAGGAGGTAATAGTCAAGTTCACCGAATTGTATCAGAATATCAGTCAGGTGAACAAAGATCTCCAGGCGATTGCAGGACCTATCTCTGAGGAGTTGGACCATGCAAGGCTGCAACACGAAACATTCCAGAAAATGCTCGACTGCTCAGTCGATGATCTAGTGAAATTTGGCATTTTCAGTCACCCCAGGGTACCCAGCAAGATCCTTGCTGCGTTGGATTACCGGGTCGACCAGATGGAGTTCATCCTGGAAAATATTGATAAAGTCAAGGAGGAAGCCCTGGATGCAATGCATCAAATGGAGAAAATTGTTCTGAGGATGTCTCCAGGCTTGCTTACTCCTTCTTTCTCCTTGAGGAAGGCAGACGAAACTATCTGGATCTTCAAAGAGATCCTCTCGCAAGGGTTAGGGCCAGAAGCCACTTTCGACACCGAATGCATCAACAACCTTCTGGCTTGCCGTGATTTTGTGGGGTTCCTGATGGAGGTAGGAAATGAATATTTCAAACTCCCTGAAAAACTCAGAGATGAGCGGGAGACCTGTGAGGTCATCGGTGATCATACGAAGGGTCCTGCTCAGGATCAACTTCAGCCCATGATCAGTAAATTCATGGAATATCGGACTCAGTTCCACATCACCTCTCCTAAACAACAACAGAAGTAAGATACCCCATTCCAGCTGCGAGACGATGATGAATAGATCTCTTCCTCTTGGCTTCTCTTTTTGTAAATATCTAATAGTATGTTGGTACAAATGATGACCTCATCCATGTTGCACCATGGGATGTTGTCATCCACCAAGTTGTCCAAAGTCAACATTGACTTTTAGATATTTTGTAATTAGTTGTTGGTTCCCTTTTGCCTTCCTTCTTCCTTCTTCTATATATACTTGGATACTTGTTGTATGCCAAGGATGGATACTTTTTAGATGAAAAATAGAAGTAAGAAGAAAAGACTTTGAGCTTTTTGTAACAGAAGAAAATAGTAATACAAATATTAAGACTTTGTGCTGAATATGTGTGTTATGAGCATTTAATCTTTCTTATGTCAGATTTATGCATTTATTCTGTTGAATCTATCTCTACTTTTTTGTCATTTATTCATCAGTATTGCTTTGTTCGTCTATGCAAGTAAGTTTGGCTCTGTTTACTACCAGCCCAAAACATAGACCCTCTGACCTTTCTGCTTTGGAATTCATTTCTTTTCTCCCTTCAGATCTCTTCCTATCTCCCCACCTCGTTTCTTTCCCTTCTTCTTACAGTTGGAAGTACCTCTACTGGGATGAGATCCCAACCCCCAAAGGCAGAATATTGTGAGACTTGCACAGATTCCTGCTGGTAGAATAGCAATAAACTAGTTTCACTTTACTGACTCAAAGAGGGGCTATGCCCTGCACACTGTTGGCTCGTCTATCCATAGATCTGTCCACCTGACAGATTTTCGGACCAACAATTCAAAAAGTGTGTACCCCTATCACTTGTCAAGCTTAAAGGACATCCATATCTTGTAAGAACATTCTCCTATAGAAACCTAGCTGTTGTAGCTACTGTACAGTCCTTCATAAGTGCTACTTCTACCCATCGTGTGAGATAATCTATGCAAGTAAATGATATAGCACAATCTAGTCCTATGTGCAATTGGAAAAATAGGTCCTACGAAGTCAATGGACCATTTCTCAAATGGTTTAGCACTAGTAATTGGTCTCAGAGGCATCTCATCCCTTTGCCTTAGTTTTCCTAGGTGCTGACAATGATCACACGCCTTGCAATATTCTTTACAGTCTTTATACAATGTCTCCCACCATAATCTAGCAAGTAGGATCTTTTGGGCAGTCACATCACCTGCATAATGGCCTCCTGTAATACCACCATGGGCTTCTTCCATAATATCCTTACACTCATGCTCTAATACACAATGGCGTAATACTTCATCTCTGCCTAACTTGTAGAGGTCACCACTAATTAACATAAACGGTGTCGTGCATATAGCAAGCTATTTCTTTTCTAATGCCTTCATTCCTTTTGGCGCCACACTAGTCCGTAGAAAGACAGTCAATGTCTTCTAATTCTGATGGCACATGTTGTAACCTATATAACTGTGCATCTTGCATGGTTTCTTTAATTATTTGTACTTCTTCTCCTGAGTTAATTCTAGACAAGTGGTCTAGTCCAGAATTGCTTTTCCCTGGCTTCACCACAACTGTGAAATCAAACTCTTGAAATAGGAGTACCCATCTGCATATGCGCCCTTGTAAGATGGGCTTATTTACCAAGTACTTCAATGTCATGTGATCTGTATAAAACACAAATGGTGTTGCTAACAAGTACTGTCAAAACTTGTGCAATGCATAGATCATGGACAAAGCTTCATGCGCTCTGTAGTTGTATAATTCCTATTCAGCATGAGTCAGCTTCCTACTAGCAAAAAAAATTGGATGATCGAACAATACCTTTTCTAGGTTGAGCTAACACATTGCCAATGGCCATGCCAGAGGCATCCACATGCACATGAAATGGTTTATCCCATGAGGGAAAGCACAGAATGGGCGTGGTAGTAAGTTTCTCCTTTAATATCTCAAACGCATGTTGTTGTGGTTCTCCCCAATAAAATGTACCTTTCCCCTTGAGTAATTCTTCCAAGGGTGTAGCAACTTTGGCATACCCTTTGATAAAATTTCAATAGTAACCTGTATGACCTAAAAATTCACACTCCTCATTTTGACTGGTAGGTGCTTTCAGGCCTAGAATGACTTCAACCTTAGCTAGATCAACCAATAAACCTTCCTTGCAGATTATATGTCCTAACAATATTCCAAATGGTGTAGTAAATATGCACTTCTTGATGTTCAAAGAGATACTCAACTATCTGCATCGTTCAAACATTAAGCGCAGATTGTCACAATGATCTTTCACAAGCCCATATAATGTCCAATCGTCTAGGTAGACCTATAAGAAGTTGTGAATAAAGTCTTTGAATGCCTGAACAACTATCCGCGAGAATACAACAGGTGCATTTTTCAATCCAAAAGGCATCATAGTATAGGCAAAATTACCCCATTCAGTAGTAAATGTTGTCTTTTCTTGATCCTACTGAGAAATCTTAACTTGATGATACCCAAAAAACCCATCTGTGAAAGAATATATTTCCCGCCCTGCCACACCTTCTAGTATTTCCTCAGTGAATGGCGTAGGGAATGGATCAGTGACACATGTAGCATTCCATGTAGTCCACACATATTCTAATTCATCCATCCTTCTTGATACTGATCACCATTGGGCTAACCCATTCTGACTCATCAAGGGGCTTGATGATTCCTAGATTTCAACATTTTATCAATTTCTTCTTTTACCTTTTCATGCAAATTAGGATTCATTCTGTAAGGTCGCTTCCTAACTGGTCATGCACTGTCCTTAAGTTTTATCTTCATTTCCCCAAGTGATTTATGCACACCTTTTAGTTAATGTTACCCTCGAGGGAATAAGTCCTGATAATCCCAGAGTAAATCAATGATATTTGCTACCTCCAAGTCTGATTAGTAGTTTCCAATGATGTCCTTCTTAGGCTCAGCCTCCGAACCTATATTCACCTTCTTTGTCTTCATGGGTTCATGTGATAGGTGCACGTATCCTTTTCTGCACTATCCAAGACCTCGCGCACCCCTTGTGAATGTTCAATATCTAGGTTCTCAACTTCCTCATCATCTACGATGTAAACCATCTTTCCCTTCTCTTTCTCAAGGAAAGTGTGTTCAAGTAGTATGGAGTCCATTTCTTCTTCCTTTTCAAAATGTGCTCAGACTCTGTCTCACCAAATAATTCCTGAATATGCTCTTCTACTTTTGCACTATCTCCCATAGTTAAGCGCTTGATAAATTTTAATGCCTCTTCTATTGGAGGTTGGGAAGAAAAGTAGTCAAAGGTCTGGATCATTCCTGCAGTCAAATTTTTCCAGTTCCCAGTCTCTCGATGTAGTTCTTGCATATATATACTAGGCATGTGCACATCCTTATAGCGTAGAGATACAATCTATGCACCCAGAGTGAAGGTGGTAATGCTTCTTGTCCTACTATCCAGAGTCTCTCACACTGTTGAATGTGATGTTGAACAGGTTGATCACCATGATAAGTGCATATCTGCGTAGGTGCATTGTTCCTTACAAACCTAATAGATAAGGTGATTCCAATCTCTTCCCATTCCATAAGATTATCTCTATGGACTACCCACCAGCACGTTGTTGTCCCGCGCGCAAGGTATATACTAACATATCTCTTCTCTTAATTTGATCTTCTGCCATTGTGTTTCCATGGCTTTCAAAAATGTAGGAATATCTTCTACCCCTGTATACCAAGGTACTGTGCTACCTATCCATCGAACCAAACGAATTCCATTCTTCATGCGCAACCACACTTTTTACCTCGTGCCCTACTAGTTCATATGTACCATGAGCCCAATTGTCACAAGCAATACTCATAGTATCACTAATAGAATGAGAATCCTCCCACTGTAGGATGCCTTCTTTTGATGGCTCATTGACCTCTGGGTCCTGAATAGCGTGTACATAAATTCTATTTAAGTCCTCCTCACTTAGAGGCTCAACATATGGTGTAGACTTCCCATCTGTTAGAGGTATCACAACCCTTTCCTCCTTGTTCTCAAAGCTGATATACCCCTTATTGAATCTCAAATCAACATTATTTGCATAACACCAAGGGCATCCAAGCAAGGCTGGAAAATTGTCTACTTCTGCAAGTGCTAATACCTCAAAATCCCCAGTGAACTTGGCTCCTTATATAGTTATAGATGCATAGATTTCAAAACTCCTATGGGAGTGGCCTTAGTCATGTTTGCCATAAACAACACATTAGATGATGGTTGCAATGGAGGCCTCCCCATTTGTACCCATGCATCTAATGTAAGCACATTTACTTCCGCACCTGTATCAATCAATATGTTGCTCAGTAGCCATCCATCAACAACAAAATTTAGAGTAATTTCCTTGTCATAGTCAATGTTATCAGGGGGAAGATTTGCATGTAGAATCTGTCGTCTGGTCTCAAGACTTGCGCACAGAGTGTTCCCTTTTAACCAACTTCCTAATAGTAAAATGATGTTCTCCTAGCACAACATTTTGCACACTTCTCTCAGATCATCGATATCAGTTTGGACTGTCTCTGATGCTTTCTTATATTCCTTGAGGTATTATATCTCACCCTGAAGAGTCCTTAGCACTTCCATGGTATCCTGGTAAACTTCCTTCTAATGAGCAGGATCTGGGTACCTTACATGCAAAAACCTCCTCCTTGGTGATCATAGGCTTTTGGTGTAATGCCTCTCTTGCGTGTGTTGCTTCAGTCAAGTGTAGTAATCTTCACTAGTCAATGCCTTAGGTCCCTTTGCTATCTTGGGCATCTACTGATCTTCTACAACACACTAGATTCTAACCATCTCGATGCCTTTGTTTTCTTGCTTATGCTTCTTACTTAGATGCTCATATAAGTCTGGGCACTCTTCATAGCTATGGTTCTTTCCACAGAAAGAACATGCAATATTCTGAGGACATTCGCACCTATAGTGGTCAGGAGATCCGCACGTATAACATGTTCCACGAGGGAACTCACCTCTTCCTCCACCACGGCCTTGTCCTCCATATCCACCATGATATTTGCGTCCTCTTCCACGACCTCCTTCAAAACACCCCTCATTCCTATCATAGCATGTTTGATTATGATCCCGATCCTGGTGCTCATTCTTACCCTTAGAATTATCTGTTACACTTGTCTGTCATACCCCAATGTCTATAGCATCCTGGATCTAACCAATCAGCTGACAATCCTCAGTATCATGGGTCGTGGACCTGTAAATTTTGCAAAAACAAGATACATTCTTCCTTATCACATGCTATAACAAAGGAAAGTGACTAGCATCATGATTCAAATGACAGATCTCACAATCCAGCAGTAATGAGCGTACAAATCTACGAGGGCAACTATCCTTGGTGTGACCTTCCACTTCATAATTTGTACACCAAATTCCTGAGCTCATTTCATGGGCTGAATTTGTCTGATAGCTTCTCTAACTACTTTGCCATAGCTGTAATCTATGCCTCTAAGAATGGACTAACGCTAGTGTCAATACTCCCAACTACCTCAGCACACAAAGCTACTTTCAGTGCTTCACACATAGATCAATGTATGTCTTATGTGACAACGCCCTTCTAAATGGTGTAATCAATCCTCCAACAAACCATTGTGCATGTTGGCTTGCGTGAATATCATAAGATAGCTTAGATAGAAGTGTCTTAAAATGGGCATCATACTCATGTACACTCTCAGTAGTGCCTTGCTTGATATCCTTGAGCGCACTAATACTCTTCTGCTCAAACTCAGGGATATGGAAATTTTTCAAGAAAGCATCCTTCAATGCTACATAATCCACGCAAGTTTGATTAGGGTAAAACTTCCTATACCAGCTGTGTGTGCATCCCTATAATGTAGTAGCAAATTGACTTGCCTTACACTCAGCAGTCATGATCCCTTTAGTGCGCCACAAGATTTCACACATATGCACATGTTCAGCAGCATCCTCTATACCTCTATATTCCAAAAGACAAAGAGACATCTCCATATAAATATTCTATGGTTGTTGTGGGCCTTGACCACCTGATCCAGAACCTCCTGTGTTCCCTCTACCTCCAGAACCACCAGATCCACCAAAACTAGAACCACCTATACCTCCTGATCCTCCACCTATAGCTGGAATAGGACCTGTAGATGTACTCCCCTGTGCTCTGACAGTAGTACTATACTAAACCCCTACAGTCTGTGAGGTAGTTCCACTTCCAGAGGTGAATCCAACATTCTACGCGCTCACATTCTATGCAGATGATGTGCCTAAGAATGTTCCTCCAAATATCATTGAAGTCATCTATCCTACCATTGATGTACTTACTCCTTGACTTACTCCTGCTCTCCTACTTCCCAAGTTAGCTTGTTGGTTACTTGTCGTACTAGATACTGGAAAACCAAGCGCAAGGGCTAGGTCACCAGGTGGATTAAGATGCGCACCTGTGGCCCAGGTAGTCTCTGTCTGGCGCACTTCTGTGTGAGGTCGAGGAGGGATCTCTATCATGTTTTCCAAGATGGGGGAGTTCCTGATGCTCTAGCTCCACGTCTTCTACGTGAGCTGTAAATCCTTCACGAGCCATCTCTCTCCTCAACGCCATACTTTCTGCAATGGAATGCTACTTCTCTATCTCCCTCTCATGCACCTCATTATACTTAAGCCACCTCTCCTCTCTCTACCTCTCTTCCGCTAGGTATGCCATCTTTCACCAAACCTATTCCTACCCTCGCACATGGTGAAGTTTAGTTAGCCATCAGTTTACTCTCCAGGTTCAAAGTTACCATCAAGATCTTGATCACCAGTGGAATACCTTGCAGATATACTCCTCTAGGATACCACAAAAACTGGAATTCAGCTACCTCCGGGCAAGAATACGTCGAAATTGAATATTCCAGAATATAACTATTTAGAACACCATGAAACCACGTATCCACAGCATGATTCCAGATCAAATCAGCATCATAAAGGGCTTGAAATTCTTCAAGTGTCCAGACAAGTGCACGATACCTCCAATTCCACTGAGATGCATAAGCAGTAAGCCACTCATATAGTTCTACTGGAAAGATAGTGAAAAATCTCTCATATAAGTTGTCATACAAATTTTGTTCTACCCAAGTGTGTGCATTAAAATCAAATCCACTGCTGAACTATAGTGCATATTCTTCCTCCAGATCGTGTATCCATTCCTCAATACTTGCTAGAGTTAACTGGTACGTCTTCATCGTGAACCATCCTAAAAATAACTAAAAAAGAGGTCCCGGTAATGGAACTAATGATGCAACCTAGAATTTACCAGATAACACCCTAATCGCACTGGCACATCACTCAGCCTAGACTGAGTGCTCACCCGAAGCGCACAAAGGTACCAGGTCCCTCTTTAGGGTTGTTATAGTAGGATGTTAGCATGATGAAGGAAGAAACATATAGATCCATAACTAATCCATCATTCTAAAATGCATGCTACATTCAAATCTATGAAAGAACAAGCTTTAAATAGTAATCATGATTGAATCAATAACATGCACTACTCAATTACACACAGGAATGACACTTAGATTCAGCCAATATCTTCCATCTATTAATAAACACAGAAGCTTCTTACAATAATGTCAATCTATACCAATGCACGCATGGATCTGATACAATAATTCAGTCATATGTGTATATCTCTATACCTTCATACATCCATCACACATATATCTCTCTCTGACACACACATACATCTCTCATCTCTATCTTACTATGTACTTCATATCATATATATAGGGTGGGGACTTGCCCTTCACCACTTATCAATTCCAAAAATAGGCCACATGCTATTAATAACCATGTGTCATTTACAGGCATAGCCACACATGCAAGTGTGTTATCTATAGACCTCTTATAGTTAACTGAAGTGACAATCCTATTCTTAGCTCATCTCCATGCAAAATGCTTTGATCCAATCCTCTAAAGATAGATAATGTGTGGCGCACATGTCTCTGCATCGTTGGTGTGTTCCACATGCCATCTTCTAAAAATAGGTCATCATGCTTAAAATCGGCTAAGTCCTTAACGTTGAACTTGCCCTCCGCGCGTGGGTTTTTCTTGTTCCTCCACACCCTTGATCCTAGCCTTCTCTCCCGCGCAGACTTCTTATGTGATCTCTAATAGGTAGCATTTTATATGCTACCAGTCGATAGCAGGTTTAGATGTTACCGATCGGAAGCATTTTATATACTACCAGCCAGTAGTAGAATTGGCAAGTCATAGAGGAAAAATGATGCGAAGGCGCTGGTAGCATGTATGAATGTTGTCGGCTAGTAGCATATCAAATGCTACTGGTCAGTAACATGAGGATCGGTAGCAAGGAAATAACAATGGGGCTTAAGAATCATGCGATCACCAGTAGCAATTTTTAATGCTATTGGTCAGTAGCATTTTTTGGTGTTACCGACTGGTTGCACAAAGGTGAAAAAGGCGATGTAGTCAAGATACAACAAATTTTACACTATCAGGTGGTAGCGGGGAATGGAGTTCACACCATATTGAAGCAAGGCACCAGTAGTTGTAAAGTATACTACTAGTTGATTGTATTTATGGGACTAGTCGACAGCAAGGAAACACATGTTACCAGCTAGTTGCATTTATGCAACCAGCCAACACTAGACAAAATTATGCAACCAGTCACGAGGGAAAGAAAATGCTACCATCTGGAAGTAAAATTGTATGCAACCAACCGAGTGCAGGAATGAACCAGACAATAATGGAAGTAGTACGAAGTTGTTCAACCACTAGTTTAATGAGGAATGATACCCATAACCGATCACACAAGCAAAGTACCAAATTTTATGGCCTCCCATACCTCTTTAATGAAATTCGTCAGTTGGTGAGGCAATTTTGAGGTTCTTCTTTCTAAATATTGTAAAATTCACCTCATTTTGAGGGAGAGACATTTTGTAATGTAAAGGAACTCTATCAAAATTGGTCCAGACATATTGTAAGTTGGAGGCCTCAAATTTGGCCATTTTGTGAAGGATTCTTTCCTTGTTCCTATATTGTAATGGGTTGTGCATCATTTTTACCAATAAATTGATGTTTTGTGGCTTTTCTTGCCCTAATTCGAATTGTTTTGCATTTCTTTCCTTTCATTATATTTGCAGGAATATTGTGCATGTTTTGATCTTATTGTAGGACCCTTGATTTGTTATGCTCCATGGATATGGGGAATTGAATATTTTTTTAGACTATGGTACTTTTGTGTTCTCTCTCCCACTTTATTTACTCCCTATTTTCGCTCACTAAGAATATCTTGACCCCCTTGTTCTTGGTTTTATTGCCTCCCTTAGTTTAGGACTTTCATTTTATGTATATTTCTCTTCCCTGATCCCTTGGAATTCTAGGTTAGTGGTAGAATAGTTACATTTCCATTTCTAGGAGTAGTTTTAGTATTTGAATAGGTAAAAGAACCAGCCATATCTAGAGGTTTGTCTCAATTGTAAGGGTCCCACACCTTGAGACAATCCCATGTTAGTAAATTATACTAATTGCCCAAATAATTCATTTGCAAACATTCAGAGGGCATTGTAATTTTGCACTAATAGCCATATTCATTTTCCCCTTTGGAAATTACATTCATTATATCAAGTCCACTCTTCTGGCCATATTTGTACCCTTCTTGTAGGTGCCATATTCTCATTCAAAGTCTACCTTTGTGGCCATACTTTCCCCACATAGGGCATATTTTATTTCCTTTTTTCCCTTTGTGGCCATGCTTACTCCCCTTAGGGCATATTATTTCACCACCCACTTTTTCATTTTTCCTTCTCGGCCATTTTTTATGTCCCACCAGGCACTATACCTTTCATCTATGTCCCTTACGGATGCATACCTATTCGCTTGATTCCTCATGTGTGAAGGATTTCACATATCACTCATATTTAGTTGTGCATTCTTTGATGTTTTGCTATGACACGTTGGTCATTGCGGTTTGTATCCATACTACTTTCATCTTCACCCACTCATTGGCTCATAGAATGTTGTAGCATGTCTCCATTGAGACCACAATTTTCCTCTACCGATGTGATATTGGAGTCACCGCCATACTTTTTATTGTTATTGCGATCCTTTTTTCTTGGGGCATCTTGCTATGATAATCATTTTACCCATTTTTCTTCACCCACCTGCCCTTTCTCATCTACCTTTTTTCAAACGCGTCATTGATTCCCTATTTGAGGGTGAGCTCATCATCTACCTTTTATCAATCCTCATCCAACTCTCATCATTCTTGTCTCATGGCTTGCTAGTCCAAACCACTCAACAAAAAGGGAAAAATGTAGACACCTAAATTCAGTAAGTATACCCTTAATCGTCCGCATGCATATATTTTTTTAATTCATCCCCCTTATTTAATTAAATGTCCATTTATCCCATCCATATTAATCTTTATTAAAATTAATTAATTAGTAGCCATTACCTTGCCCTAATGGACGTTCTACTTAGGATAATTTTATCCAAAATCAACCCCCTTAATTTTCTAAGCTTTTATCCTATCTATTTTTATTCCCTAACTATCCATTATTTATCCCCAAGCAATCTAATCCCACGCACATGCTTTAAAGCATCTTTCCAACTCTTAAAAACATGAAATCACGCCAAAATCACAAAACAATAGCCCATAGGGAAACTTTCCCCATAGTCAGCGGTGACCCAGCCCAATCATCTTTGACCCTATAAAACTAAGTGATTTCTTTCCATTCATGATCAGATGCATACGAACATCTAAGCTTCCTTGCAACCTGTGAACAATCTCCTATGCCTAAGCATCCCTGAAGTAGTTACAAATCTCTCAAACATCCTTGGACTGTGTTTGATTCACTTGTGATTATCCTTTGTGAGATTGTTATCATTTTGTGTTATCTTATTTAGATATTATCCTATTATTGTTTCCTTGTTTACATCTAACCTTTTATAGGTCTAGCAATAGTTTGGACTCCATTATCAGCATATTCTATCAGTTCTTATGTTTGTAGGTTCTCTGATCCAACTTGTTTCCCTCAGTCTTGTTCAAACATTTTTCAGGTCGCCAGCAACCTGCCTAGGTCGTCATTAACTCGGTACTCTATCATCATCCTTTCATCTTCGAATTCTGCTCAGAGTCTGCTTCAACCCTTGCATTGATTCTGTACCACACATCTATCATCCTGCTTCTCTAAACCTGTATGGTTTTCAATCAAATCAACTTTTATCCTTTTTACCTCACATCCCTTTCATTTCTTCACCTCATACCCCATCTATAGGTTTCCTCCATTATCTACAGGTCCCTGTTCTATCTGGTTTACACTCAAAACATCCAGATCTACATTTACAGTTGTTGTTCCACCCTTCTGCCTCAAGTCATTATTGACATATCTCTACATAGTCTAGGTCACTGTCGACCCAAACCAGGTATAATCTAAGTTATATTCTATTCCAATCAGATCAGTATTTAGATCTATTATGTTTACTTCCATATTTTGTATTCTTTCAATTTATGCATAGTATTGGTTTACCTGTCATTATATCACTTTTATTTAAAAAACGGGGGTTGACATCTATGAAAGGAAGCTAATACTTCTTCGAACCTCTTTTTCGGGAAACCCTTACATAAATCATCTAATCCATTTTTTGTTTAGTATTTCTTATTTGCAGGTTATCAGATTATCGCAGTAGGAATCCATCATCTACTTTGCGCTTGTATCCATCATATCGCATCTGAGGTAACATTAAACCTCTAGCATTTCTTAGTTTCTAATTTCTTTCATTGCTAGTTCATTCATTTGATCAATGAGGAAGTATCTTGTACAACATTTCTGGCACGCCCAGTGGGACACCTAAATTCGGTATCTATACCCTTAATGACCCGCATGTGCATAATTATTTAATTTATCCCCCTTATTTAATTAAATTCCCATTTATCCCATCCATATTAATCTTTATTAAAATTAATTAATGAATTTATATTAATTAATTAATATCCACTACCTTTCCCTCATGGACCTTCTATTTAGGATGTTTTTATCCTAAATCCATGCCCTTGTTTTTCTAAGCTTTTATCATATCTATTTATATGCCCTAACTACCCATGATTTATCCCAAAGAAATCTAATCCCACACACATGCTTTAAAGAAACCTTCCAACTCTTAAAAAGATGAAATCATGCAAAAAATACTAAAAACTAGACCATTGGGGAAACTTTCCCCATAGTCGGTGACGATCTAGCCCATTCATTGTCAACCCTATAAAACTGAATCCTACCTTTCCATAAAGAATCAGATGCATGTAAATTTTGGAGCTATCTCATGACTTGTGAACCCTCTCTCATGCCTAAAAATTCTTGCAATAGTTACAGATCTCTTGGACCTCCTTCGGACGTGCTTGCATCGCTCATGATCATCCTTCGTGAGATTCATCATTATCTTCATGTTGTTTGTGCAGTATTTATCATATTATCTTGGTTTCTCTTGTGTGTAACATTTTTTAGGTTCAAATCAACCTTGGTAACACTCAGAGCTTCTTCAAGAGCCTTGTTTTCCAACTTATTGGCTTGCAGGCTACCTTTCCCATCCATTTATCCTCGGCCCTATCACACTCTACTACAATCATCGTCGAGTAACCTAGGTCATCATCGACCGGGGTCTTGTTTGCCAAACATTCCACTCCGATCACTATTTTCTACCATTTTATTTTCCTTCATGTTCCATACATTCTTCTGCAAGTTGTTTCTAGCATTCAAAGACCTCTTCTGTGTGTAATTTGCACTCAAGATTTTACAGGCCTGCATATTCATCTTATTTTTTGGATCTACCCTTCTAGGTCATCGTTGACCAGTCTCTACAAAGTCTGGGTCACTATTGACCCAGACCATGTAACATTCAATTTATATTTATTGTAATCTAATCAACTTTTAGATCAATCTATGTTAATTTTCAGATTCAGTAAATATTTATGTGTCTGCATGTTTTTGTTATTCCATCCTTTACATTTCTTTTTCTAAACAAACAGGGGTTGAAATTCGTGAAAGGAAGCTAAGACTTCTTGGAGCCACTTTATCAAGAAACCCCCTGTAAGCTAGGAAAAATACACTACTAACAAGGAAGTAAAATATCAATAATCATACCTCCTCCTTCGCGTTCTGTAGCAAACCTCGGAATGGGCTAGGAAACTTGGATTGAGCCCAAATTTTGTGATATGTAGGTGCTTTTCTTCAAGACGGAGCAAGACCTTCCTGCAAAAACGATCCACTTACTTTGCACTAGATGGGAAAAAGGATTATGAGGCTATTTTGGCATTAGAACGAGGAAAAAGGATGTTCTTTGCTCAAAGGATGCAAGAACTTAGATATGGCATGCAAGCTTATTCTCCGTGTGTTTAGAGGGGAAGGGTAAGTTTGTATTTATAGCCTGAGGGAGTGATTAGTTTAGATTAATTTAAGTAATCATAGTTTGAAAATGTGGGCAAGATTAAGTGAGTGGTTTGAAAATGTGGGCAAGATTAAGTGGGTGGTTTGAAAATGTGGGCAAGATTAGGTGAGTGGTTTGAAAATGTGGGCAAGATTAAGTGAGTGGGGACCACGAAGAATGAGTGAGGATTTGAATTATTTTTTTAATTCATAAGTGGAGGATTTTAGGTGAGTGGGGACCAAAAATGGTGGGTGAGGATTTGAATTTGAATTTTTAATTCAATAGTGGAAAAACATAGAGAATAATGACATGTGGTGAGGATTAGATTATTTTTAGATTTTGAAATGGATAATTAATCAAATTATATTTGATTAATTCGAAGTGTATTTTTGTGGGAAATGAGGAAGGGGAATTAATTGATTTAGGATAGATGTGAAATTGGGGTGTCTACATTTGCCCCTCTTTGGAAGGGTACTATGAAAGTAGTGTCCTTTCAAAGAAAGTAGACGGTATGGGGGAAGAATTCAATCTACTTTTTAAAAGGTAGAGTGAATGTTTGTTGGGGAGAATAGAAAGTGGTGAGTGACAGATGTCATAGTATCCTCCAAGACAAAAATGTTATGAGAAGATGTGATTATGGATAGATGTGGTGATGCCCCCTCGAGAGGATTGATGAGAATGAAATATACGACAGAACTCTCGAAAAGAAGGGGAATGGATTCGGTGGAGAAGAGGATGATAATGGAGTGGAAGAGACTGGAATGACCGCACGATGCAAATGAAGGAAGGATTCAATTGACCTTGAATGCTAGGTGTGAGGGTGTGTGGGAAAGAGAAAAGGGAATGGATATGATTGGGGATTGATTATGAGAAGAGTAAGGGAAATAGGGGAGGGGAACAAAAGGAATGAAAAGAAATAAGAGAGAGGGATGATAGGAGAAGAAGGGGATGATAGGAGAAGAAGGGAATGATGAAGGACAAACAAGGCAAAAACAAAAAAGTGACAGAGTAGAGGGTGAAGGGGATAAAAGAGAGAGATGTGCAAAATGAAGGAAGCAACAGAGATAGTAAAGAGGGATGAGTGGAATTGAAAAAGAAGGAAACGTGAAAGGATAAATAAGAAGGAGAAAATGAGGTGGGAGTAGGGGGTGAAATAGAGGAAAATAGAAAGAGGATGAAAGAAGAAGTAGAACGGAGAAAAAAAAGAAACTATAAGGGGCGAGGAAAGTGTGAAAAAGAGGAGAGAAAGGAAGAGAAACATATACAGAATGAACAAAAAGGTAGGGGTGGTAGAGAAAAGGGGAAGTGGTCAAAAGAAACATGAAAATTAGGGGAGAGGAAAGGAAGATAGAATGAATACAAGGAGAAGATTGAAGGAATCGCGTCATTGCGAGGAAGACCAGGGCAAAGAATATGGAACAGACCGTATGGAGATGCATGTGGAGAGTGGGATGATAAAAAAGATATGACAACGTTGAACAACCAGGTTATCGATGGGGATGTAAGGAGGAAACGTGATGGAAAAAGGGGAAGAAGCTGATATAGGGGAAGGGAAATAAGACGAGGGGTGGGAGAGAGAAGAGGATAACAAAGAAAATGATGTAGAAGGAAGGGAATACAGAAAGGGGGTAATAAGTGGAAAGGGAACGATAGAAGGAATGTTCAAAGAAGAAAGAGGGGAGGAATGACATCGATTGGAAAAGATATGGAGATACATGAAATGAGGATACTAGGATGACGGGAAAATAGAAAAAGGATGTATGATGAAGACAATAAAGATATTGAAGAGGGCAAAGAGGAGATGGAGAGATGGGTAAAAAGTGACAAGAAAGGGTGGGAGTGAGGGAAAAGAATAGGAGAGAAAAGAGAATGGGGGATAGAAGAGGCAATGCCAATGAGGGGACGTTAGGTAAATCCCCTGGACAATGAGTGGTGGGGAAGGGTGAAAGAAAAAATGAAGAAAAACAGAAAGCGAATGAGGACTGGAAAGGGTAATGCCAACAAAGGGACGTTAGGGAAAACCCGTTGCCAATGAGTGGTGGGCTTAGAGGAGGGAAGGAATGAAGGGAAACTCTATAAGGTCCAAGGGATTGAATGAGGTCGTGCGGAATGCGGATTGATAATTTTTAGGGAAAACCCGTTGACAATTATGAGTGCGGGAAGAGAAGATGATGATGAAAGAATGATATAGGAGTGTTAACAAGAATGGCGAATATGTGTGTGGGTAGAAATGTAGGGGGAATGTGAGAAGATGAAGGGGAAAGAGTGAAAAAGATGGGAGGGAGGAGTTAGGACTAAGTGAAAGCAAAGAGAAGATGGGGGTGATGAGGATGAACGAGGTGATGATGAAGAACCAAGACATGAAAAGAATGGGAAGAAACGGTATGAAGGATGATGGATCAAGAAGGGGAAAATGGGGGAAAAGAATGTGATTGTAGGTGGAAGAGATGAGTTGTATGTTGTAAGAGGATATGTGGAGAAAGGATAATAGTAGGAGGAAAAAGTGGGTAGTAGGAGATACCAAGCGGAAGAAGCAATCAACAAAGTGAACTAAGAATGAGGCGGGGGAGAAGTTCACGATGACAAGTTAAGTGTAGGGAGGACCCTGACATAAGATTGTCATGTGACGGAAGTGTTTAAGTAAGATTGCCATGTGAGCAAAACTGGAGATGACAAATGGTCAAGCGAGAAGTGGTGTTTGTGAGAATCGAAAAGGAGGTGAAAGGATGTGATAATTGGGAATGTCGAGAAAAAATGAAGGTTGAAGGGTGTGTAGTGATGGGGAAAGGAAAGGAGACAAATCATCCTTAAGAGGGACTCTTAAGTGAGATCGCCATGCCGTGTGGGTGGTTAAGTAAGATTGCCAAGCAGAGGAGAGTGATAGTGGTGGTAAAAAGATGTGATGATGGGGAATGAAGAGGAAATATGGATGGTGAGATTGGAGAGTGATGGGCGAGTGTAAGATGACATGTCATGCTTAAGATAATCTCTTAAGTAAGATCGTCATACTGTTGGAGAGGTTTCATAGGGTCACCCAACCGACAGGGATGATATGCAAAGAGAAAGACAAAATGATATTGGGGATAGGGGTGGAATGGTAGGGTGAAGAAGATGATCGTGATGAGAGGTGGGAGAAATAAGATGGGGGAAATATGATGGGATGGGGGAAGGCCACAGGGCAGATCAACCTTAAGTGGAAGTCTTAAGTAAGATTGCCATGCGGCTGGAATGGTTAAGCAAGATCGCCAAGCTGAGGAAGAAGGATGATGTTAGAGTTGGTGGGAATAGCGTATGACAAAATGGACTAAAGGGGAACCCTCAAGTGAATTTGCCATACTACGAGAGCATGTAAGTAGGATGACTAGGCATAAGGTGGATTTGGGGAAGGATGAGAAAAGAGTGAGTGAGGTATGCCTAAGTGGTATATGATATGAGATGAGGTGATAATAAGAAAGAAAAGACACAAAGGAGTGTAACATGAATGGATGAAAGAATATATGCAGTGGAGGGCGGAGAGTGTGAGGGGAATCCTTAATTGGGATGCCCACATGGTGAGAGTAATGATGCGGGAATGGGAAGTAGAAGAGGTGGAGTTGGAAGATGTGTTTGGTGGTGATGGTTATTTGATGAGAGGGCAGGTGGTGAAGAAGCTTCTACAGCGGGAAGATCTTAGGGAGAGGGTAAACCTCCTCTGAGGATTCCATATAGAAGGGGTTATTAAGTAAGACTGTCAAGCGGGAAGAAAAAGGGTGAAAGGAAAGAATACCAATGGGTGAGAGGGGACAGGAATGGTGAGAAGGGTAATATGGGTATAAGTGGCGGAGGAGTAAAAATGAGAAGTGAGAATGAATGGATCAAATACATGGTGATCATGGTGGGGGAGAAGGAGCTGCTGGATAGTGAATGCTACTTGAGAAAGATCGTCAAGTAGGATTCGCAAACTGCAACGGTGATCAAGTAGGATTCGCAAACTGGAGAATTAGTATGGGTGAATGGATGGGGTGCAAAGTAATATGTTGATCATGCATGAAGATACTCACATGACGAAAAGCATCTTAATTTTAATATAGCACATAACAAGATGCATCGTGATATAAAAGATCAAGATGACTAGACTGTAATATGCGTGATAGCATAGACAGGGGCCATCAAAAAGGTTTGATGCCCCAGTACGATATGCAAATGGAAGAGAGCATAGACAGAGGCCATCAAGAAAGTATGATGCCCCAGTACGACATGCAATCAGATAACGTAAGAATATTACAGAGAACACCAGGATACATAAAATCAAGATGCCTCCTGTAATATATCAAGATATAAGAAAGCAATTAATAATTTGCCACTAATAATGCAACACAAGAACCAGTAAACATGTCCCTAACGTGTTCCACAGTGATGATTGATTAGATGTGCCCCCAAGCAGGGGTACAAGGGATTGGGTCAGTCTCCTCAAACAAGGAAGCAATGAGAGCCGGATTTTCCCTAAGCGAGTATTCACGTGAAGAGAAGTGGTTTGAAATTGGTAGTCATGAGGTGGTTGGACCATTCGTTTGGGATAATAGTTCAAAGGATGAACTGTGTTGCTTATTGAGTTTTTACAATTTTGTGGATGACTTTGGTCTTTTGAAAATTTTGCAAATGTTTTTGTATTTTGGATATTTTCTAATGTTTTTGTTTTTGGATTTTTGGATTTTCTAATGCTTGTTTTTGGATTTTTGGATTTCTAATGTTTGTTTTTGAATTTTATAATTTTTTTGGATTTTTTGGAGATTTTTGAATGTTTTTTTTTTTTTTTGAGGGATTTTTATACTTGGGAATTTGACGATTTTCAAATGTTTTTGTATTTTGAGATTTTCAAATGTTGGTATATTTTTTTACACTGTGAGTGGCAATTTATGGCCCAGAGTGCAGACTTATTTTTGAGAGGTGATAAACCAGGATATTATTCGTATATAGCGTGTTCAGTGTGGTAACTTATGCTCAGAATAACACAAATTCTCTTTCCATTGGTAGGATATGGTGGTGATGATATGATGAAAATAATTCCAGCTCCATTCTTGACTCCACACAACTAGTAAGATGTGTGGGCTCATCACCGAGAATCAAGAAGGACGCAGGAGGTGGATAATGAATATAGAGACAAATGCTAACAACAATCCCTTTAGGAAATTGTGACTCCATTCTTCATAATGGTACTGAATCGGTTTCAAAAATGGATTTCACTTTATGAGTCACATGCTAGACTTAGACAGTTATGTGGCCTGCTGATTGATAAGATATGAGGTTAAGGGATAGTTCTCTCTTCACTTAGGCATCTAAATTACGTGTTTGGGGATTCTATAATTTGTAAGCACTGTAAGATTTTGTATTTTTGAAATGACTCCCTATGCCTTGCCCCATGCTACTAGTGAGAAGCAAGGGCTCATCACCAAAGGCAAAATATAGGCGAGTGAATTTCTTTTTTGTTTGTTTTGTTTTTTTGTTTTTTTTGTTTTTGGAATATTTTGCAATGTTTTTATGCTTGTATGAGAATGACACTCTACGCTTTGCCCCATGCCACTTGTAAGAGGCAAGGGTTTATCACCGAAGACAAGACGTAGACGAGTAAGGGCACCTTCCTCCATTCCCAGTCTCACACTACCGGTAAGAAGTGTGGGCTCAACACCAAAGACTATGAAGGACAAAAGATGTGTCAATGGATTATTCATTAGTTATTGAATTGATGGATTTTTTTACAATAGTGATTTTTATTTGGGACGAAACGTCTGCCCCCAATCTCAGCCCCACACGACTAGTAGGACGCGAGGGTTCAACACCGAAGACTGAGATGGACGACCAAACGAACTGGGTAACGAAGTTTAGAGCTTTGTTATGAAAGAGAGAATGTATGTGAAGGGAATATATTACCATCAGTAAGCTTCTAGGTATGACCATAGAGGAAAGTGACTGAAAATGGAAGAAGTATGACGCTCACAAACTTAATAGGATTTATATTAGCACTTGTCTCATGATGATAAATATGAAGATGTGATTTTGATAAAGAAAATATCTGCCAATGGAAATGAATAAATTTAAATTATTCGGAGATAAGCAAGACAAAAGGAACAATGTACACGTTGTATCCTGGAATAGTGAACATCTCAAGGATAAAATTTCTTTAAATGAACTACATTCATTGGTTCGTCAAGATCTTGACCATCTGCAGTGGCCAATTTATAGGCTCTAGAGCCAAATTTATCTATGATTTTGTTGGGCTCAAATTTGTCTTGTTTGTCTCGTTCTTTGGGTGTGTTCTTTCGATTTTCTTTGAGAATGAAATGATTGACCTTAAATTTTCTAGGTTTGAATTTTTTATGGTAGCTATGCCGTAGCTGATTTTGATATACTTGAAGAGGATCTAGTGCATTAAGTCATTTTTCATCAAGAAGCTTGAATTCATTAAGGCGTGAATGTTGATAATAATATTTATTGATTATGTCTTTGAGGGATATTCTAAAGGATGGGAATTCAACCTTGACATGTAAAATATCTTCCCCACCATAAACAAGGGAGAAGGGAGTGGCCTCAATTTGCATTGTTTGATTTGTTGCTTCTGTTTGTCCATGAATTAATTGATTTGACGATAGATTCAAAATTAAAGATGGAAAAGGTGGCATAAAGATATTCCTAGGTATACATACCTCGTAGAATGTATGCACATAGAAGTCTTGATAGGTGAGAATCATTAGTGATGAGATGCCTGCAAGATCGATTGTTGAAAGCATGATGGACATGACAGGTTGCATTGTTGCAAGTGTCCAAACTTGATGTAGTTGTGTTTTGACAACAAGGCTAGAGATGTTAGGCATAAAAGGCAATATTGGAAGAATAGAATCAAACTTAATGGTACCTGTTGATGGAACCTCGTCTGTAGTGTCTATAGTAATATCAAGGTTTGAAATGGAGTCTTGAAACGAGATCAAGGTCTCGTTAGATGTTGGAAGAATATTGTCACCCATAACAAGTTCAATATATGTTTGGGCTGAAAGAGAGTCTTGAAATAAGTTCAAGTGCTCAGTAGATGTGGGAAGAATGTTGTTGTCCAAGATAGGTTCAAGGTATGTTTGGGTTGAAAGAGTGTCTTGAAATAAGTTCAAGTGCTCAGTAGATGTTGGAAGAATGTTGTTGTCCAAAACAGGTTCAATGTATGTTTGGGTTGAAAGAGAGTCTCGAAATAAGTTCAAGTGCTCAGTAGATGTTGGAAGAATGTTGTTTTCCAAAACAGGTTCAATGTATGTTTGGGTTGAAAGAGAGTCTCGAAATAAGTTCAAGTGCTCAGTAGATGTTGGAAGAATGTTGTTGTCCAAAACAAGTTCAATGTATGTTTGAACTAATGGAAGGAAATTTGAAGAAGAAATGATTTGGTTTGGAATTAGAGAGTCTTGACTGTTGTCGTCACGATCTCTTGGAATTTTAGTATATATAGGAGTTTCGACAGTAGTCAGCTCTTCATGGAAAGTTGTGGTATTGGATGTGTCGTTGGTTGCAAGAGGATTGTCATCGCGTTCTACAAAGATGACGTCGTCGTCAATTAAGTCTTGGACGTAATTCTTAAATCACGCACATTTATCTATGTGATGACCATCAATGCGATGAAAGTCACAGTATGTGTTAGGTTTGTACCAGCATGGCTTAGCTTCCCCTTTGATAAAGGGTTTTGTAATTGGATATCTTATCAGTTTAGCCTCTTTTAGTTGATGAAAAACACTAGAGAGACTTTCTCCAAGGGGGTAAACTGACGTTGGACTTTACGTGAACTGATTTTTTCGTGAGGTTGTATGATCGGCTTTTTGGGTGATTGCTCACTGATTTGGGTAGCCATATGAGAGAGTTGTGTTGTCATCTTATTAATTTGTTCTAATAGCTCATTATGTGATGTTTTTCATGAATTCTTCATGTTTGAAAGAGAGGGAGAACGAAGAAAGGTGCGATGAAGAAATCAACCTATTGATTATGATTTTTATTTTGGCTCAATCGAGTTTTAACAAGTAAGGCTATAAGGAGAAAGCTTAAAAAAAGCTACTCGGGATACAAGTGGGATATAACTCAAACAAGCTATGACGAATATCTTGATTGGTTTGGATTAAACAAGCTTAGTAGACGAAAATGTAAGGAGTACACTCAAACAAGGTGCTCAATACAAGTGAGATATAGCTCAAACAAGCAATGATGAATATGTTGATTGGTTTGACTTAAACAAGCTCTGGATTTTTGATAGAAAGAGTAACTCAAACAAATGACTCAACACATGTGCAAACTCAAAAAGAGATTTGAAGGGATTTGTGTTGGATGGGATTTTGTTAAACTTGACATTTGATGAAATAATGAGTGAACTCAAACAAGTCACCCAATGTCATTTTGATATAGCTTGAAACAAGCTATAAAGGATGTTCTGACTATTGATGAGATAAGGAGTGAATGCAAGTCACTCAATATCTATTGGATATAGCTGAAAACAAGCTATAGTGGAGTTGTTATTGGCTGAAGTAGGCTAATGAAATCAGTGTGACATTTTGATCTTCATTGTGGGATTGTTTGAATGTTTTGCTTGGTATTGAATCGGTCGAGAAATGGTGTTGTGGAACACGATTAGGATTTGAATTTTACAATAAACACATTGATATTAGCCAAGTTTTATGATAAAAACAATGCTAAACTATTTTGTTTACAAACAGCAAGCAGTCCTGTGTATCAAATTGTTTTGGCTGAAGAGGTAGATCCTTCGGGAATGATCATTGTTTAATGCAATCATACAAGTATGTTGTGAAATGGTGGATGCAGGCTCTTATTACTCCAAGAAGATGCGTCCTCCGATATACCCTAGTCCTGATATACCTAATTCTGTATGGGGACAGAATTGGTACGGGGAACCCTTAGAGCACTAGAGGAGACTCACCAATTCTTACTTGCCTATTTCGGAGTGAATCACCACGTCTAGAACAGGTTTTGTGAAAAGGTGGAAGGTGATGGAGGGATGAATGTGTATGGTGTCCTTATAACTCCCCGAAGATTTACAGGGACGATGCCCAGGCTTTGTTGTTACAGCTATTTATGCGTGACTCGCATGCGCTGCATGACAGCATTACCTGTAAGTGAAGAGCAGCGGCGAGGTAAATACCGAACGCTGTGATGAGACTAGGTCTCAAAGTGCAATGCAGATGCAAATGTTGTTGGTGTGTGGTAGTCAAGTCCACGTCACCAGTGTAGCTTTGGTGGTGATGAAATCCACCTCGTCTACATGCTAAAACAATATGATGAAGTGATTAAACGCAGGGTTCTTTCCAATTTGAAATAAATAACTAGCAGAAAATAATTGTGTACCTGAGCGTAATGCTTTTTTTTTTGGTTTCATCAATTGTCTTTGAATGGTGGTATTTTTGCAAGATTTTTGTTGTTTTTGTTTTTTTTTGTTTTTGACAATATTCCAGCAACGCGGTTCTACAGAAAACAAATTAGTAGTTATCCTGCAAATGAAATGTTAGAAAAGCGATCGTGGTTGTTTTTGATTTGCTAGATCACTCAAAGGCGCAGGAAAAGAGCATACACAACCAACGACCAAACAAATATTAAGAATATGACAAAGGAAAATAATTATTAAAATGACAGTTGGAAAACAAAGCTAGAGGATCCTGCAATGTTAGAACAAGAAACTAAAAAATTGTGACCGTTTCTGATTTTCTAGATCGCTTAAAGGCGCAAGAAAACAACATACGTGGATACAATTGAAATAGTTTTTTTTTTAAATATTAATAATTATTACAATTAATCATGATTGCGAAATAGCGATAATGATTATTTTCACAAAAAAGAAAAATGATGAAAAAAGAGGGTGAAAACGTTACCTAGAAGTGTTTTCGTGGAAAATTTAAATGTAAGGCAAAAAATTAAAAATAAAAATTATTTTCTAGAGCTCGAGTGGCCTCACGTTTCTGATTTCCAAGATCACTTTTGAAGTGCGAGGAAAGAGCATACGTGTGAGGATGTTTCGTGAAATAAAAAATAAAAAATAAAAATAAATAAAACTATAATTTTGTTGTTTTTTTTTGTTAAAAAGATAGGTGTTAGAAGAAATGAAACAAAAAAAATTTTGTAATTCTAAATCTAAAAATTATTTTTTCATTGCATAGATCTTTTCAATACCTTTCCATTAAAAAAAAATGAAGTCATTCCGAGTTCGGGAGAAAAAGTTATGGCTTCCGGAAGATGGGCTACGAGAACGCTCTGAATGAAAATTTTAAACGTGAGAAAAACGTCCCGGGAGCTGGTTTTTTTAATTTTCTGACTTCTATACTTCACCTGAGAAGCTAAAATTTTGACAACAAGGTTAAAAAATAACAATAATCAGAAAGAAAGAGTTAGATCAGAAAATGATTGACTAAAATAAAAGAAAGAAAATAAAATAAAATAAATGATTAACTTCCTACAAAGCAGTTATTTTAGCAAAAGGAAATAAATAAATACATTTTCCAGATTGGTTGTCCCATGACACTAATATGATAAACTAATTATTAGTGCTTGTGTTTGTATAGATTACGAGTGAATAGCAAAATCAGAACTACTAAACACCAAGCACCGAGGAGATCAAATACATGATGAGCTGCATAGTTTCATTGTTGCTATAACCTGCAGATACACCACAAGACACCACACAACAAAAACACTACCCAAAGCGTAAAGGTTAACCAAAGAAGACCATAAGGAACAGAAAATGAAATAATAATGAACAATAATAAACAAAGAACAGATAAAACCACTAATTGGGAAATTAATGGTAACAGATCGAAAGTAACCGGGCGTGCCAGAATGTAAGCTAGGAAAAATACACTACTAACAAGGAAGTAAAATACCAATAATCATACCTCCTCCTTTGCGTTCCGTAGCAAACCTCAGAATGGGCTAGGAAACTTGGATTGAGCCCTGATTTTGTGATATGTAGGTGCTTTTCTTCAAGACGGAGCAAGACCTTCCTGCAACAACGATCCTCTTACTTTGCACTAGATGGGAAAAAGGATTATGAGGCTATTTTGGCATTAGGACGAGGCAAAAGGATGTTCTTTGCTCAAAGGATGCAAGAACTTAGATATGGCATGCAAGCTTATTCTCCGTGTGTTTAGAGGGGAGGGGTAAGGTTGTATTTATAGCCTGAGGGAGTGATTAGCTTAGATTAATTTAAGTAATCATGGTTTGAAAATGTGGGCAAGATTAAGTGAGTGGTTTGAAAATGTGGGCAAGATTAAGTGGGTGGTTTGAAAATGTGGGCAAGATTAGGTGAGTGGTTTGAAAATGTGGGCAAGATTAGGTGAGTGGGGGCCACGAAGAATGGGTGAGGATTTGAATTATATTTTTAATTCATAAGTGGAGGATTTTAGGTGAGTGGGGACCACGAATGGTGGGTGAGGATTTGAATTTGAATTTTTAATTCAATAGTGGAAAAACATGGAGAATAATGACATGTGGTAAGGATTAGATTATTTTTAGATTTTGAAATGGATAATTAATCAAATTATATTTGATTAATTCGAAGTGTATTTTTGTGGGAAATGAGGAAGGGGAATTAATTGATTTAGGATAGATGTGAAATTGGGGTGTCTACCTCCCCACATATCCCATCTAATCATTTTTCTTTCAGTGGTTCTTATTTGCAAGTTATCAGCTTGTAGCAACAGGGATTCATCATCTACTTTACGCCTGTATCCATCATATCGCATATGAGGTAACATAAACCCTCCAACATTTCTTAGTTACTAGTTCATTCATTTGATCAATGTGGAAGTTTCTTATATAACATTTATGGCATGCTCGGTTGAAAGAAATGTCCCCACCTCCCAAAAACAATTCTTTCAATAGCCACCCCTTCAATCACATCCCATGATTTACACTCACCCCTACCAAATTCCTCAAACACCTACGCTTCCAAACATTCACCAACAAACTCATCTAGGGGTTTATTACATGAAACCACCACCTCTTATCCCTCAATAGACTCTTTCAAATGATCATGTGTAGGCTCTTATGAATAGGTTAACCAACCTCGAGGCCACTACTTTAGGGTCCAAAGTTTCATTATCATATGAACAAATCTGTAACGAGCCTATTCACCCATCCATACAAATTAAATTGTATCCTCTACACTGGAAATTACAAAAAATTGACAAGTTTAATAGCAAAGAGGATCCACAACAGCACCTTCAGGCATTTGAACATGTATGTTATCTTATTCCAAATGACCAATACTTGATGCTCCATCCTTTTCCAATGTCTTTGGTCAATCTTGCACTTGACTGGTACAATAATATTCCTCAATATTCGATATTATCCTTCTCCTAACTCACGCAACTATTTTTAGGACACTTTTCAATTAAAATTGCACATAAAGTAACTATCAATGATTTATACGCCATCTGACAGTTTGAAGACGAGTGCATTACATATTTAATCACACGATGGTGCATCACTATAAACCAATTATCCTTCCCTCTCCTCCAAACTGATCTCATCAAGCTCTTATCACGTTCCTGTGTGAAACATATATCTTCTACTTTATAAATCCAATCATTCTGAACCTTTGACGAAGCCTTCACCATGGCTCAAAAACTTGAATGCGTGCCCTTGAGACTAGGGTCATTTAAAATTAAAATCTAACAAACCTAAACATGAATTTACCAATTCCTCCACACAAAATGATAAATCAAAGGGGGCGGCCAATGTTGTCGTCATTAAATCATCTTCGTACCTACATCCAACATGTGGACTCAACAACAATCCCTTTGACCAACACCCAACTACACTCTCCTAGGGGAGTCATATAGTACAATATTTGACAAGTTGATGGTGGTAAACCTCATCACAATTCCTCCTATCCAACCCTTTGATGATTCAAGATCGAAACCTGTGTGGTATCGAGAATATCATTACTACAAGTAAAACCAAGTCTGAGGACGCGACATAGAAAGATGTCAAACTTTCAAGGATTTGGTCCAAAGACTCATTGATTAGGACAATCTTCAAGTGGAAAATCCAAATGCTTCACCCAAATAACCACTTAACATCTTTAAACAACCTTTCCCAAATCATACAACAATAACCCAAGCTGCCACTTCTACTACAACCCAAGCACCCAATTCTACACTATAAACACTCTTAGCACCACTAATAGGAACCTATCCTTTCTACAAATTTCTCATCCTTCACCATGATCACATCTACCCCCTTTGACATTATTCCTACATCTATCATACCTACATTTATCTAGACATTGACTCCCATATTACAACTACTAAAACCCCATTTGAAAAAATATCATTCATGCCCCTAGAGACATTCATAAAGCAACCATTCCAACCTATTTCCATGTCTGACGTTGGTCCTTCATCAAATCCCTTACCAATTACATCCACTTCATAATTTACTTCACCCATTTCAGTAGTTTTAACCACCTCACCTCTATCCACTCCACCCTTTCCCGTCATACCATCCATAGAATCCATACCAGTCTTTCCATTCATTCTTTTACCCACATCAACCATTGTAGTCACATCCACACCACCTTCTTCCTTGACACCAATGTCATCATTTGAGGAATTCTTAAAAGCACTTCAGCTTGTAATGACCTCAAATGTTTCTTCCATGTCATCGATAGAATCCAGTCAATCCCCTCCTTCCTTAGATTACATCAAACAAATGTTGTTTCCTACACCTTCTCTAACCATGACATCATCATCTGAACTTCCAGTCGAGATTGTCATCACCCCTCCCAAGGGTGCATCCCCACATACAAAATCTATGACTACTTTTAGAATTAAACAATCCAATGTGACATAGATCCATTTTAGGACCAGGTTCATTTTACCCCTACAATCAAAAACATTCAAAACTAAACACCAACCAAAATCAAAACTAAATTCAAGTCACCAAAACATCAACATACTTAAACTTTATAAGATTCTCACAAGCACTTTAGTTGGATCATATACATAAATATTTTCCAGCACTTACTACAAACCTCTGCAATCACACTTCCGCCTATGAAGGCCTTTGAACCTAAATGGAAAGAAACCTTCATGGTTTAATTCCAACCTTATGTGCACCTTTCATAATACACATGGGCACGATACTGAACATTGTAGAGAACTCCAAGCCATTATCCATAACCCCATTAAAGAGGAAATACTTCTTCTTAACCAAACATGTCCCTTCCTTCCACATCCAATCCAATATCAACATATCATTTTACGTTCGGGAGATGAACTCTTCCAAGACTATTTCCCCCCTTTGTTCATTAATGTTGTTCAGATAACCACTCGATCCAACCCACGCAATCCAAAATCAACCTCTGAAATAAAATCCAAGACCTTCATCGTCGTTCCTCCTCCTAATGAGTTAACCACATCATCAAAACCTAAGGTTTTTGTCTTAGCGGCTCCTACGCCCATTGAATAGATTATCGTAAAACAATTTCATCAAGATCCTGTCAAGATGTCACTTTACGATATTATCTAAAGCTTGACATATCATAAATAAGCTCTTATTGAAGCTTTAAAGTGCATTCCGACATCCACTGATGAGGCCCAACAATTCACGTCTCTTGTAGGAGCCCTTACCCCTTCTACTACTTCCATATCATTTGATGATGTTAAGATTCTAAACATCCCACTAGAAGAACATGACCTTCCCCTTTTATTAGGTCAATATCAATGATACATTCATTTGACGATCCATGATCAATAGTGGGAAAAACATTAATATCCTCCATCACATACTTTTGACTGGCTTAAGATCCCCAAGGAATCATTGTCTCAAAACTCCCAGTTCTTCTTCATCTTTCAATCGATACTATCACTCCCACCTTGGGAATGGTCATTCTTATTATCTGTGTCAGTGAGAAGCTCATCATGAGGTCTTTTATATCATTGAAGGAGAATTCTAGTACAATATTCCCCTCAGGATGACCATGGATTTGTGTATGTTTTCCATCCCCTCCACACTTCATTGCTCCCTTAAATATTAGCATGAGGGGAAGATTCTCACACTCCTCGGGGATGTTCCTCCCTTCCAGGTGTGCAACATGACCTAAAGACCGAATGATGTACTCATTCCCAAGAATGATTCATCTGCACCATCCACTATCTCATCCATTTCTTCTTCCAAACTCCCTAGATGAATAGTAATAATGAACAAACTTACGATGGGGGTATCATCTTCTCACACTCAACACTCTTCCCACTCCTCACCGTATGAATAGACCCGATAAGAACCTATGTACCAACCTAAATGTTGGGGATGTTATTCTTTCATGGTCCACCACACCTTTGCACCAATCTCATTTATGGTGATTTCATACCCTCTCTTCTCACATTAATGATATTCCACATGTTATACCTTATACCGGTGGTTTTAATTCCTCAACAAAATTATTTTTCCCACACTTATCTCCATTGTTGTGCATGAAAGGGATTTGGCATGGGACATTATGATCATGAGAAACATGGCCTTATTATCGATCAATGTTGCAAAACTAATGAAAAAAGTTAGGGCTAGGCTACTAGGAGCAATCCCTTGATACCATCCCACATCTAAGATACTCATGGACATGCCTTATCCACCTTCTCTATCTTTTTGAATCTCTAAGATTTGGAAATGGATGACACAATTTCTATTGCTTTTGACTTTTTTTTAGTCTCCACCATTACTTTGGGACTGGTCACTTATCAATGTGAAAATCAGACTAGGTCCCTTCCCCTTCACCATCTAGAAATGATAGAAGAATATTATTCTACCATCAATGTCCTTTAGTGTGTTGATGATGATGCTATTCTTTCCCACATGGGGGAAAAATATTCTTATCTTAAAAGACCTTACCATCTGACACACCTACTCTTCTTAACAAAGCCACCATTGATGTCAATATCGGGACTCCTCAAGAACCTCACATTCTCAAAGTGGGCCAATATTTTTTCTACACACGGCTTGAATATTTCACTACATTCCTTTATCCGTCATAGCAAGACATTTTCATGGTTTTATTCAGACATGTCAGGTCTTGACCCTTCTATCATTGTCATCCATAATATTATTACCTTTCTCAATGCTAAACTGGTAAAGTAAAAGCTTTGCCGCATGCATCCCTGTATTTAGGCTCCTTGTTAAAGAAGAGTTACAACACCTTCTTTCTATCCAACTTCATTATCCCCATTGATTATCCCCAATGGGTTTTTAACATTATTCCTGTCACTAAAGCATCTGGAAAAATTACGTATATGCACCGATTTTTGAGATCTCAATATCGCTTGCCCCAAATATTACTTCCCTCTTCTAAAAATTGATTAGATTGTGGATCTTACCACGAATCATGAGATGTGTTCTCTTATGGATAGTTTCTCTGGCTACAATCAAATTATCATCACTAGAAGACCAACATAAAACTTCCTTCATTACTCCTTAGGGGACCTTTTGTTATCACATCATGCCCTTCGGTTTGAAGAATGTTGACGTTACTTATCAGCAAGACATGACTTATATCTTTCATGATCTCATCCAAAAAACCATAGAAGACTATGTTGACGATATTTTGGGTAAATCCAAATATCGATGCGACCATATTTCTATTCTCGAAGTCCTTTTCGAGCACCTTGTTCATTTTTTTCTTTCTCCTAATTTGGTCAAGTGTGTATTTGGAGTCTTAACTGGAAAAATCCTTGTCTTTATCATTTCTATTAGGGGTATTGAAGTTGACCCTAGCTAAAAATTAAGGCAATCATCAAAATTCCCCCTCCTTCTAATCTTAATCAGCTTTGCAGCCTTCAAGGCCACCTCCAATCCATCCATCGTTTCATCTCATAACTCTCAGATCATTGTCATCCCTTTCATCACCTCCTTCAGAAGGACACAAAATTCGATTGGGATCATGATTTCCAAAAGGATTTTTACGATCTATAACAATATCTTCTATCTCCCTAGTGCTTACACCTCCACACGAGGGGGAGCCCTTTTACCTATACATCTCTACCATTAATCATGCCTTAGGAGCTATGTTAGCACATCGCGATAACCAAGGTCGTGAGTAGGTCATTTATTACATCAGTCGCACCCTCCATGACTATGAAAACTGCTACACTGAAGCTGAAAAGTTGTGTTGTGATATCTTCTATGGTACTTCAAAACTTCGACACTACCTCCTTAATCATAAGATGTATGTCATTATTAGCTTCCATCTCCTTAAAAGAATGCATTCTAAGCCATACCACAATGATCGTATCACTTGATGGATCATGCTCATAAATGAGTTCAACCTCGTTCATTTCTTAAAAATCTATTAAGGGCCAAGATATTGCATATCAATTAGCAGAGCTCCCTCTTCCTAGTTTGCAACTTCCTCATGAACAATTTCTGAATGAATCCATTAATCAATTTCATCACAAATATAACACCCTTAAATTCACTCTCTTTTTCAATGGCTCTAAGTTTCAGCAAGGGGGAGGCGCTAACATCATTCTCATTCCTCCTTAGGAAACCCCTATTCCACTCACAAATAAACTCAATTTTGAGTGTACAAATAATATGGTAAAGTATGAGGCCCCCATATTAGGTCTTGAAACTACTGCCTTTTTATGTGTTCGAATTCTTGACATCTATGGGGATTTTGAACTTATCATCAAACAAGTCACAGGTGAGTATCAGTGTAAAAATGATACCCTTCAAGAATATCGTGACATTGTCTATCTTCTCTTTAAAGCCTTTGATTCCTACACCATCCAAATTATTCCCTGATTGACCAATCGTTTCACGGATACGATGGCATCTCTTTCAACCCTTATCCCATGGACAATGGAGGAATCCAATTTTTCTGTCATTGTTCATCTCAGTGATCAACCATTTCATGAACTACTTCAAGTTAATCTTGTTGAATCTAATTCATCAGACCTTTGGTATTCCCAAATCTTTGATTATCTATCTCAGTCCATTATTCCCCCTAATATATCCAAGAATGCTAAGAGGTCTTTCCTTCATCACATCAACCGTTATGTGATCCATGACAACATTCTTTATAAATGCAAATTTGATGGTGTTCTTCTTCGATGCCTTAGGTCCCATTAAGCCTCTCGGGCCATCAAGGAAGTCCATGATGGTATTTGTGGTGGAAATTTTAGTGGCTTGGCCATTGCTAAGTTCATCCTTCATCTTGGTTATTATTGGCCTTCCCTTAATAATGATTGGTGTGAGTATGTTAAGAAATGTGAAAAATGTCAGCAGCATTCCAATCTTATTCACATTCCTAGCAAATATTTGCAGCCCGCTCAGGACCTTTGGCCCTTTTAACAATGTGGTCTTGATCTCATTTCTCTTATAAATCCTTGTTCTTCATAACAACATCACTCTATCATCACTGCAACTGAATATTTCACTAGATGGGTGGAAGAAATCCCACTCACCTCAACCAAATCTAGTCCAATCATTTATTTTATCTATCAACATATCATTTTTCTGCTTTGACGTTCCCCAAAAACTTGTCATAGACAATGTAAAGTCCTTTAAAAACAAGGATCTTAAGAAAAATTGTGATGCATTCAACATACAACTCAGCTTCTCTTCTCCATTTTATCCTTAAGCTAACAACCAAGTTGAAGCCACTATCAAGACTCTGAGCAATATCCTTACTAAGACTATTGATCAATCAGGTCATAATTGGCATCTCTAACTTCCTTTCACCCTTTGGGCCTATCACACTAGTATTTGTACCTCCACGGGGGCTACACCTTTTTGCCTATGTACGGTTTTGAAGCCGTAGTCTCTCTCGAAGTTCAAATTTTTTATTTACGTGTATCCCTTCGTGAATTCATCTCTGATGAATACTATCACTAAGCACGTGTAGCACAACTTGAATTTTTAGATGAACACTTCCTTCTCGCTCTTAAGCACCATCATGTTTATCAAGAGCGTATTAAACATGTTCACAATAAGCATCTTAATGAACGTGACTTTAACATCGACGACCTTGTCCTCAAAGAAAATAAAAACGTCACCATTCTATAAAAGGATCCAACGTGGAAAGTTTTCCCCTAATTGGATTGGACCATACATTATTATGCACAAGTATGGGTTGGGAGCTTATCGATTGGCTTCCCTTGACGGTAAATCGTAAGTGAAACCTCTTCACGCATTACACTTACAACCATTCTATTGTTAGCATGTATATCAGTGCTCTCAGTCATATCTTTAGATCATTCCTCCACCTTAGCCTCTTATCTTTCATTGTAATGATTTGGAATTATGTGGTATTTCGTCACTTCCTAGATGCGACCATAAATATGAGCATCACGACTCTGCCCATAACATATTTCCTTATGGATAAGTTCTCCTTTCTTAGTGAGAACTCCACGATCATTACATCCAGCACCCTCTTATTTGCCTATTGGAACCATGCAAAGGGTCCAAGGGTGTATCTTGTACATTCATTATCCCCTCTCAAGTGGTCTACTTAGCTAGTCCCAACTCACCCCCATGCAAAAAAAAAAATTCAGGGATGCTCAAACCAAAATCAAAGTTATCAAAAATAGACTGCTCCCTTGAAGGATAGTTGTTTATGTAAAAAGAAGAAGAAAAAGCATGCAAATCAAAGTCAAAAGAAAATCAAAAGAAATAGATTGATCTCTCGAAGGACAACTATCATATGTTATTATTGACATCTATATTATGTATAAAGCTGACCATACCCTTGAAGGATGGCTACTCTTTTATGGAATTTGAAGGCTTCACGCATTGATCAACCTTCCATTTTATTAGCATCATGAGAAAGCTTCCTGCATTGATTGTTAGGAATTCATTGTTGTGAGCATTAATAATTTATCATGTTTATAATTGTGCGAACTAATTACTTACGTTAAATGAGTAATTAGTTAATGTAATATTTAATTGAGAAGGTTGTTATGATTAAACATATTATTGTTATAAACACTAATGCGTAAATAAAGAGTGTTGTTATATTAGTTTCCTCATTTATAGGAAGTATGATTCCGAGTGAATTGAAGAAAATATTATTAGTTCTGATGTTAATCTTGTTTAAATCTCTTGCATTTTGTATCAGTGGTATCATAGCAGAATTTGATCCTTAGCTGATGGCAGTTTTTTTATTCTAAGGGAGCGGTCCCATGTGGGGGGCAACCGCATTATTTTTGTGCAGCCAGGTGGTCCCATGTGGATCTGCAGTTACAGCTACATGATAATAGGGAATCTAGCCCTGAAAATGTGGAGCAGCACCTGCAAAGGAGAGAATGTTTCAGCGATGCAAATTGATGGGGGGCTGAAACTTTCCACAACCCGCATTCCACAATTTTTGGCCAGGTGTTACCAATTTATTGCATGAATCTTTCCCTCCAAATACTTCCCTCCAAATACTTCCCTCCACAAATCTGTTTCAACGCATCAGGGGATTTATTAATATGTTTGCATCATTTTTTTTTATTCTCACTGCAACAAGGATCTGTGCTGCACATCAAGGGGCTCTGACAAATCCGAAAATTGAAGAATCAGGTACATGTCAATATAAACAGTGATAAATGATTGAAAAAATGATTTAAAATTGATGTATAATTATAAACATTGCTCTGGAAATTGTAGAATCGTGATATTTTTGTTGACAGTTGCATTAGTTTCCAGCACAGGAGTTTTGACTCATTCAGTTTACCAATCTGTTATACCGGTGTTTTTAAGATCACTACGCTGTTTATCAGGGCATATAAGTTTACCAGACTGTAACAAAAATGTTGTGCAGTCCAATGTGATGTCATCTAAAACTGGAGAGAGGCCACTCATTCCAGCGGCAATGTGCCATAAGGAAACTGGCCCAAAAAATTCCCTGTCTGCACTGCAGAAAGCCCAGCAATGCTTGTTATACAAAAATTCCAACAAATTTAAATTCATTAAATATTATTACATTCATTCTCAACAAAAACAGTAATGAAAATATTAAGTCTCATTATTGTCTCTCTTGTCACTGCAGCAACAGTACTTAGCTGCATCTGTTCACACTTGTGTCAATCCTTTAGATCAACATTCTTTTAGATTTTCTGACAGTTTCGTCTTTTATTTTTTGTTTTATTGAAGCGTTTTGTATGGGGGGATGGTCCATTCAGGATAGCAGAAGGTTTTAAGTATAAAATACATGAATGGGGGATGGTCCATTCAGGATAGCAGAAGCTTTTAAGTATAAAATACATGAGAATGTTTTTTATTCAATTTAGGTGAATGTTGGTTGTAGGGGAAAACACAATGTCTGAACATTTGTAGATGTTGTGGCATCACCTACTAGTGAGAGGCTTGACCGTGACCTGCAAAAGTGGGAACACCTTTGAAATCTACCAAACCTTTTCCATGACAAAGATTTGTTGTGACCAAGAAGACTGTTTTACCCTTGGTGCAACGTTTGTTGCTTTTTTTTTTATCTGAGCAATGTCAGTTGAAAGCTCCTCTTGAGGGATAACTTTATATACCATGCGTTTAATTTCGCGGTCAAGTATGCTCTTGAATCATGGTTGGACTACTTTATTTGAGTATCTCACATTGGCAAAAACTCAGTAGTTTTAGCTTGTTTTGGGACTTAAGAACTCAAACTGTATATTGCAGATGACAGACACCTGTGATATTTTATGACTTTGATGCAAGTGTTTTTTTAATTTTATTTATAGGATTTATCAGTAAAAATATGTTATGAAAATTTGTATTTGTTTTTTTTCTCACAGGGCTTAAAAATCATATCCATGGATAAACGTGTGCATCGCCCAACTCCTATGAAGCCTGGCTTCATAAGATATACAACATTACTTTCTGATAATGAAATACAAGATGATGATATCTACTTCACTAATTCATCTATACCTGATTTTATTCCAAGTACGCAAGAACACAATGCAGAAGTTGTTTATCCTCCTACAGGCAATATTTTTAGTGATGGGATCAATTATCCAGAGCATTCTACAATGGATGTTGATGATTCTCAATTACCTCAGGGGGATATGGCTTCCAAACAAGCAGAGATATTAAAACACCAATCAACTGTCCTTCCCCCACAAAAGGGTAGAACCCGTTGGAGCACTACAGACACACTTGTTCTAATTGAAGCTAAACGAAATGAAAGAGACACTCTTTTCAATGGTGGTCCAAGGAGTAAAGCCATATCATCTACAGAAAAATGGAAAATTGTGCAAAATTATTGTGCCAGTCATGGTGTTGTTCGCACAGTCAACCAATGTCGTGATCGATGGGAACATCTCCAACCTGATTATAAAAGGATTAGAGACTATGAAAAAAACATTCCATCTGGACATAATAGTTACTGGACTATGACAGCCCGAGAAAGAACTGAGAAGAAGCTCCCTGCAAAATTCTTTGAAGAACTTTTTGATGCAATGGAGCTAAACTTTGGACATGATCGAGGTATCAATCCTGGGAATATTACCATCGACACTTCTGAGACAAACCATGCAAATTATGAAGATTCTTCTGCTCTAAATGAAAATGATCCATCCAATGAATCTGAAACGCCCAAAGCAGCGTGTGGAAGTCAATCCACAGGAAAAAAAAGAAAAACATCACATAAAACATTAGACATCAAAGACACTATTGTTGAAAACAATAAGTTGGTTATTTCTACTCTGCAAATCGCTGAGGAGGGGCGAATGAAGCGTCATGAAAAAGATTGTGCTCTGGTTGAACAACGACATGCAAAAGATTGTACTCTCATTGAACAACGCATGCAAAGGGATGATTTGAATGAAGAGAAGATGATCAAGATTGAAGAACAAAAGATAAATGTCCAATTGAATTTGGTTTCAGCTCTAAATTCTATTGGGCAGGCCATGTTGAAGATTAGCGAATCATTTAGTAATGATAAATGATTTATCTATTGCACTACTTAGGTTAGGTATAATGTTACCAATCATATATTTTTGTAGCCAATGAAATCTTTTTGTATGACATTTTGTATTAAAATAAAGGTCACTATGACCAAAGGTCCAAAGACCAAAGTTTCCAAAGTTGTCAAGATTGTTCAAGTTTACAAATATTATCAAGTTTCGTTCTTGTTTCCAAACATTGTCATGTTGAATTTGAATAATGTATGAGAGCAGTCCAAGTTATCAAATATATCTTCTTTTGTGCACTATTTACTTTTCAGTTTTACCATATATGGATTCCATAATAGTCCAAGAGATATGCCATTACTGTGACTTGATCAGTCTTATGTATATTTCTTTATATTTTGTATCTAGTATGTTATTTAGACCAGCAAAGACATGGCAGTCCCTCTTGCTGTCTTATGTATATTTCTTTATATTCTGTATCTACTATGTTATTTAGACCAGCAAAGACATGACAGTCCCTCTTGCTGTGTTATTCAGACCAGCAAAGACATGGCAGTCCCTCTTGCTGTGTTATTCAGACCAGCAAAGACATGGCAGTCCTTCTAAGATGATTTAGCTTAATTATAGCCTAAAGGAAGAGAAGCCTTGAAAAACATTTGTTAGCAGACTGCTTACTTCAGATATATTTATAATTTCTCATTTTCTGCAGTCACACATTCAACTCTCTTAAATTAACATTGGCATTCTTAAAAAGCTTCTCCCATTTTTTTTTATCTGTTCCTAGTCCACTTCCCTGTTTAACCAGCACTTAATCAGTATTAATATAAGCAACAAACAAGAAAGTTTCCATTCAAATCCTTTAACTTTTCTTTGATATGTTTCTACAACATACAAGTATACATTTATTATTTCCAAACTATACAAATGAAATTCTTTTATTAATTTTGAATTGAATCACTTCCAACATAATCTTGTTGTATTTGAATATGATTGGCCGATGTTATCTATCTCACCTCAATTGAGTTAATCTCATATGTTTGACCAAGTGTACACTCCATATCTAATGCCTGTACGCATGCTTCAGCTACATCATGCCTGCTCGCCTCTCCAGCAAGTTTATCACCTAGTAATATCAATAATGGTGCATTACATATCTACAAGAAAAAGCAAATTCAACAGTAAAATTAAAAAAACACTGGTTCACATCAAGGTGTCCTAGGGATTCCATGTAGGTAGTGCAATTAAAACAAAATGGAATTTCTCAAAATAAAATACAAACACTGTTAAAAGTCCCAGTAATGCACTCATGTGTTTTTGCCGATTTTGGTTTATATTAGTATTGCCAATCTTCTGTTACTTTTGAGCATACAGTGATGAGCTTGGAGACTATTGTAAATCTATGAGAGCCAATGCAACTCAATTGACTATATAGCCCTTAAAATATATGTCATATCATAGAAGTAAGAGTGAAAGTATAAAAACACGTTCAAATATGCATCAAAATATTGATTTAGAATATTTTGTAATTTGTTGTTGCAAAAGTGTTGGAAAGTTTCTATAATGTTAAGCTCAGTAATTTGGATATACTTCCTATTTTAGGACGGATTGATCTTGAGCAGTTCCATATCTAGACTTTAATCAATGGATTGCAGAAAGGAGATATTGACCGACAGTATTAAATTATTATTTAGTGTAACTAGTTATGATAAAAAAAAAACAAAGCTGAGCATATATTTATGTTTTTATTATCTTCTTTTGCCATTAGCTTTACATGGGTTGAGTCTTTCCACATGGATTAATTGTAGTAGTAAGTCTGATTTCTACTGCCATGAGCGGTGTGTATTTCCAGTATATTCATAGAACCACACTTCCACTGTAAGTTTAGAAGTGCTTTGAGCAATAAAATGATGCACTCATTCCCATTAATAGATTAGCACAAGCCTATATCAGAAAAATAACTTAAGGCCACAAACTATGTAATTTCAAGCTAATACTTTCATACAGTTCCGAAAACACTGAAGGATCTATGCCCTTGAGATCTTTGATTGTTTTTTTTTCTTTTATTGTGAAAGTTTAAATTGACCATAAGAATTTTATGCCATGTTTTATACCATTATTATTTCCTAGACTGATTTGATCTTGACATCGATAGTAATTTAACATTCAATTGTGGTGTTGTGTTTTATTTTGCAGGGATCAATTTACAATGAATAATAATTCAAGAGAAGCAATAAAAGTCCTCTTAGCATGTGCATCTACAATTGTTCAATTAGCGTTGCAAATTTGGGTTGATCTACAAGATTCAACTAGTATGTGGCATGTATCAAAGAAGCATAAAATACATTCAACTAAAAGTCTAGCGTGTTCAAATGTTCAAATTGAGGATGACGTGAATGTAGAGCTCTATGCCATCACTTCTCAACAAGAAAACATGATCCTTGAAACAGAATTATCAAATTTGCCATGGGGGGTAAGAAATCAAGGCGAATGGTATGTCAAACCACGTTCATTGCATTGGTGGAACCACTACATTTTTAAAGTTAAATATGATGATGAACGTTTTCGCAGCATTTTTAGGTTGCCATATGCATTATTTGAATCTTTGTGTGACTCCTTGCGTGAAGACCTTAGTCAAGGTGACATACCATTTTCATTGGCAAATTCAATAAAGGGTAGGGTGTTTCCAGTGGAGAAACAAGTGGCTATCGCGGGTTTTACGATTAGCTTCTGGGATGGCAATGATTAATATTAGTGAACTATTTGGTTGTGGAAAATCAACAGTGGTCAGAGTTGTAAATAAGTTTATTAATGCCATGCATATTCGTTTTCGTAGTCATGTCCAATGGCCAAAGGATAATTATGAAATTGAGCATGTAAAAGAAGGTTTTCGCCAGAAACGAGGCTTTCCAAATTGTTGTGGGGCTATAGATGTAACACATATTGAATTTCAACTTCCACCTAATGAGTGCCCTTCGGATTGGTATGACAGAGATCACAACTACAGCATGTCTGTCCAAGTCGTTGTTGATAGTAATATGCATTTCATGGATGTATTCGCTGGGTGGCCTGGTTCTGTTAATGATTCCAGATTGTTGCGGAATTCTTCTTTTTACAAATTATGTGAAGGTGGTGAGAGGTTAAATGGTCGCTCAGTTTCCCTTGGTTTGACACACATGAGAGAGTATATTATTGGTGATGGAGGCTACCCACTACTACCATGGTTAATCACGCCATTTTCAGGTGCTCTAACAAATGAGAAAAGAGAATTTAACTTCAAGTTGTCTTCGACACGTATTGTTGTTGAGTGTGCATTTGGAAGGCTAAAGAGTACGTGGCGAATTTTGCACTCCATGATATGTCAACCTAATTTGAAAATGTTACCAAAAACTATTCTGGTGTGTTGCATTTTACATAATATGTTGTTGGCATTTGATGAGGGCTGCGTTGATCCAATTGACGTTGATGAGAATGAATACAATGTGCCAAACATTGAAGAGGTTCTAGGCGATCCTGTTGCAACACAAGCTCGAGTGGCTTTAATGGAATTTGTCAATGGAAGGAATGACATAACTGAATTAGATGCATAGTTGATGTGTCTGTAGGTCATCTATGTTAGAGAATCTTCATATATATTTGGGTAGTAAACAAATTTTTGTTGTGTGCATCTGATGAGCATAATTTTAAAGGTTCAACACAATTTTTTTTTGGCAATTTTTTTGATCAAATTTGTAGAAGGTAACACTGTCAATCCAAAACCAATTTTCCCATTAAAAGGTGTAGATTTTTTAATGCTTTGGTAAATTAGTTGTGTGTTTCATATTTAAAATATTCTTCTGCAATAATATGTGTGAAGCCTAGATTAATAATTATTTGGTTGTCATGAACCTCAAAACGAATAGAGGGTGTAGTTAAGGTTATTGCTGGTACAGTCATTTTGATATTTGTCATCTTAAATGTGTATCTTAAGTTGACTAGAGACCATATTCTACGACATGAAAGTTCTTTTGTTTCTACAATAAACAAGAAATACCTGCTTGTTCTAATCAAATTGTAATTATCTTTGTTTGGGAGCTTCTTCATATTGGCTCATGGTTGCTGAAGATTTAGGCACATGATTGTTTAATTTGCTAAAGATGCTATATATATATAGTTTTACAAAACATATAGTATCAGGGAGATTATTTCTTCCTTGTTCTTTCATGGAATCCTGCTGCTATATATATACAGTTTTTAAAAACATATAAGGTCTCTATCAAATCTATTATTTCTACACTGCCCCTTAATTCACACGATATTTTCCATTCATGCATAATACCAATTATTTGAAAAAATCATCCCTATTAGAGGACTAACTTCATACACATATAAAAATTTAACAGTTTAAACATGACCTCAACATCAATAGTATGTATAATGTGGTAGTATCTATCCCTCGCTAATATCTATGAGGGATGACTTTACTATATTCAGCTTTTTATTAACTGTCGTAAGAACATAAAACATTATAGGCAACTAAACTCTTGAAGGAAGTATAAAAACAGAGTACAGAACATATTGTTCTCCTCTATGAAAATTTAAACAATGATCCTTTCCACAAATTACCATCAATGATGGAAAAAGGTAATTTCTTAGTTCTTTGAGATTAAAAACACTAGCACCATGATAGTTCATCCCATATGGATTAAAATCTAGGAGTAAAGCTGCTGCTATATTTAATATGATGGATGGCCCTGCACAAAGCAGGTGTGAATAGAATATCTCTTATGTCTAAGGTTTGATTGCAATAAATCTTCTCGATCATACCAAAGGAACCCACCCCTTAAGAAGATTGCAATCAAGACAATCATAATTCTAAGATTTAAGGTACATATTTAGCCCTCATGGAATGGCACCAAGCCAAAGGGTAAGATCAGATTGACTGAGGCAAACATTATGCGACTATACCAAACCAAGAGTTTCAGAACTCATAAACTATTCACATTAATACAATCGCTCCTTACAGTTTCTCTTTGTCACTTCAAACTTTCCCTTTTTTCTTAAACAAAACAACAGAGTTATTCAATTTAATAATAACAAAAATCTCTCAAACTCAATAGTCTGCTACTGTGGTTAGTACTATCCCGCTAAATTCTAGAGGATGACTAATATATTCACTTTTTATTAAAAAAATTACCATCAATGATGGAAAAAGGTAATTTCTTAGTTCTTTGAGATTAAAACACCTAGCACCATGTATAGTTCATCCCAACACAGAATACCATCTAAGTTCATCGGTCACAGAACCCTCAAAATGCAGGTTTTGCAAACTCTCAAATACATATATTGATATGATTAAAATCTAGTAAAAGCTGCTGCTATAATTATATGATGGATGCCCTGCAACAAAGCATTGAATAAATAATCTCGTATGTCTGAAGGTATTGATCTGCAAGTAAATCTTACTCGATCATAACCATAAGGAACTCCACCCTTAAGAAGATTGCAATCAAGACAATCATAATTCTAAGATTTAAAGGTACATATTTAGCCCTCATGGAATGGCACCAAGCCAAAGGGTAAGATCAGATTGACTGAGGCAAACATTATGCGACTATACCAAACCAAGAGTTTCAGAACTCATAAACTATTCACATTAATACAATCGCTCCTTACAGTTTCTCTTTGTCACTTCAAACTTTCCCTTTTTCTTAAACAAAACAACAGACGTTATTCAATTTAATAATAACAAAAAATTCTTCTTTATCTTAGCAGCTTGCAAGACCAAACATTAAAATAGCACTTTCCCCAAAGCTTCAACTATCAACCTCAACCTTTCAAGGTACCAATGCAAGTGCAGGCATTTGCCTAATTTTCACAGTTTTTCTCTCTAAAGTTTTTTGGGGCACCTTTTATTTCTCCAAGCCAATATTCGTTGCATAGAGATCAATGATTATTTTGAATTTTTTGCCATTTCTACCAACCACAAATTTCATCTTGCTTCACGAGAAAATTGCACATCAGATCAAGTGATATCAAACTGGATTCATAGCTGGCTGGTGTAGCTAGATCTGTAACAGCCAGAGGGTCTCAATAAATCTCTGATTTCTGAGATCACTGAATGCTATTGTTTATAAGATGCTATGTCGGACCTGTATGGAAAAATCCAGATCTCTTCCCCTGGCGCTCAGATTTATGCATTCCATGGGACCGCTGCACTGCTAATTGCTCCTTATTTTTTCTCTGCAGCACCTGCTAAAAACTTTGCATTCCATAGGACCGCTACGCTGCAAATTTCTCCTATTTTTACTCTGCAGCACCTGCTAAAAACATTTGCATTGCCCCCCACATGGGACCGCTGCCTAAGTGGATTTGTACAAAGACATATAATGGAGGAAGATATAGGTTAAAACTTTTTTCAAGATCAATTTGGCGTTTCCAAAGTTACGTCCGTGACAAGTGCATGCAGTTCATCCTCCTGTTGATGCACAAAGTCTATAATAGTATTTTAGTTTTTTGTTTATCTGGCTTCCTTGATTCTGTTGTATCAATTTTCACAGACATGTGCATACTTTATCCTAAATACAAGGTTGTTTAATCTCTCGGCTTGTGTTTTGATAAGTCTGGCCAATACCCATGAACATGAGGTAATAGAACATTGACTAACCTCAAGTTTGCTACATATTTGGTTTGAAGTTTCAGATATTGAAGGTCTCGGCCTCATACGTGTCCCGACACCTGTGACATTCACAAGCCATGTTTCAAGAGTAGCATGCATCAAGTTCATTCCTCCTTGATTTATTTCCCTTACGGCGGTATTCAACAACATTGCAACTACATTGCACTTGGATCGTATCGTTCAGTTCTATTGCCTTCATTACAAATCCGCAAGTATTGCATCTGATGTATAAGTAAAGACACAAACAGTCGGTTTAATATTCACCCCATGCAAGTAATTCACGTATTGCATGCACCCCATACGAGCTTTTTCTTGCTCTCAGGCCACGTATTGACATACACAAAGCTGGCAACCTGACATTGCATTTGAATCTCCACATTTTGTTCCATTCAGACCTCTTGTCAATGAAATTTCCCATGCACGGATTTTTAGTATTCATGTGTGCCTCAAGTTTTGTTCATGTCTTTTCAGATTATTGAGTTAATAGTTGATGTTGTGAATTTTGTAATGTTAGAATGCATCTGTGTCTATAGTCTAAAAATTGATATAAAAAAAAATTAAATATTACTTTTTAATCATCACATTTCTTATCTTGTTGTAGTCTTCGGTCAATAGCCGATTTGGGTTAAAAGTGTCAAATTGTTTATCATTTAGAGTCAAGAGAGCCAAGGTTTTCATTATAAAGTTAAAAAGTAAGCTTTAATTACTTTTTAATTATCATTTTTACTATCATAGTTGTGTCGTTAAATTGTGTCTATCATTGTTGTTAAATTTGAATCATTACCTTCTTGTCTTAGAGTCTAATTTTCAGTTGTTGTAAATGTCATTGTAAAAGTTGTAAATAGTCGAATTGTCAAAATGACAATATAGGTTTAATGTGGTCTATGTGTCTTATCAAAGTTAAAATGTAATGTCATCAAGGTCATTTAGTGTCACAATTTTGTGAATTGTCAAAAGTTGTAAAAAAAAAAATTGCCTTATGGACGCATTTTTGGTGTTACTCAATGTCTAGAAAATAAAGTGTTTCACATTACGTGAGAGAAGAAATGAATAAGCTCAATGTGGAATAAATTTTGCTTTATGTTCACATCTTGTTGAGTTAACAACACATTAACCAGAGGATGGAGGCAAATGGAGGTTGGAGCTCATTTAGTGACCTCTTGTCAGTCACCAACGACGAGGTCGCACAGATGATTTGGTGACATTTTTTTGTTGTATGTGTTTCAGTATGCTTCTATTTTTAGAGTTCATGTTTTTCCAGTGTGATGGTTTGCTAAATAAACCCCTTTCCATAATTTTGGGGAAGATTCATGTTTTCAGAAAACTCACTTTTGGGGAGCAAGAGAAGATTTTGAGGTAGACTCAAGGGATGGTTATCCAGCTATTGTGAAGCTTGTGGATCTTGGAGATAAAGAATTTGGGTGCCCAAGGAGGAAGGGAAAGTCTCATAGGAACCCAAAGAGCAAGGGAGCATTCCTGCATAATTTGGCTTAACACTGCGCCTTTACGAGCGTAAAGAGATAATCTATGGAGTTTGTACTTGGTCTAAGTAGTGCTTTCAGGAGGTGGTTCAACTTCTTCGAATATGGTTCTTCATCGTGTTCACATTAAGGGGTGAATATTTGGAATTAATAATGTTCACACCAAGAGGGTGAATGTTAGGAATTCATTGTTGTGAACATTAATAATTTATTATGTTTATAATTTTGTGAACTAATTACTCACGTTAAATGAGTAATTAGTTAATATAATAGTTAATTAAGTAGGTTGTTATGATTAAACATATTATTGTTATAAACAATAATGCATAAATAAGGAGTGTTGTTATATTAGTTTCCTCATTTATAGAAATTATGATTCTTGCATATTTGTAATATGATACCTTGAATGAATTAAAGAAAATATTATTAGTTCCAGTGTTAATCTTGTTTAAAGCTCCTGCATTTTGTATCATTGATTAAATTTATTCTAGCAGAATTCCCACATTGATCAATTTTCTCTTTCCGCTTCCTAGAGTTGGGACACAGCTTTAGGGAACACCACTTTTGGAGAATCCTCTTCCCTTGTACAAGTACATCTCAAACCCCTTTTTCATGTCGATATTTGGTGTATAAGTTCCCTTTGTCCATTGCTTCCTTATGATCTTTTGTGTAACTAATTTTCATTGGTTATATGCTAGCATTTGCTTTGGTAGCATGTGTCTTACGTTACATGGATCCCCTTCTTGTTTACCTCCAATGCAGTTGGAGGCATCTTTTCTTCGCATGTTCCTTGATATGACATGGTGTCGTTCATATCCATATGTCACCATGGTTAAGTCGCATCTCATACTACACCTCATTTGATCCTATTTCATCTCTCTTATATTTGAATCCACCTTGTGGCCATATTTATTTTCCCTTTAGAAATTTTAATCAGATATTCAATCTTATCCAATATACTCTCAAATTCCACATTTTTGGCCATATTTATTTTCCCTCCAGGCATTTTATTTCTACATTCAAATCATTCTTTATATTCTCAAAATCCACCTTGTGGCCATATTTACTCCTCCTTCAGGTGTTTTATTTCATGATCCTATCCATTTTGTGCACAAACTCCACATTGTGGCCATACCTCATTTCCCCACTCGAGCATTCTTTTTTACTCCTTCACTTCTTCATCATTTGTTTCCCTATTTGCCTTTGCAGCCATGCTTACTCCCCTTGGGCCATATTATTTCACGACCCACTTTTTTATTTTGCCTTCTTGGCCATTTTTTCGTGTCCGACGAGGCACCATACATTTCATCTTCATCCCTTACGAATGCATACCTATTCACTCGATTTCTCATATATGAAGGATTTCACATATTGTTTGCATTTAGTTGTGCATACTTTGATGTTTTCCCATGACCAGTTGGTCATCGCGGTTTGCATCCATACTGTAGTGATCTTCACCTACTATCTGGCATATAGAACATTGTATCCTATCTTCGTTTAGACCACAATTTTCCTCTACTGATGTGATACTGTTATTGCGATCCTTTTTGCTTAGGGCATCTTGCCTTGGTAATCATTTTACCCATTTTTCTTTAACCACCCACCCTTTTTCAAATACCTTTTTCAAACACGTCATCAATTCCCCATGGCATCATCAATTCCCCATTTGAGGGGGAGCTCATCAACTACCTTTCTTCAATCCTCATCCAAGTTTCATCGTTTTTGTCTCATTGTTTGCTAGTCCAGACCACTATACAAAAAGGGAGAAAATGTAGACACCTAAATTCGATATCTATACCCTTAATTGCTCGTGTGTGCATATTTATTTAATTCATCTCTCTTATTTAATTAAATGCCCATTTATCCCATCCATATTAATATTTATTAAAATTAATTAATTAATTCCTATTAATTAATTAATACCCATTACCTTCCCCTAATGGACTTTTTATTTAGGATGCTTTTATCCTAAATCCACCCCCTTACTTTTCTAAGGTTTTATCCTATCTATTTTTATTCCCTAACTACCCATGATTTATCCTGACACAATCTAATCCCACACACATGCTTTAAAGCACCCTTTCAACTCTCAAAAACACGAAATCACGCCAAAAACACAAAAATCTAGCCCATTGGGGAAACTTTCCCCGTAGTCGGCGGCAACCCAACTCAGTCGCCGTCGACCTTATAAAATTGAATCCTTCCTTTCCATAATGAATCAAATGCACGTGAATTATGGATCTCTCTCATGACTTGTGAACCCTCTCTCATGCCTAAGCATTCATGAAACAATTACATACTTCCTAAACCTCCTTTGGATGTGCTTGCATCGCTCACGATCATCCTTTGTGAGATCAATCATTATCTACAGGTTGTTTGTGCAGTATTTATCATATTATCTTCATGTTGTTTGTGAATGATTTATCACATTATCTTCGTGTCGTTTGTGCAATATTTATCATATTATCTTTCTTTTACTTGTGTTTAACATTTTACAAGTTCAGATCAGCCTCGGTAACACTCAGAGCTTCTTTAACAACCTTCTTTTCCAAACTATTGGCTTGTAGGTTACCTTTCCCATCCATTTATCCTTGGCCCTATCACACTCTGCTACAATCGTCATTGACTAACCCAGGTCGCCATCGACCGAGGTCTTGTTTTCCAAACATTCCACTCCGATCACTATTTTTTGCCATTTTATTTTCCTTCTTGTTCCAAACATTCTTCTGCAGGTTGTTTCTAGCATTCACAAACCTATTTTTCTTCCAGTTTGCACTCAGACTTTTGCATGCCTACATATTCGTCTTATTTTCCAAATTTACCCTTTCAGGTCACCGTCAACTAGCCTTTGCACAGTCTTGGTCGTCGTCGACTTAGACCAAGTAACATTCAATTTATAGCTATTGCAATCTAATTAGCTTTTAGATCATTTTTTTAGATTTAGTAAATATTTTTGTTTCTGCATGCTTCTGCTATTTCATCCTTTACATCGCCTTTTCTAAACAAACGGGGGTTGACATCCGTGAGAGGAAGCTAACACTTCTTGGAGATGCTTTGTCTGGAAACCCCCACATATCCCATCTAATCATTTTTCTTTTAGTGGTTCTTATTTGCAAGTTATCAACTTGTAGCAGCATGGATCCATCATCGACTTTGCACCCGTATCCATCATATCGCATCCAAGGTTCTATAAACACTCCAACATTTCTTAGTTGCTAGTTTCCTTCACTACTAATTCATTCATTTTATTAGTGAGGAAGTATCTTGTACAACACCCTTATGACTATTTATGTCAAAGTCATGGTCTTTAATTTCCCTCTATCTTATAATATTCTTCTAGGGCGGCGTTAGACTCATCATATGCACGTCATAACTTCTTCCACTTGTCAATGTGTGAAGTTCGCTCACCGGGGAGCTATTTATAAGGTTTAAAGGGACACTAACCATTGGAAATATGATACGCTACACCAAAAGGGAACATAAAAGCTCTACATGCTTGATGAACTCTCCCCTACCCCCTTTCGAGAATACCAACGATTTAACTACCCTTTAGATACTCTTTGCCACAATGTAGGTCATTATGCATTGGTGAGGTGTACACCCCCCAATCTTTTGAAATCAGATGACGATGAGCCTAATGAGGTCATGCTTAGAATTAATACTTCCAATCTCCCTAAGATCTTTTCATCCCAGTTTCCTCCTTACGACCTCACAAGAAGGAGCCTTTAGTCCATGTTGTCATCTAATGCATCTTGCAGCCCGCGCTAGAGTGTGTGGTTCAACTTGAAACCGTAGTTGATTCTTGTGTGGTGGATGCTTCCATATCTGACTATGATGATGGTTATGCCTTAAACGACCCGTATTTGGATAGCTATGCATAAATTTGTGATAGGGAAGTATTGCATTATTAGGAAACCCTTCGCACCCAATTTTATCATGACATAAATACCATCCTCGCACAAAAATATCATTCAAGAATATCTAGGCCTTCTTCTAGTCATCCGGTGCCTGAGCCTCCAACTACTCCATCCACTCCTTCACTTCATCATGAATCTACCACTCTATCGTTTGACCCATTTTTCTTATAGATTCAGATGAACGTGTCTCTAACTTTGACCTTGAAATTGATGACATTTTAGGTGAAATTCCTATCTACCTTACCATGATGACTGAGCCACAAATAACTACATCCTCACCCTCATCACATCCCATTAGTACTTCAAATCCTTCCATACCTCTTGCCCTTATTTCTCCTCAGTATTCCATGATCGAGTTATATTTTTCTTTCCACAAGGCTCCAAGGTATGATGTTTCTGACTATAGAGCCTATCGACGCCACATGAAGAAGCTCAAAGTTAAGTTCAAGTGCAACTAAACCAAAAATAATACTCAACCTTCTACTCAAACTCATTTCTTTTGTTCTCATCATGGATATTTTGTTCATACCGATGGTGACTGTCAATTTTTGCATAGTAAGCATCTCGTTCTTGAAACCCCTTCCCACACTTGGAAGTGTAGGTCCAATTCCTGTCGGAGCCACCCACCTTACCCTCGACTACCTAGACTGCATCCTACATATGGGCCTCCACCTCAACCTAATTAGTGCCCCATTCTCAATGACATTTGAAGTGACATCCTCATTCGATTGGAGGACTGGATTAACGATACTTTGTTTACCACGAAGTTTGAAGTTCATCCATGGATTGTTATTATGCAACATACTATTGAGGACCTCATGATTCATGCTTGGAGTGATATCTTGAATCAAGTTGATGATATCATCACCGATACATTACGATATTTCCCCCCTCATGACTAGCTACATATAATTCATTGATCACATCTCTCTTTCTTTGGCTAGATCCCTCACTTTCGCTTGGGTTCTTGGCCCCAACTTGGGTTTTGTACAAACATAAATATCCCTCTTTTCCTTCACCTGGGCTCTTGAATCCCCCTTGGGTTTTCACATGATTTCTAAATATCCTAATCGCACCTTGGCATCCTACCGCTAGATGTCTCGGCCTTGTTCTGCCTCTTGGATTCTTCACATTGCGTGGGTTGGGCTATCCTATCAATCCCTTTCTCACCGTATTTTCCTATCTAATCAGCTCATTATCATTGTTCCTAAGTATCGTGGTATTATCACATACATGCCGAAAATAGGAAAATGATAAATTAGTTAATTAACCAAATACAAAAATATCCAAATACCAAATACCAAAAAACCATCATACATATATGTATATGTATATGTTTATGTATGTATTTATGTGTGTGTGTGTGTGTGTGTGTGTGTGTGTGTGTGTGTGTGTGTGTGTGTGTGTGTGTCGAAGAAAGTTTTATACATCATCAAACCATACAAAATGGCTTTGTCCCATTTGCAACATGACTCAAGCACCCTTGCTCCTGTAGTGGTCTCACGATGCTTTGAGTTGATGGGGCCATGCTGGTGGCTCAGGATGTGCTAGCTAGGGACGCCACCCTAGATTGGGCTTTGAAGGCCTCTCCCTATGCTCTTGCTAGCTGGGTATCTAATGATGTGATTCGTAGTTCTCTAGGCATCTGCTAAGCGAGCCATCTGTACACTCTGCAACACCACATATATGCTGTCGGTAGACATCATCACATGTGTGTTCTATGTCACTGTAGTGTCCTCGTTGCCTCTCCCAATAAATGAAATGACCTTGTTGAATCCCTAGCTGATGACACTAATGGATCCGCCATCACTGCAATATCCCGGATATCCAACACTGGGTCCAGGATCTCATGGTGGGAAATTTTGATCAGTGAGTTCCAATCCTCTATCATTTGCCCTGCAAAATCAAAACCCAACATACATCACTCATAATATCACACATATATATATCAATAATCATCTACATGACCTCATATCATCCTTACCTGGTTGCCTGGGTCTCTCCATGATGGTCTCGTCATCTCCTCGTCTACCCAATACCTCTTCCTCCTCGTCACAATGAGGTCTGGTTCCTACATATTGTGCCCAATTATCTTGGGGCACCAATATCATGTCTCCTCTCCTATGTGGTTTGGGCTTCTATCTCAGATGCACGACCATCTGTAGCCCGATTATTGTCAAATATCCTCTGTCATGTCGTTGCATCTTGCACTCTCTTAGCCATGGTGATGGTTTCCCCACTCCTCCCTCGGGACTCAGACCTACTTCGTCTGTACCCCCGACATGCGAGCCCATGTCCTCGGATCCTCCATCATATCCCTCATGTGTACCACTAACAACTATGATTTGTGGTGGGCCCTGAGCATGCATTCTCACCACTCTGGTACACCCACTTTTTGTACCCTGTGGGGTCGTAGTGCTGGAACTCAAACCTCTAACATGATGACATTAGAAGGGTGGCAATGGTGGTATCACTACTAGTGTCATCCGTCCAAATTGTTTCAGTACTCTATCTACCACATTTCTTTCCACCCAATACAAGTAGTTCAATATTACATTCGTCCCATGGGCCCTTAGCTAGGTGATTTATGTTTTATTTTATTGATGATCCTATAGTGTTTCCTTTCAATTTTGATTCTTCAAGGTTCTTGTAGCATGTATTACACCCACGTGTGGTAGGACGAATGACACTATTAGGTATGCATTGGTGGGTATATTTCAATTCAATGAGTCATTTCAGATTACTTTTAGTATCAATGTTATGGATTATATTCCTCCATTGACCACCCCATGTTGTGCTATCTGTGACATGTGGTGATCAATGACTGGGGCATGTCTATACACCTAATTTTTCACTTTTCATCTTTCATACATGTTACTAACAATTTCTTTGTGCATATAAAGGTCACTAATGCATCTATTTCCTGAGCGGGTGCCTTAAGGGGCCTACTAGGAATGGGGAATGGTTATTCATGTAACCATTATGGGTTATAATCAGTACACGGAGAGAGTGTCACTATTTGGTCCCATCCTTAGTTTTCCTTGCATTAGTTATCCTTGTCCTCATAGGTCTCATGCATGTCACATTCATGACTTCTTACTTGTATTTCACCCATTTGGCACCTTATTCATCCACCTATTTGACCCACGACACTATTTTACACATTTAAGACACTTGTTTTCACCCCACATTGCATTTAAATATCCCTGGTTGAGAAAATCACCTACGAGTCATTGTGTTGGCATTTGATTTTTCCCTAACCGACATAGTCTTCCGTGGAAAATTATGTCGGGTATATATACCTTCACCTCATTTGACATTCACAAAAGAGAAGAAACAAGGAACTAGACATCCAAACTGCCATTTGCTCTTCTCTTTTACACTAACTTCACTTTTTCTCACTCAACTCTTGGTTCATCTTGTATCTTGGTTGGATTGGATCAGACACTCTTCTTCTTGGATGATTGTTTGCACTATTGGGTCATCATATAGTGAGTCTAGGATAGGAATGGTGTTCCCCTTTTCCACCTAATAGTGATTCTCTCTCGGTGTGCTGCTTCTCTAGGGAGATAGATGCATCAACAACCACCCTACATGTACAAGTGAGTGTTTTAACCCTTCTTTTTCATTTTACATAGATTACTTCATTCCCTTTCTCATTATGTTATGTTAGCTTAGCGTTTTACATGCTTGGATGTTAGTTAGCATAGTACTTTTATCTACCAACAACTCCTTAGCTATCCTCAATCTGATTTTCATGATATTATTGATCTACACATCCAACTATCGATATCTTAGTAGGGTTCCTTCCTCTATCTCGACTGTGGGCCTTGGAAACCTAGGTTGACCTAGTGTAGGGATTACGACCCTCTAGATATGTAACCATAATGCTCACTCTATCCTCTTTAAGTCCATCCCTTTGTGTGTCGGTACATTTGTGTCTCCCACTCATTGCCTAGGGCGTCAACAACTAGGGGTGCTTGAATCTAATTTTTTTCTTTTTGTTGGTTAATTTTAGAACTTAACTTTAAAATAATTTATCTAAAGATTTAATATTGATCAACCCATTTATAGATATTATTATATAGTAACATAACTTTCACGCATACACATAAAAAAGTTTTGTAATATTTTTGCAAGTAAAAGAAAATATCACATATTTATAAGCACATATGATTTTGTTGGTATTGTTACCCATTATTTGATGTAGCTCCAAATTATGTAGGTGTGTACTTTGTTCTAGAAAAAGGTTAATGTATTTTTTATAATCTCACTGGTGTATCTAGTAGAGGTGAGTATAATTGAAGGAAAAAAGTATTTGATTTTCTATTCTTAAGTTTTTGGGGAAAATTTCTATTATTTTTTAATGAAGGAATCCGTAGTTTTGGTCGAAATACAACTCTTCACAAAACTATGGGAGCTACATAAACGTTTTTGTTTCTTTGCAAAAAAATGGTGCTTTATTTCAGGATAGAGTTCCTATCACCTACTTGATATGGCTAAATCAGACTTGTTAGATGCCTTGTATAAAATATTGTATTGTTTACATTATGGGAATCTCCTACGATTAATGTTTTCCATCCACAAAGTATTTTGCATCCTTCTGTGATAATTTAATAAGATAATTTAATGATTATTTTATTATGACCATGATGTAAATTTAAAAATACAAGAATATAGACATATTTTATTTATTTACTTGATGGAAAAAAATATTAGCTAAATTTGTGAGGAGGGCGTTCACTCAAACTATTGCCGAGGGTGCACCCGACCTTTAATTCGGCCCTGTACCCTTGTAGAATGGATGATTTAGGAGTGCAAGATATTGAGATACATTTTGTCCCATATACAATATAGTTTTCGAATATATATACATTTATAAATATTAAATTAGTATTTGTAACTATATACCTTAATTTCTACACAACATAACCTCCTTATGATTCATATATATAGTGTTACAAATAGTTTAATAAAACTTACATGGTTAAGCAATTTTGTAAAATGCTTATATGTTAGTAATCTCTTTTTTTTTAAAATTAATGAAGTTAAGGTCACATTGTGTCTATATGCTTGCAATATCATTTTTCCAATTTTCTTAACTTATAAGATTGATTTAAAAATATTGACTAAAAATCTAATAAAAATATTCTCAACAATCTTTAACATTTTCTCTATCCTTATATGCAATTTCATAAAAAAATCATTCCCTTATTCCAAAAGAGTACGTCCCTACATATGCACTTTTGTCATGTTCTCACAAAAAATCACCATGTCATTGTCATAAATGCATCACTTTTACATAATTTTCTCATTTAGATTATATTTTTATATTTATAAAAACTAAATTCAAAATGGCCCACAATTCATCTCCTTACATTATCATTAAATTCTCTCTCCAAGTTTGTTTATATATATATATATATATATATATTTGTTTTTATAAGAAAAAAAGGTGGCCACTAAAGACCCACTTTTGTTCCCCATTATCATGCATCTACCCTTATTTCCATTATATCTTGTAACTCTATCTCCAAAATTTGGACATAGAAATGTGCAATCGGGACTAAGACACAAATAACTCAAAAGCATAACGATTGTATGCATTTGATGTCAAAACTATATAGATGCTCTTAATAGGCATGTCAAGAATGTACAAACGATCTTGGTGAATGATTCTCTGTTTGAAAATGGCTTTTTAGGTTCACTCACATGGTTATGCTAATTTGTCTACCTACCCTTATGCATGCTATGTGATTGGACCATGCATTTGTAATGAGATGATTTTTCTTGATCCAAATGTCAAGGAAAAAGATGGGGGCTTGTGTTTGAGAAATTCGTGGAATTTATCAAATCCCCAAGATCAAAACAAAGATATCAAAAGTACCAAACTACTAACATAAATAACAAATTTGAACTGGTCTTATATTAGTTCTATGACGGTTCTAGACCTACTTGGTTTATTTTAGTGATAGACTTCAACAACTATATCAATTTGACTTTGTACACATTAAAGTTATGAAAATCTTTCTAAACCTTTCCAAAAATATCTTGAGAAACTAAATAAAATTGAGAAAAAGTATTAACCATTAAAAACACCGATCAATAACACCTAATTTAATCCATGCACAAAACATCTAATCTAGTGCCAAATAAAGGCCCATTTTTGAAGAAGGGAGGGGCAATAACACCAAATGTGCAATCATATGATTGGTTGTTAGAATCTAAATATAACCTTTTTTTTAATAATAATTGTCGGAAAGATAGCCAAACATAGCCACTAGAGCTTACCTTTTATTATTCGAATTTAAATCGTAAGGACAAATCTTGAAAGCGCATAAAAGCATTTGCATTTACGAGAAGAAAAACCCAACAATTCCACTTTACTTGACCTGCATATCTTAACGAGAGGTTTACGCGAGACATAGCAAAGGGAAATCATGCATACAAACAAAATTCCATACAAGGGAAAAATACAAAAGGTTTAACAGTAAACATCAAATTAATCCACTAACTTCGAAATTACACAAATTTTGTTTCTTTTCCATCATCCAAAAACATCTTCATAAAGATATTGACTACCTACTTTATAACATAAAAATATTTTAAAATCATTCCAAATGCTACGTATCATTTAGTGGGATCCCCCTTGTTTGGATTCATTTATTGAATCATGCAATGGATGTGGAAGCATCGACCCTCTTACTATGGGCTTTTAGGAAGATAAATGGTTGAAATGCATATAAAGAATATGGGAGGTTTATGATAGAAATGACATAAAAATAAAAAATCTTAAAATAAATTTTTATTGTTTGTAAAGTGTTATTTTGGTGTAAAAACATTCTTTTTAGGTGATGAAAATTCTAGTCAAGGCTCTACTTATATTTGAGTATCTTTTTCCTTTGTTATCATTATTCTTATTTTTTCAAAGCAAAGATTTGATGTTTTTGGTATTTCTTAAATTTTATTGTTATGTAGAATGTTATGCTAAAATGAAAATATTTATAGTTGCTTCTTCCACGAGACTACCCTTTTATATAAACAATTCCAAAGACATATTAGCTGCGAATTATGTGACCTGAAAATTATGATTAGTGGGTATTAGTATTTGTTACTCCACAACACACTAAGGATTACCAATAAGTTTGAGATTATGCTCAGAGTTTTAAAAAAATTACTTACGATGCCCATGACCAATTAGATTTTGATGTACTATTGGTTGTATTAGGGGAGATTATTATGATCACTATTATATTTACGTTGAAGAGATGTGGTAGAGTCTGAGAATCATTATGTAATGCCTTAAATGAATGCCTAGTGACATGGTGAAAGTTGATTATTGTAAACTATGCCCCCTATCAGTGTTTTGATGGTCGATACACCCATCCAGGTCAACATCTCTATTATATATGTGATACAATGCAATTGAGTCCCTCCTCCTCAATCTAAAGGTCAAGTTCTCTCTCATTAATCAAATCGTCCTCCCTCTCCCTACATCAAGGAAGTGCCTAAAGCCCCTCAACTTCCTCCTAGACCCTTCCTTTAGAGGAAGAGGGCAAGGAGCCAAAAGGAAACACACAAATTAAGAAGTCCTCCATCATAGGGAAGGAAACGATAAACACCTTCCTTGTGAGGAGAAGACATAAAAGGGGGTAGGAGATAACATGTGGCCTCCTTGTTTTCAAGGGCACACTCAAATAGAGGCTACTCCTTGAAGGTAAGGAGGCAATCCAAATAGGGGTGGATACAAAAGGGTTATAATTAATTATTGAGAATAACAAAAATCTTAGATAAGAAACAATGTCATAGTTACATCTATATTACAAGGGAAATAATAAATTTTAAGAAAACTATATACTATTTACTAAAGCTAGAAGTATATTTCAATTACTTATTTATTCGAATTTATCGTTGACTACTTACTAATACATGTAATAAAAGTGTTATAAATGTATTAAATAAACAAATATCTCTAATATAAAATATATACATTATTATATTCCATAATATCATTAAATTTTTTTAAATAATTTTAAATATTAAAAATATATAAATATTAAATAATAGATTATATTTTTATCCCCCAAATAAAAAAGTTAAATATCACACACTCATAATTTTTTTATTAAATACTGTAGAGTAGTCATTGTAGGGACAATGACCCAAACATTATATCTAATGACAAGAGAGATCACCCCCACCTTACAATCAACAATCTCATATCTAATTACTCGAGAAAAGAATTTTTAATTTTTGAAATTAAAATCTCAAAGAACGAACACAAGTAGTGCATGACCCACTAGGGACCCTATTGAAAGTTGACTCTATGGTAATGTATCTAAACACGTGGTCCAAGTCACAATGTCATTATTCTTCCTCATCAAGATTTAAACAATCCAAAATTAAACCAGCCATATCTGACTTAGAAAAATTTCAAACATTGCATAATATGGAACATACAAATTAGTTTATTTTATTTTATCAAAGTTGTGACATCAAATGGTATTTTTTTGGTAGCTTATCAAATATTATCCTACATCAACGGTGATTATTTTTAGCTTTAAAAAAATAAAACAGTGAGCAGTTTAAAGATAACGTCTCTTCTTAGTGCGAATGGGATTGGGTAGTGAAATGTAATGAACTGACACGGTTTTAATTATATGTATAAGATTAAAGATTTACGGGACTATTGAAAATTCTATTTTAAGATTTATGAGTTTAACGGTATTTTTTTAGAAGATACACTGTTCTTTTTATTGAAGTGGGTGAGTATTTTCACCAATCTTTTTATTTTATTTATTTTTCAAATAATTATATTGTGGAATCAATTTTTAAATTTCATCTATGTACCTTTAATATTTGAGGATGAAATGTTTTTTTGTTTCAATTTTTCTCATAATAGAAAAATGATTTTTGAAATTAACTCTATGAAATTTTCAAGTTTGGATGGATTATGTATTTCTTTATCATAAAATTCTTTCCTATGTTTTATATATTATATTAGATATTAATGTCCAAAGAAGGCCAAGAATGGTCTATGGGACAGAAAAAATACAAACCAAGAACCAAAACATAAAGGGAGTGTCAAAACATCTCCAGAAACAGAAATAAGGAAACAACAAATCAACCTGAACATTAATAATGATTCGAAATGTATCGTTTAAATTAGAAGAAAATTTCTTTATGTTAAAATTCTTTCCTAATAATGAATTATAGACAATGATTATGCTAAAACATTAATAATGATTCGAAATGTATCGTTTAAATTAGAAGAAAATTTCTTTATGTTAAAATTCTTTCCTAATAATGAATTATAGACAATGATTTGAAGCACATGGCTCAAAAATTCAACACAATTAAACCGGTAAATCATTTTTTCTAATTTTATGAATTGTGGAAACATTAAAATTCTAATACCCCTATATTACGTAAAACACAAATCCTCTCATCCCACAATTAATTATGTATTATCCATCTTCCTATCTCACATCTCACATTTAAACATAAAGAAACTAATCTTTAAATGAATAATTTAATCCATTTCATTTCAATCCCATTACTTTCAAATGTATTGAATCGCTGACCTTCAATCAACTTTAATTCTTTCAGCATCGGACGGCTGACTTACTTTCAACACACATCGGACGGTTGACCTCCAATCACAAGGCTAACCAGATATCTGGTGTTTGTTACCACTTAAATTTTTCCGATTACGTATTTTTATCTTTTTTACGGATACCTTGGCCAACAAACCTTCGTATTTTTGTAAAAATAGCTACATCTCTAAAAATAGCCGCATCTCTAAAAATAGCTACATCTCCTCTAGAGTTGGCTACCTTTTTCCGCCAATTTAGTGCAAATTTCTCCATCAAAGTTTGGAACTAAAGTCACCACCTTGGGCGGTAAATAAATATTTTGTCCGCACTGGGGAAATTTGATTACTGGCCGAGGTGCTGCCGTAACAGAGAATTTTTACGGATATACATTATCGTTTGATTTTCTGATTGCTGTCCTGCGTATATACGGCCTTGCTTGATCGGTATAAGGCTCACGTTTCTGTTAACTGCCGTGCATTCCAGCTTAAAATAATAATATTCTGGCAAAGAGAGTGTAACGAGGGTTTGAAAGGCCAAGGGTTCGAGCATTATTGTTCGGATGTGCCCTAAATTGGAGCTTCTGAAATTAATTTAACTGTTCGAGTTGCAGGGAATTGAAGGATCATTGTTGCTGGTAAGTTTTATGAGTCTTTTTGTTTATTTTTTTGAACAATCCATCTTTGTTTGATGATGTTAGCTTCTGCAATAATCTGGATTGTCCATTTTGTGTTGTTTTTTGGGCTCATGTCATTCGGAAATATCGATTCAATTATCAGTCTTTATTAATTTTTTAATTTATTTTTTTCCTAAAATCAAGGAGTCTCTAAATGTAATTTTAGGTTTTAAGTACCGAGTGTTCATTTTTTTGTTTAATTTGGATTTTTAATTTAGTTTTGTAAGGAAGAAACGGGCTGACCTTTATATACTCTGTATTTTCTTAGAAATAAAATACATAAAACAAGTTGATTTTATTTATTTATTTTTTCTATGAGGTGCTAAAAATCTACTTTAGTCACAGGTGAATTTGTTTCTCTCCGGATAGATATTTCTTTTTGGATTTTGGTAAAAGGGTTTGTATTTTTTAAATTTCCTTTTTAGTGTTGTAAAATTTCTGTAATTAGATTTTTCAGATTTCTGCAGGTGGACATTTTTCGTTTTGCTTCTCAGGAATGACTCTCTCATTTCTTTTTTACTCACTGATTAAAGGAAAAAAAGAATAATTTTCTTTTAGAATTATGAAATTCAAGAAAGGACAATCTTAAATTTGTTATCTCGTTTCTGCAGCTTTTTACTTATTTAGTTTTTTAAATTGTACAATAGTTACTTAGAGGATCTTGGAAATGTGTGATAGTGCGCATAGAATTTAGGGCTTCATTGGTAAGTCATCTGATTGTATTTTAAAACTTGTTTATAAAACAATTACTCTGTGTTTGGTGTTATATGGTTTGCTAATAATGTTTTTTTCCTGTTATGTGGAATTCTTGAATTAGTTTTTGGTTTTCAAATGGGAGTGTTGCAGCCCTTTTAGTAATTTAAATTTTATGTTTTTAATATTGGCAAAGAATGTCCCCTTTTTTTCTCATAAGGGAGACGGATCCCACACTTATACATCTGCTGGCTCGCACTATCATAGTGCTCTGTCCATTTTCCAATGATCTGGGTGCAGGGGGTGTTGCAATCTTATTTAGGTCAAGGAAAGAACAGCCAAACCTTTGTTTTGGTTTATCATCTGATCAATTCAATACAATAAATACGTTTATCTTATCATTATGCTACATTATTGTTTTCATTTTTACGAGCTTTTGCTTATTGTTTGTTTTTAGTTATTTTGGTCATCAATAACCTTTCTTTCTTTTGTTGTCGACTATTATTTCTTTTTTGAGTTTTGTAAAAGGGTTGAATTTTCTATTTATTTGTTGGATTTATTTTATAAAAACTTCTGGAATTAGATCTTTCAGATTTCAGCTGGTAGATCTTTTAGTTTTTGCTTTCTTAGAGTTACTTGTCTTTGTGTTTTTACACAATAATGGAGAAAAATAAAACAATTTTTTGTAGGTATTATGAAATTTCAGATAAAAAAAATCTGAAAGTAGTTATCTCATTTCTGTAGACCGTGTTTATTTTGTTTTTCTGTTTGCTTACAAGGGTTTTAAAGAATTATTTATTAGATCTGGAAAATGTGTGGTAGTGCACATGGAAAATAGTTGATTCCTTGATATAGTTTTATATTGTTAATTGTCCCTCTGAAGGAACGTGGATAATTTAGTTCTACAAGTTTATTTCGGTTGTTTTTAAACTTTAAAAAAAAAAATTAATGGGAAGAGGGAGTGCTGAGCATATCAATGTGAAGTTAAAGAAAGAAAGAATCGGATGTTGTTATGCCATTGCTGAGTTTATCTTCTTTTTCATTTGTGAGGAACAGGGATCTGAACGGTTTAGTACGGGCAATATGAAATCCAAGGAAGGATATTTGGTTGAGGTTTGCCGCTCGAATGGGGGTATTTTGCAATCTTGGTTCAGAGCCAAGATTATTTCGTGCAAAGAGCACTGCTACAAAGTTGAGTATGACAACCTTTTAAATGACCATGGGAAACGTGTTGTTGAAGATGTTTGTGTCGATGCAGTCCGTCCAGAACCTCCTCGCATGACAGAAACAAGAAAATTGGCACCTGGTCACATGATTGAGGTGTATGATAACCATTCATGGAAGGTAGGTACAGTTCTCAAAGCATTACCTGGAAGATTATTTGTTGTAAAATTGATGGAACCACTACGGCAGAGAACTTTTCACCAGTCTGTAATTCGTCCGCGGCTGTTTTGGGAGAATGAAGGATGGCTTCATAATGTCGAGGTAATCAATCAACTCTAATATCTTAATTCTTGTTGTGAGTTTTGACAAGTATTTATCTTCTGATAGGAAAAGTGCATAAGGGGTCTTATTTCTTGCATGAATTTAATGGATTAACTTTGACAGAAAATACTGCAGTCATTGGTTTTCAAATTTGTATGTTTGACACTGACACTGAAGCTTAATACCCTACTGTGTTTCATTTTTAGTTGGGAGATTAAAGAATGGCCTGTTTTATTTCCTATGCAAGGTTTGGGCCCCGTGTTGATTTTAAGAAAGTTTGCTATTTCTTGGATTGATTTTTATGATGGTTATATTATTTTTCTATTTTACACGTCTGATAGTATGGGGGCAATGTGCTGTATCAGTATCCATTTTTAATATCTTTATGATTCTGGCTTTACTTTTTAGTCTTTAATGGTTTGAAAATGCTTGTACTTAGAAGAATAATCCTAGTTTTTCGATCTTGCATCATGGTGGTTCCGGTGAAAAATACTTTTTTTTTGGTGCTTAGAAAGTTTGTAAATGCTAAAGCTGCTTTATATATTGGTACAATTTAATGGCAAGCTGATTGGTTAACAGTAAAATTTTCTAATATTTCTTTGTATTTCTAGTGATTGTACCAGTGGAGGGGGCCTTAATAATTAGCAACTCCAGATTTTAGATTTCAGATGAAACTTCCCGTGAAAATAGGATGTTTATGCGAGATTTAGAACATAGAATATATTACTTGATCCTTTTGTGATATTCACGCTTAATATATTGTTTAGTATTGGTGATATTAACAATTAGAGTTTTTGGATTTGAGATGAATCTTTCCACAAACATAGGCCTTCTATGTGAGATTTAGAACATATAATATTGCTTGATTCCTTTTGTGATGTTCAATGTAGAGTAAATGGTTAGCTTCCTCTAAGGTTTGGGGATGGCTGGAGGGTAAGCTGTAAATCTCAGGGAGGGGCCACTCAGGATTCGTGTACTTAAAAATACACTGGGTAAAGATTTGACATCGAATGGATAAAGTAGGCAAAGAGTTTTGTTGTTAGTAGTAGTTGATAAGATGATGATCTCATAATTTCTTCTTCCTGCTGTTTTCTCCTTTAAAGACGCTAAAAATGGTTGCAACTGAATTGTCGAATACTGTTTAATGGGGATATATAGGGTGAGTCAAACTTTTAATTGTGTTGAAAAGGAAAAGCACAATTTTGGTTTATATGTAGTTCGCCTGTAGGTAAGATTCTTATTCCAAAGGGTGAATAGGAAAAAGCTTGGGTATGTCTCCATGTCATTCTCCATTCATGTTCCCTAGGCTATATAACTAAATGGGTATCTTATTTTCCTAAAGGTTAGATCTTTATTTTCCTGTCTATATAACTAAATGGGTATCTTTCACCTTGAAGATCTTGTAACCCCTTTTGGCTGCTAAACTTATGGTTAAAATCAAAGTTGTTGCTAATGTACTGAGGTTGCTCATGTTATTTGAAGCTGTATTTGATATAAATTGAGTCTTATGTGCCATAATGCAGTGCATGTTTTTCTTTTTTCTGATGTATTTTTTATATATTCGGATGCAGGCTGATAGAGACCATTTACTGAAAATGGGATTTCAATTTCAAAACAAACAACATATTGAAAACCAGTTTCGAGAACTAAATGCAAAAGGAAACGCTCAATCCCATGAACACAGACAATTTGAGGCTGAATTCTACCCACACAAGCTTCTAACAAATAATGCAAAGAGAAAAGTGGGCAGTCAAATGCAATCTGCCTATGGAGGAGACTTTTTGAAGACTGAAGCAGCTTCTCAGAAAAGGAGAAACGTTCAGATGTTTAGGTACCAAGAGGCAGCTGCAGAATCAACCCTGCATGTGTGGGAAATGGTAGATAGACCTCCTTTCCCCAGAAATCTTGTGGGTGAGGAATGTGTGCACATGTCTTCATATGAAGACAGAATAAATCTATCAGTTGAGGAAGCTGAAAGCATTCAGTGCTCTGTAGCTAGTAGTAGTAGTAGTAATGGATTAAATTATGTGTTACATTCTGATAACAAGCATTCAAAACGACTTCTCAATGATAGTCATTTGGATGATGCCCAGTCTTGCTGTGAATGCCCGAACGAGAGGCAAAATGTATCTTTGACTGAAAAGGAAGTAGCAACTAAATTACACAAATTAGAACTTTGTGCATACCGCTCCACAATGAGAGCATTTCATGCTTCCGGGTGTTTATCTTGGGGGCGAGAAGCCTTGCTGACAAATCTCCGCCTTGAACTGCACATTTCTGATGATGAGCATTTGTCTGAGTTGATACAGTTGTGCTCAACTAAAGTACACAAATTAGAACTTTTTGCATACCTATCCACAATGAGAGCTTTTCATGCTTCTGGGTCTTTAACTTGGGAACGAGAAGCCTTGTTGACAAATCTCCGTCTTGATCTGCACATTTCTGATGATGAGCATTTGTCTGAGTTGACACGGTTGTGCTCAATAAAAGCTCTGTAAGTTCACTTTTTTGTAAGATTCATTCAGCCATAGGCAATTCAAGATTATTTCAGGATTGTCTTTCGCGTAGTTGTTCCTGTGAGCACAACTTTCTGCATTCCTCTTGCTTCTGATTGCAGAAAAGGGTACTCTGAAGCGAAAAGTTTTGATAACTCATAACTTTCTGTTACAAATATTGGAGAAAATGGCAAGCATAGAAGCCAACCAGTGTACTTATGAATATTTTGTACCATAGATTCTCATTTATTGAATAAATCCCAACTGAAGTGTCTCAACTTGTAGCTAATTGCTATGCAACATTTTGGAATTTGCGATAGGCAGCCAATCAATGAGCCTATGGAAAATTTGTACCATAGATTCTCATTTATTGAACAAATTCTGCTCCTTAAAATCATTGACCAGTTATGATACCATATTCTTTAAAGTTAATATGGTTGCGATGTGATAAATAATGAATATGCTTGTCTTATTTAGAAATTCGCACATCTGCTGGAAGAATGTTTGGATAGAAACTGGTTGTGCCTTTTCAGTTTGGTGGATCTTCCTCTGTTGTAAAGTAAATAGCAGATAAAATGTCTAATATTTAATACAAGTATGTTGGATGTTGAATGTAACTTAAATGAAGTATAATGTTTCATGCTTATTATGTAGGATGTAATATGCTTCTGTTAGCCTGCTCTTTTTTTGGTAGTACCATGAAAATATTAGTTTCTGTAAGTTACTGGACACAGCTTGTTTTTACATATCATTGCCTCATTGACTATAATTTTTGTTTCAAATTTTGCATTTTATTTCTAGTTTTCATTTATCTATACATTTTTATCATGTTGCACTCGTCCTTGATAAAAATATAAATTAGTAGTTATTTTTTGGTCACAATTCCAAATTTGAGACAATCAACATGGAATTTATTTTTCAGCGAATCAGCTAGTTAGATATTTTTATCATAAGGGAGAAAGGATTACCATTGAATGGAATCATTACTTAAAAAGGATAGAGAAGAGCTAGCAGCAACTCTTTCATCCTTGAGGTCTTGAGAGCTTTTATTTAGTTTCTGCTTGATTTTGAATTTATTCCCATCTGCAAGTTGAGTACAAGTGTGACATGGTCTCTGAGTTTGTAAACCAATAAAAACAATAGTGAGGATTTTTACCAAGTGAAAGACTATATAGAGCTGCATTTCTTCCTTCCTTCTGACAACCATTATTCTCTCTATTTATCTCTAAAGATTTATGCACTATTAGTTATGATGGGGCACATCCAAATTGATAGTATGGGAGGGCAATAAGTTCTTACAAGTTGATTTCATTGTCAATATAATTTACATGCTCGGTAGTGTTACAGTTTGTGTGAAACACGGTGTGAGTTTACTATGTAAATTCTCTCTAATTTCTCTGAAGATGATCAAATGGTCTACTATATGTTTTGTATGTGTGTTCTGCTAAAAGTTTATGAAAGTGTTTACAAATACAGTTGCGGCTGTTATTATGAGTAATCTTTTTCTAAAGAAGCATCTGTTAGTTATGGTTCAATTATAATTCACATGATATCAGTTCTAATGTGCAGGTATACTAATTATTTTCCCTTCCCATTTGATTACCTTTGATGAAAATATGGAACATACTCAGCCAGGTGAAACATATCGAACACCTGTAGATGGAAGGGTGCTTTTAGGTGGGTAAGTCTAATAGTGCTTAAGTCTTTCATCTCAACATTGAATAAATCCAGCACTAGTCATTCACCATGCTTCTTCTCAAGGTAGTCAAGCTTGGGACCATGTTAAAAGGACTGCTTTTACATACGTATTCTTCTTTCCTTTTATCCAAAGCTAGGCAGCCTCAGACACGGGAGTTACCGATTTTGTATAAATTTGTCCATTGTGGAATTCACTCTTGTCAGTGTATTGAGATTCCTGGGAGGTTTCATTTGGAATGCCGCCTTCTACTGACATGTCTACTGTTAACCTAGTTGAGCTTATGCTTCATTTTATTTGGTGTTATTGCATCCTAGTTTTAGTCTCAGATAGTTATGTTTGTTCATTAGACGACTTTTTAGTGTTATTCATTGGCCGGCGCAATTAGTTGGTTCTGTATATGAAATAAAGAAGCATATTTGATATGGAGTAGGTGTATTATAAGCTGGCCAAGACATAAGCTAAGATGGCAGACTCCTTGATAAGCGGTTGTTTTTTTATTTTTCTTTCATCCTAATGTATTTAGTTCATTGCTCACATAGAAAAAGCCAGAGGTAGAGGGTCAATTTTGATGTTGATAAATTGGCTGGGAATTGCCTTGGATTATCTTTAAGTGTAATTTTAGTTGAGCCCTCTTTTTCATTGAGCAATCCTGCATTAGGGATTGGATTCTTCTAAGTATTATCTAAGACTGGGATGAATTGGCACTGGGCATCACCCTGCAATGAAACAGAACATGAAAATCATGTGTGACATAAATTGGAGAAATGCATGGGAGTATTTTCTTTTTTGGATATTGCTTTTTTGCTTCTAGACATAGGATTAGGGTCTGCAGTTTTATTATCAAGATCTACTGCTCAACCTGGAAAGAACACATTTGTCACTATTAAGAAAGAAGTCAAATCCTTTCAATCTGTATTGTTTCCCTTTAAACCAACAATCAATTATTTATCTTTGATATTATTATTATTGAGCTAAATGTTGTAGTAGTCACAAAAAAACATTCTGTGGATGCAAAAGTAAATTTTCAAAAAATAAGCAGCCTACTAGTAAACAATAACACCAACCAGACTTGGGGAAAATTTCTGGGTTTTGCTCGTGGTTTCATAAGTTTAGAGACAAAGGCGATATGAGTCTAGATAGGGCAAGCTTCATAGCAGCCATACTTATATTGAACATGCTAAAGATGGATTTGAATTTCAAACTCCTTGCTCTCTTGGACCGCATGTTAAAATGTGCAAAGACACGATATATGTACCTATATTTCCTAAACACCAACTAGACATGGTGTAATGTCCCTTTTTTCGAATTAATCTATTTAGAAGACTTCTAGCTCATTCCACTTCCTGTGGGCTAGAAGGACCAAGGGAGGTATTTGTTGATGTTTTTAGCTCTTTTTCGTGAGCATTTCCATTTTTCTTTAGTGTTTCTCCTTATGAGGTAGGTTGGCTGGGTTGGAGGAATAAAAAGACATTAAAAGATAAAACAAACTTCATTATGAGGTCGGTCATAGGGGAAACTTCCTCATGAGGTTTGGCGCCACCAAGAGGATATATAAGGGGTTGCTTGGACTCATTTTGGGCATGCATCTTTATTATAATTTTACACTACTTGGTTTTGGGGCTGATTGCTCTATTCCATTCCACTAGATGGGTGGAAATCCTTTGGTGTGGCACACAAGGAGGATGAAATCCTTGCTTGTTCAAGTTGGACAACAAAAAATCTTCAATTGGTGGCTCTTAAGAGCTTCAAAAAAGGTGGTCTTGCTGGTTTGCAACAAGGGCTTGAAGGAGAACGGGCTAAGAAGGGTTCCACATTCATTTTGCACCCTCTCCTAGGGTAGCTGACTTGGGTGGAGGAGGAATTCAGATGCTTTCTAGGGCACATTTCAGTATTTTGTGTTTGATATTCTTGTTCCTCATATTTTATAATGTCCAGAATTCTACATTTTGGTTTTTTTTGGGGGTTTGGAATCATCATTTCCAACCCTTACTATGAGCTGTACTTCAACTTTCATTTATTAATTTTTACAACTGGTTGTAATTTCAGAGGTTGCACATGTTCTTGGAATGATAATTGGCTTGGTAAAATATTCCA